>CAAE01014715.1:268575-340707 GCA_000180735.1 Tetraodon nigroviridis
TTTAAACAAACTTTAAACTAATCGACTAATTAAATGTTAAAATGTTAAGATAATTACGGAAAGCACTTTAAAGAGATTAACCTGCACTTTTGTGTGAAATTGTGTGTTAATGATCTGTCCCCCCACACACACACACACACACACACACACACACACACACACACACACACACGGTTCCCCAGTGATTCTGACAGCACGACACCGACACTTTGGCACCGTCCCCTCATGCAGTAATGTAGCCAACAGATTTGCAGATTTGATACCAATAATCTGTGTGTGAGTGTGTGTGTGAGTGTGTGTCCTGGCAGTAGGGTGTGCTGAGTGTGCGGCTCAAGGTGAAAGTGTCGTGCGCGCTGCAATAACCGTTTCTCTGCTTCTCAGCCGCGGCCTCAGGTGACCCTCCTCCCGGGTTCGGGTGTTGGCCACCTTGAATTCCCTCCCTCCCTCCCGGTTGTCGTCTACATCCGCCCTCAACCGTCGCTGCAACCGGCCCACTAGCGCCTCGTCCTCCCCCTTAGGACGAAAAAAGGGGGGACGGTTTCCATGGAAACCACCAGTGCTCATCCGAGCTCAGGGCTCTATCTCAACTCATATTTGCTGCTGCTGAATTTCAAAAAGAATGCAGTGATGTGTGTGTGTGTGTGTGTGTGTGTGTGTGTGTGTGTGTGTGTGTGTTTCTATTCACTCTATGTCTGGAGACACCTGAGTGTTTGCCTGAGCAAATGAGTGGAACCCTCCCTCTATCTCTGATGAATGCAGCCTTTTTATGACGTGCAGCACCAAGGTGTCACCTTTGTGATTTGTCCCTGATGAACACAGAATCAACACAGGTGCTTCTTCACACACACACACACACACACACACACAAATCCTCTTTCCTTTGCGTCAGGTGACTCATCCAGAGCAAAGAGCAGGAAAAAACACATGCTGAGTCAGACAGGGAAAAACGCCAGGGCTTGCTTTGACACCTCCAGACCCTGTTGGACAAAAATATTCTCAAAAGTTCAGGAACAAAACGGATCTATTGATCACCAGCAGTGCTGCAGCACCACTACCGCCCCCTGGAGGCAGAATGCAGTCAGAGACTAAGCACTTTCGCACTAATATCGAAAAAATGAAGGAAAATGACACACAGATGTGCTTTGTTGTTGCTTTTCTGACAAAAGAAAAGATCATTTTTTTCAAAAAACATCTGACAGATAAATATGCTAGCATGGTTTCCTTGGTGACAGCTACCATGCTGCGTTGCAGGGACGGAGTAAAACCTCAGACGTCTCAGTCCTGCTCCCTTCTTGCCTTTTCCGGGGGGAGATTTGGGCTCAGGTTACGTAACACAAGTCTCGCCTGACAAAAATATTGTAGGGGAATTATATCTGCGCTGACAAGCCTTTCAAGTGTGCAAGTCAGCAGACAGATACGACAAAATAAACACTATAGCTGCACGTTTGTGCAAACACGTCAACAAAAACAAGCTTTGCCTCAAGTTCAGCAGAGAAGCGGCGGTGAAAAGGGAATAGCAAATTAGCGCATGAGATCCTCAGGAAAAGTGGAGCAAAAAAGAGACCAAATGTAGGATGGAAGCAACAAAAAGACAGGGAGGGAAGGAGAAGAAAGAAAGTGCAGGAAAGTTTGTCTGCTGGCTGAGAGTCTGTGGACTGTGGGAAAACCTTGGGGCAGATTATCTGCTAAAGACGCTCCCGCTCCTCCTGCTGTTCCCAGAACCTGCAGGTCCTGCTGCTTTCATGGCAAAATTCAGATTTATCTGTCCCACATTTTCACCAGCACCAGTCACATCGTTAGCGTGACATGAGACATTACACACCGCTCTTTTCTTCACATCACAGGACAAAACACGGGAGACATTAAATCAATAGTCTGCAGTGCGTCCTGCTCAGTTCTACTGAGTCAGGATCGCGAAGAGAAAAATGGAAAAAGGCCTGGTAAAACTCACGCTTTACACCATTTGGAAGGGAATGATTCAGCGGGAATTACATAAAAGATGGAAAGGTAATTATTAAAGATCAGGCAAATGTGCTCAGGTTCAATAAGTAAATGAAACGACTGCAGCCGTATTTGGCCCAAGTGTGCAGGGATGGAGGTTAAGGGTTAACCCTGGAGCGTGTGTTTGTTATTTAGTCCTTTATTTGCTGCAGCCAGTGCACAAATATGGGATAATATGGCCAAATATCCTGACTGACACGTCAGAATCCCTCGGCTGTATCCTTCCGTCGCCCGTGTGGCTGCGGAAGCTTCAACAGTGAAAGAGTAGAAAACAGCTCCTTTCAGTGTTGAGGCTGTTTGGAGGCATCAGTTCAAAGGTGCGGCGGAGGGATGCCAGGTGTCACCCAGCACCCAGACAAGCATCCCGCCAACGGCCTCCTAGTTAAAATCCCCCCGCCGGCAGCGATGGTGCAGCATTACCTCCCTTTAACCGCTGCCTTCCCCACAGATAAATGTAGGCAGCCCCAAAGCTCCAATAAGCTCCGGGCAGGCACGACTGTGCAGACAAAAAGACGACAGGGGGAGGCAAAAACGCCGTATGGAGGAATTATAGCGGAGTCACGTGGACGCAGATCTGCACCACAAGGAAAAAGTAGTTTCAAAACATCCATCCTAAATATTTTTAGACACAGAAGAGGATTAAGCTCTAATATAGAGAAGTGAGGACAAGCTGCAGCCAGCAGGCTCTGTTTATTAAATCCATTTTACATTTAAGTAGATATTTATAACCTCGCTAACAGCGTGGTTCATTTGCTCTGTCTAGACTCCAGACTGCTGAAAAAGAATGATTTATTTACCATTTTGGAGCGTTATCTGTGTTTCCTTGACACATGTTTGTGGCCTAAATGTCATCAGACTTTTACTTTCGTCCGGGTCAGAGCTGACGGGCCTGGGTTCAGAACACCAGCCAGACAGGACGGATCAGAGATGGCGGCCGCAACAACAGCAAGTGGATGCATTAATTAAAAGAAGGGATCAGAGAGGGCCACAGATGAGTGGAGATGGAGTCAGGGCTGAGCTGAGCACTGGTATTAAAATTCCTGTCACAGCGGCTCCAGTGCTGAGCAGCAGGGGAGAGAGACAAGGAGAGGAGGAGAGAGAGACCCCGGGAAAAAGGAGAAAAATGGAAGAAACGTCAATGAGAGTGAGGGGAGAAGAAGAGAGGTGAGGTAGAGTGAATATTGGAACTGGCCGATGGGGAAATTGAAAAAAACAGGAGAGGACTGATCCAGATCTGATTGTCAGACGGGGCCCCCATCGTGGAGCCAAGAGGAAAGCACCCGGACCCCTCCACACCTCCGTCAGCACAGCGTACATCAGCACAGTCCCAGTGCTCCCAAGCAAACCTCAGCTCAGTTCAAGCCCACTTCCTGTCGGCCTTTGGGCCTCCGAGCGGAGCCGAGGGCCAAACGCCACCGATTCACCCCACCTGGCTGGCACGCCGCTGATCACGTGCTCATTTAAAAAGAACAGAACAGAAAAGACGCGACAAGGAATCACAGACGAGCGCGGTTTCAACAGTGGCCTCACCGTCTTCCCGGCACTCTTCTGGAGGTTTGGCTTTCTTCGCCAGCCGAGGGTCCAACCACGACGTGGTTTTGGTGTTGTGGCTACGAGAGAAGGAAGAAGTGCACAGATGAAATACAGGAAGCTCATTTTCCACTTGTTTCATTGTTCACAAACTGAAACTGGCAGATTTTCTTTATCCGTCAATAAAAAAGAGCAGATTGAAGCTCGGGAGTTGACAGAAAAAAGGATATTGTTAATATCCAATGAGTCAAGAACATTGAGGAGTCAGACGTCCTCAGAGACAGTTGAGGTCCGCAGCTCCTGTTTTCACTCCTCTGTTCAACCTGCTGCAGCTGCAGTCAGAACACACGTATGAGGCAGCGCTCTCTCACTCTATGAAGTACACCTCGCCCTTCTCGGTGTAGGCCATCTCCCAGTTATCAGGCAGGGGCCCCAGCTCCTCCTCGTCCATGTCGGGGACCTTTGCGGGGGACTCGGAGGGAGATTTCTGGGCCTCGTCCTCCTCAGCGGGGGCCTCCGAGGAGGCTGGTGCCTGGCTGGACACATCGGCGGCAACCTCCCCAGAGGCATCAGTGCTCTTGTCCTCATGTTCACTGGACTCTGTGGATCACACACACACACACACACACACACACACACACACACACACAAACACGCGATTAGTCCTGCATACTCTGTGCACACATGCAGATCTCAATGGACATCACACGTGCCTCGCATGATGAGTCAGAGCCAAGCCACTGCAGGGCCATGAACCCCCCTCCGAGAGAGAGAGAGAGAGAGAGAGAGAGAGAGAGAGAGAGAGAGAGAGAGAGAGAGAGAGAGAGAGAGAGAGAGAGAGAGAGAGAGAGAGAGAGAGAGAGAGAGAGACAGATGAAGGACAAAAAGCACGAGCAGAAAACAAGATGAAGATGTCAGGAAGGGAGAAGCAGGGACAGACTTTAGGGGTCAGAGAGGCTGAGGGGACCAGTGGAGGCCTCATCACCTCTGCCCGGGATCTGATGCTTTTGCATTTGTGGCATTTCTCCATCTGTTTGTTAGCAACAGAAACGAAAAATGAATGGGTACAGTAGGAAGGGATCCGAACTATTAAATAAATATGATGTCAATGAAAAAGGAACGTTTTATAATCACTGAATCCACCTAAATTTTTGAGAAAGTTTTTAGATTTTCATATTTTACTCAGTTCACCATTCTGTGATGAGACTCCACTGCATGTGGTAGCATTATTAGGCTACAAAGACTTTTTTAATAAATGAAAAAAACATTAGCGTAAGAGGAGGAAAAAAAAGGAAACCATTGGCATTCCAAGCCATGACATACTGTAAAGACAGATGGAGGAATGAAGTGGGGGACGAAGGGACGGCATCACACAGGCCCACAGAAAAAGAGAGGTCGCAGGAGGAAGATGGTGGATGATAGCTGTAAAAATAGAAACAAGGACAAAGGCCAGTGGCGGAGAGCAAAGACAGAAAGAGGAGAGGACGGAGAGACGGGAGGAGGGCCAAAAGCAGCCTCTGGTCTCTGACAGCGAGGACGCGTTCCCCTGCCGCCGCTACATCAGCTTACTGAGAGGTGTGCAGCTCACACCGACGCTGACCTGCTGTCAGCGGCGCTAACCAGTGTTAGGGTGGCTGCGAGGCGGCAGCGAGAGAGGCACCAAAACCTCGCAGGACACGCTAAAACCAAGACACTGTAACCGCGGCGACAGCTGACTTTGTGTAGCTAAGCCCGGCAGGCTGAGTCTGATCCAGTGTTGGTGGGAAGCAGATGGAGAACGTGTGGCAGAAAGCAGCGCCACCGCAAACGGCTGTTCGCTCTCTCGACTGACGGCACCTGGCGTGATGGCCACCCCGTTGCCGTTGACGACGGGGCTCTCCTCTTCCTCCTCCTCGGGTGGCTCCAGGCTGGCGCGCTGCTCCATGTTGCTGACCGACTGGTTGCGCTTCCTCTTGCCCTGCGCGCTGGGCCGGGCTCCTGGCAGCAGGACCTCACTTACATTAAGAGGAGGGGCCGCCGGGGACGGCTCGGCTGGAGGTTTGGGGGTGCCGTAGAAGTTATCTGAGGGGCAGACAGGTACAGGTGAGAATGTGAGAATTAGAGAGAGAGGAGAGGAGGAGAACGGTGGAGTTTCTGCTCAGATTTAGTGGTGAGAGAGTGGGCGAGCGAGCCAGAGGAGGCAGAGAGCTCATTTAATGAGGGACGGGTCGTTACATCCACCACAGTTATTCACTCAAACAAATATGGTGGAATATGTTTGGACCAAGCCCATGAAAGTATTACTGTAGGAGGTAACGTCTGAGTAACAGCCGGAGGTACACGGTTGTTGTTGCTGTTGTTGTTGTTGTTGTTGTTGTTGTTGTTGTTGTTGTTGTTGTCCGGGGATATTTACAAGAATGTAATTGATGCACAGTATAGAAGCACAGCCTGGCGCAGGCAACTCTGTTCGGAGGTGCAGGAGCGTGCATCCAAAATAGAAGCACATGTCTGACATTACACACCCACAGTATTACAACTGCTGAGAAATTCAATACACACCCCGCTCGGAACACTGTGTATCCCAACGCCCGAAAAATACACCTTTTTACCGATTGGCACAGAACGACTGCTGATCTTTTACCTTCTTACTTGTGATATTTGATCTGAAACACAAGTTATAATTTATTTTGGCAACTAATACCTTGATTGTTGGGCAAATATGTGGAGATTAAACTCAGGGTTGAACTGTGTTAACATCATCAGGAGAAGTCAGGCAGAGGAGATGGAAAGGCGGCGGTAAAAGACAAAAGGAGGCTTTACTTTCATCTCAGCAGAAAAATATTGTGGTATAGTTCAGCAACATGAAGGCAAGTTCACGTTCATGTGCCACAAAACTCCATTTTCCCCAGAACCAGAAACACAGTTTGAGGCAGAAGCACCGACTTCCTCCCACACCAGCCCTCGAAACGTACCTCCATTGCAGGCGATACTTCACTCCCAAATTCCCATCCCATGGCTCTAAGTGCTGACAGGTTTTTTTTGTTTTTTGTTTTAATAATATTATTTTGTCTGCTGCCTTTTTTTCCTCCCCTCTGACTGGTTTTAAGATGCATTACAGGATTACAAGAGCAACAGCAGCTCCAGAGCAATCCCCCAGAAACAGAGACCTTCCCCCAGAGGGCATTAGAAAGTAAGACACACACACACACACACACACACACACACAGAGGAAGAGAGAAACGGAGATTTGTTCTTCTATCTTTGTGAGGACTTTCACAGACCTAAAGCGTTCTATATTCCACAAAGCCAAACAACCAAATCATCCCAAACACCCGACCCTGAGGCCATCCATAACCCTAACCTCCTTCTAACTTTCACCTCAAAACCAAGTCTTAACCTCCCTATGAATCATGTAGAGGAAAACACACACACACACACACACACACACACACACACACACACACTCAAGCAGCCACTAGCAGCTTTAAATCATCTTTGGGTCCACCCTGAGCACCTGACTGTTTTAAAACAAGGCACCGTTGCTCACCAAGTAGACGACCTTATCTAAATTGTCCAACTTTTCGAGCAAGTGATGGCTCAAGTTGTGGACAAAATGAAGTCTATATCTACATGTTACACGTAGAAGCCTAAGGCTCCTCCATGGCTCTGAGTCAGCCCAGTTTCAGTCTGGATGGAACTGGTGCTAATAAACCAAGTTTAGCATTTAGTTTCAGGAATTATAATAGTGACTGGGAGAAAATTACATTTAGATCCTATAGAGGTGTGGATTTAGTGACCCTTAAATGATTTTCATTGTGATTTGAATCATGCATCATCACTGGTAGATTACTGGTTCCTCAGTTCACTTACGCGAGTTTAGAAGCTATTACCACTGGTTTCCTACTCCAGCCGTTAGATTCCAGCCAATCTGGATTCTGCTGTAGTTTGCAAATCAACTGCATCACTAATTTAGCTCCTCAGCTACATGAACATCGTCTACAGCTGCTCCACACTCACCTTCATAGGTTCCGCTCTCTAGAAGGGCTCCATTTTGCTCCAATTCCATAAAGCGTTCCACACTCACAAAATTATAGTCCACCCCAGGCACCTCCCCCTCTTTAGGCTGCCTAGTTGTACCTGCAGAGAGAGAGCGAGGAGGGAGGAAGAGAGGAAGAGAGGGGGGTCATGAAGATCAAACAGGCACTCGAGAAGAAAAACCAGGAAGGCAAAAAAAAAAAAAGCCGGACAAAAGAGACAACAGATTTGAGGCTGCAAAGTGTATCGGAGGAAGTAGGAGGGGAAAGGAAACGGAACAGAAGAGGCTGAGTGAAGAGTCCTTATTGATGCCAGAACCATTCATTCACTTGTGAGAGTGACAGAGTGTGTGTGTGTGTGTGTGCGTGGGGGGGGGAGGTTGAGAGAAGGCCTTCTCAAAACAAGACAATATTTATGCTCCACAGCTCCATCAGGTGTATTTTGGTGATGTGTGAGTCATGACGCCGCTCCCAGAATGTCTCCTGTAAACCCGTAATGTGCAGATGATCCTGTCGGGTGGGATTATAGCAGGAAGGCAGGGGTGCCACATTACCATGCAGCAATTAGAGCCTCCTACATCACCACTCCGGAGGTCTTCATCAGCGCTGCGGCATCAAGTCTTGGCTGTGTGACGGCAGCGTTGGGAGTTTCAGGTTTAATGAGGTGCTGCTGCGTTTGTGTCTCTGCCAAGTGGACTCGAAGCCGGGGCTGACTGAAGCCCACCGCTGCACATCCATCATGCCTGGAAACTCAGGCCAGGCCTGGAGATCCGATCCAGGCCCAGCACATTTCCCAGGAGCCTTCAGAGCCACTTCAGCTGATCCGACATCCCAGTGTCTTTCCAAGACCCAACAGTTTCCTACCTAGCTTCAGCGTATCGGGTTTAGACCTAAACGCCGAGAAGAAGCGATGTATTGTTTCCATAGCAACGACTCCGCTGCACTTGCCGAATAACAGCTTGTTTATTAGCTGCGCCCAAATTGTTCTGGATTTAGACATGAATCGGTTGTACTGACTCACTCTCGGCAGTTCAATTTACCGTATTAATTAGGAGAGTGAAACAAACAGGAGCAAACATGTCCGTTCAGAAACTTCACCCTTCACCCAAAATGAAGAGGAGCGGCGTTCCTGTTTGATGGCCCGGCTGGGCTCAGTCCAGAAGCAGGTCCGAGCGAGTCTGGGCTGAAAACACCTGAAATCTGCTTTTGAAGTGCTGCAAAAATGAGTCACAGACGTCTGCGAGCGCCATGGTGCTGGGCGCTAACCTTTGGTCTAAGCAGCAGAATAAAGAGCAGCTCTTTATTAAAGATGATCCACTGCTCTGCATCACAGAGCCCCCATCTCCAGCGCATGTTGAGTTTTAATAACGTTACCAGCAGCCTTTGGTGGTGGCCCCCATAGCTCCGTCCTCCAGCTGGACCTTAAACACCTCAGCTGGCCGGGCAGAGCTGGTTGCCTCCACTCTGGTGCTGGTATTGATCTAAAAGATGAGAATGAATTTACCCTCGGCCCACACCACTGGAATACTGATCAACAGCCACTGGTTGTCTCCCACAGCACCCTGCTCTGGACACACCGACGGGGCGGAGAGAAATGGGAATATCGATCTGCTATCTGGCTTCCAGATAGACAGAGAGTCCCTTCATTCCTTTTCTCCTTATTTGTTTCACACCAGAGCAAATTACCTAGTTTCCCCTCCGCAACAGTGAATAAATAAATCAAGTTAAAGTTCTTTTGTGTCTGATAAAATCTATTCCTGGTGACCCTGCTTTCACCCTGGCAGGTTTTCCTGCAGCCTTCAGCTTCAGCGTCCTAAATGAGCTTTAAAAAAGTTTTAATCAATGAGCAAAAAATCATCATCAGGGTGATCTGAGCAGGCACTGGCAAAATAATTATTAAATAAATAAAGAATTAGGATGGGGAAGCAGCAGCGGGCTGAAGGGCTGGTGCTGTATTGATTAGTTATTGAACAGGTCTGAACAAAAGAAAAAGACGGCTCTGAGCCAAAAGCAATTTTTGGATTGTAATCAGCCAGCGCAGCCACAGATCACAGAGGTGAGACTGTAAAGGCGGCAACGCAGGTTTATGTCCTAAAGTGGGGACCTTGAAAAAGTGCACATGAGAAGGTGGAAACATTACAAGGAAACTCCATCTGCAGGAGGAGCTAAAACAGTTGGTCTCCTGAAGTGGCTGGTTGGGCGTCAGATAACACCGGGACAAAGACCTTTGCTGAATAATAGAGTGACAAGATAAAAACGCTACGAGGCACCCTGAGCTGCCAATGGGAGGAGGAGAGGCATCCACAGAGACGTGCAACTGAGCGTGCACCAGAATTATCTGGTATATTAGACAGGAGGTCACCAAGATGTGGAAACAGAGCAGGAAAATCAGGGCTAAAAATAGTGTATTGATATAATGTAGCTGATTATCATCATAAAGGGTGGGGGGAAGTGGTCAAATTATACATGCGGTGCTGGTGTGTGTGTGTGTTGGGAGCGGGTGAAGGTCTGGATGTTTCAAATTAAACATTAATCTGCAAACACAGAGCAGGAGTAATCAGGTTTATTTTATGATTCGCCATAATTAAAGCAGACCCCCCCCCCCCCATAAATGCATAACTGCAACCTCAAATCCTCTATAAATCATGCGGGAACCGCAACCCGTGTCGCCTCCAGCGGCCCCCCTCCTCCGTCTCTGCCTCCCTCCCTCCGCGCCAGCTCCGCTCTGATTGGCCGCCTCATCGTAGCCAACTGAGAAACGGCTGGAAAAAAAAGAAAAGAAAAAAAAAACCCATTCCAAATGCTTTTGGGATGTTCATGGCAAACACTCCGAAAACCTTCAACAGTTATAATTCTCACAAGGAAAATTCCAGATCTTGCTAATTCCACTACATCAGGCGCACGCCTCCTCTTTTAGCCTCTTTACATATTTAACTTGCCAACGGCGCCTCGACGTTGGAATGTTAGACAGGAAAGCCACATAAAGCTCAGCAGTGCACCCTCCGAGGTAAGACGGGAGCGTGCAGGACAGCGGCTCCTCTCCTGCGTGCATGCCTTATTATTTTAATGCGCTCCCTGGCACCTGCAGTGTCAGTAAAGACTTCCATTTTTGTTGCAGAGATGCGTGGGCAGACACCCACGGGCCCCCTGAGAGTCCACCTCTGTGTTTCCGTGTGCAGAAACATGGGTCCTGCTCCTCTGGACCCCCCCCGACTGCAGCCTGTCATCCATCAGAGTGGCCAGGCTGCTGTGGGAGGAACGCGCAGACAATGCTCACACCGACTCTGGCTACAACTAAAAATACTCTCTGTAAAATGAACAGCGTGATGCCCTTTGACAACAATCCCCAGACGGAGTGAGAGAGGAGGACTTGGACATACAAGAGCAGATTGGACAGCACATCCGCTCCTCTGGGCCTCCTGCACGGACAACATAACCTAAAAACGCTGCACGTGCTGAAAAGAGAGCGGAGACTCTTCCACTCTGCATCCGTACTCTGATCGATGGCTCAGCCTGGAGATTTTTCCTCCAGGCCTCCTTTATTTTACGGGAATATTGTAACTTTTCCCAGGTTTCCCAGGTTTCCCAGGAGCACTCAGAGGCCAGCTGAGATGCGTTTACTGACAGCCCTCAAAGCTGAGCCTGACTGGATGGTTTCAGGACTGTTGGACCTGATCTCTTTCCAACTGACCTACTATTTCACACCAGCAGCAAACAGGCAGCATAAACAGGCACGCACCGCTACGTTCTCTATCTTCTCCTACCTTTTTATTCTTTCTGTGTTTGCAGAAATCTCTTAGTTTGGGAATCTGGCAATTTCAGCACGATGAGAGTGTTTACCTACACTTAAAAAGCCCATTTTCACTCAAACTAACACACTTATCACATTTTCTATTTTTGCAAAGCTGGCCGAGTGGAAGCAGGCAGCAGTGGGTTTCCACATTACTCTGCTCTTCTGCAGAGAAGCCACTCCCCCACCGTGTTTACCTGCTAACCTCCTCGCTTCGGAGCTGGCAGGAGCCCTGGCAGTGGAGCAGACAGCCTTGTTTGTTCTTTTGCATCTTCCTGTTCCCCAGATTACCCTCCTCCCTGTTGTGCCGTTTCCAGTTCAGCCATTTCTTCTGCTATTTGTTCGCCTGCCGTTGTTCTCCGTCCCCATTACTAATTTTCCTTCCTCTCGTCTTCTTCTTTTCCGTTCACCCTGGTTCTCATTCTATCCATCCTGCTTTTCTGATTTTTTGATGTGCAGATGTGACACACACACACACACACACAAACATGTCAATGCAAAAGCATCTGCTTCGTCCACAACACATCAGGCCTGCTCATGCAGCCATGGCAACCAGCTGCAGCATCTACAGCGTCGGGTTGTTCTGCCTGCACAGCCATTTTGCTGGTCTCGAGGGTCCTCAGCTCAAGCCCTCACGCTCTGAGGAGCTGGAGGTATGTCCTGCTCTCTCCTAGGTCCTCATCCATCACTTCCTGTAAACTCCCTGTTTTTGTTGTTGTTTTCCTTGTCTCACGAGTTTGACTCAAGATAATGGTAAAATGGCAGTAAATGAAAGGCGGGGTGAGGCGGGGTCACAGCGGTGGGATGAGAGAGGGAGAGAACGTTTGTGGCATTTCTGGAGGAATAAAGGGAGCACAGAGCAGAGGCACGAAGGTAGACAAACACCAAGCAGTTAGAGTGAGGAGAGAACATTATTCTGCCATTAGCTGTGGAGTGAGAGAGGACCAGGCCGAGGACAGGGAAAAGATGGCACCTGTCCGGAGAAAACCACTTTACAAACGCAAACCACTCATCATTAGTTACGTCTGGCATTTGCTCCTTCCATTTCAGGAAAGGCGGATCGTTCTCCTACAAATTCTTTCATCTGCAGAACGATTTTAATCCAGCGTGCCAATCACACGGCAGGGAGAGGAGAAGTACATGAAAGCTCGTCAGGCAGCCCTTTAGCAAGAGCAAACCAGCAGGCAAATCATGCCTTAAAGTGAGTCTCTGGGGACTAAAGGTGACCAACCAAATCCAGGAACTTCCAGGGTGGAGCAGGAATAAGACCCAGCAGCAAATGTGACACCCAAAGGTCCAAACGGAGACGGTATGTGGGGAAGGTGCTGCTTGGCGCAGGCCTGCGCTCTTCATCAGTGCAACAAGTTAGGAGAGCCCAGGCGTACAAGCGCCGCCATGCGTAAACATTAACCAGTGTGAGCGTGAACAGATACATATCAGGACTGATCTGCATGCAAATGCATGCACACGCATGCACACACAAGCATTACTGTGCATGTTTTTGCCAGATCAGTGCCAACTCATATCCATATCAGTAAACACAAACACGATTCATTCGGAAACACATTAACAGGAAATAATTAACTTCCTGTAAAAGCGCCGCAAAATAGGGCTAAAACACAGATTGACTGGCAATAAGGAGGCTATATGGAGCCGGTATGGACGGCGGACACGCCTGCCTCTCAGACAGCTGAAGGAAGCAGAGATTGGACACATTTGGTGGTCAAACAAAAGCCCCTCCAGGAGGTGGGCCCGCTGATCACCTTCCTACATGGTGATATTCACCATTATTCAATCACCCTGGGGAAGGAACCATCAGGTTTTCTGCAGCTTCAATGAGCAATTTGCAAAAAAAACCCAAAACAAAACAAACATATTTTTCCCCATTAGCACGTCCAATTATGAAGACTCTCATTTTCATTTGCTGCATATGATTGTGCAGGCTCTGGGTGTCTCCTCGCATCTGAGCATGAGCGTCGTCATTAGGGATGATATCGTTAGTGTCCTTCAGCCCGTCGCCATCCTGAGCACAAAGCTGCTCACGTTCCCGGCCGTCGCCTCGTCTCCGGAGGAGGATTCCCTGCCGGCGGCTCTGAAGCTGTGGGGCAGCGTGCGTCCTCAGCCACAGATACAAAGTGACAGAATCTGCATGTATTTTTAGGCCGTCTAAGTAGAGTAACGCACGGCTGCCTGTGGAGCTATTTATAGACGCTTTTACTGATGCCTCTACGCTGCAGCAGGGGAGCAGATGCTTCTCCGGGGAATAACTTATGAGTTGCCCTCATATCCTCACTTTACCTCCACTTGGTGCTCGCTCACCCTTTTACTCCTCTCACACCTACATGGTCTCACATCCAGCATCGCCTTCCCAACTCGCCCTCTTTATCGTCTTTTTCCGCCTGGTCCACATACATCAGCTTTGCCCCCTCCCTCTCTCTCCGGATCCCTGCTTTACTGTCTTTTCTCCGCAGCAACACCGAAGCAAAAGCAGAGGTTCTGGCAGATGTGAGGGCTAATTTTCCCGAGTGGTCAGGTGAGGGGAGCAAAAGGAGCCGTTGCCAGCGGGCGTCTCCGCTCAGCGCTGCCAAACGGTGATAAACTTCTCAAATATTGACCAGCAGAGTCGGAGGAGGCGAGCTGGGCGCCGGCAGAACTTCAGGTGTTGCCAAAAGAACTCTTCACAGCCTACCTGTGGATTTTATTGATTAGAAATTTAGATTTAAATAATGACAATTTATTGTGGTCCCTTCAAAAAATGGGTTTGGGTTCCTCATCTCAGCCGTCAGTCAGCACGTTTTAGGAAGCAGGATGGAGTTATTAACATGAGCCGGGGGTCTTTCTGAGCACACACACGTGCACGCACCTCCTCCCACGTTCTCCGCCGTGACAGTGTGTTGTGATGCGGAGTGACGTCTGCTCGTCAAGCTGACAGACTCGCCCCGACAGCCTGGTCAGAGCGCCGCAGACGCGGGGAGAAACGCACCGATTTTAGAACGCTCCCAACCACAAAAACAAACAGGCCGCCGGGGCGTGAGCCGCGCAGCGCCACCATCATCAGCGCCGCTCCAGGCACGTGATGCTGTGTCACCCTGACGGCCAAGCCGAGCCCGCTCCGGTGGCTCAGGCTGCCAGGATGTCACGCGGACAACACCGAACCCGGAGACGGCTGCACAAGGTCTTCACGACGGCCTTCCTGGTACCCTCGGCTTTGTTAAGTGGTGGACGGGTAATTATGGGATGGCGTTGCCGCTTAGAAAACGACAGAAAGAAACCCGTTCTTCCAATGGAATCGACCTGCAGTGGTGAACCTCAGCCGGTCGCCATCACCAACGTCAAACTGCCATCGCTGCACTAGTTCACTGCCGACAGGCTGAAAAAGGCAGGAAGGACGGAGGGCTGTCCGCAGTCAAAAGGGAGGCCGGGTTGACATGGGCGAGGGAGAAAGAGAAAGAGAGGAAGGATGAGGGGAAAAAGGAGGGAGAGGGAGGCCCAGGAAGTGTGCAGCTGTGTGAGCGTATGAAACAATCACGTCTGTGTCAGGGCTTGGGCGCGCCAGTGGAGGACGGCTGGCCGGTAGAGGTGCTCAGCGACGCCAGAGCCCCCATCGGTCCTGTTGGTGCCATTCAACGGCTCTGCTGACGGAACAGGCAGGCAGAAGGAGCCAGGCAGCCACACACATCAGACCAGCCTTTCAGCAAACGTCCCATCGCCTCCACCTGCAGTGTGAAATGATGTCGCCGGCAAAGTCAAGCGGCGCCGGTCCCCAGAGGAGCTGATTCATGAGCGGATCCGGGTACCGACGGCAGGCTGGAGTGGTGGGGGGGACGCCCCTCCACCCCCCCTCAGTGTCAATGACATTGTCCCGACAGAAAGACCTTCTAGTCCGTCCGGCGAGAAGAATTTCTCACCCTGGCAACATCTTTTTATGGCCTCAGCCATCATCTCGGTACATCTGTGTGTGCTGTGCATGTCTGAGGGGGTAGGGCGTCGAGGCAAAGCAAGCCTCCAGACTAGAGGGTGGTTGCCGTGGAAACCTCAGGCTGGGAGCTCAGGAGCCGGGCGATTGAGAGAAACGGAACGATAGACGGTGAGAGAAAGAAAGTGTGCGTGAAAGGAGGAATATGGGAGCGGAGGGACAGATAACTCAAGAGGGGGAAAATGATAGAAAGACAAAGAGAGGCAACCACAGAGGCTGAGGGGGTCAAAGAGGAGGGAGGGAGGGACAGATGGATGTTGTCTGGAAGGAGGAGGTGCAGAGTGGACTCACAGGGGATGGTGCGGAGGTAGAGGTTGTCTCTGATGATCTGTTGGTGATCGTGGTCCACCGAGCCCTTGGAGAAGCGCAGGTTGAGGTAGTGCCGTAAATCCTTGTCAACCACCCCCCCTGCACAGAAAGAGGTGGGGGGAGAGAAGAGACTTTCATTCCTTTATCAATCAGGCAGCCTTTCCAAGAATTCCAGTCAGGGCCGCCGCTTTATCGATCGGTCGCGGAACTTTTAAAGTCTTGGGAAGATTCCAGAGTTCCTTCACATCCCAAACCAGACAGAATCATTTAAGACGAGATTTTTACCTAAACAGAAGAGACACCGAGGCAGGACAGACACACACACACACACACACACCAGAGTCATGGTGTAAAGCAGTGATCCTCTTTAGGTTAAATGTGCAGTGCCAGCAGATTTGATGACAAAAGGCCTGCAGAGGACCCTTCTTCATCTAGCTCAGCCCCACTCAACCTCTCTTCCTCTGCTACACGCTTCTGCTGCTAAAATAAATGCCATTCGTTGAGTGACGGTAGAACGGGCCAGCATATCTGTGCAGCACATTCTGCGTATGCTAACGAGCGTGAACGCTTTCTCCTCCCTCCCTGCCAAACCAAAAATCCCAGGAGGATGAGGAGGAGAAGCTGTTCTCTCCACAACGTTCTGGATGCAAAAATCTCACACTGCACAGTGGGTGGTAGGGCTACACGCCATGGATTTACAACAACAACAACAACAACAACAAACAAGTCATTTCACATGCACAGATTAAAGCTCCTGCTGAGCTGACCCGGCAGCACCGGGCCTACGGGTGCACGCCAGCCACATCCATCACCTGCACCTGCTGACACGCGTGACCCTGAGCGAGTGCCCTCGGGTGAAAACATCTTGTGTGAACTGACACCATCTTAGTGAGGCTGTGAACCGCCTGATAATCAGCAAGGAGAGCAGAGGAGAGCAGAGGAGAGAGGCGGGAAACAAAGGCAGAGTCCAGTCTTCCCAGATGGGGAGACATGGTGCCGCACGGATTCTTAGTCTGGCACAGGCCACATACGACACCAGCCGACAGACAGATGCTCTAAAGGTGGTAAAACCCACATGCCAGACACGGGGGTGTGTGTGTGTGTGCGTGTGTGTGCGTGTGTGTGTGTGTGTGTGCGGTAGGAAGCAGGCACCTCATCAGCAGCTACCTCGGACGTTGGGGATGAAAGCAGGTACAAATCCAGCGATAGGCTGTCCTCCCAGGTGTCCGCTAGCCTTGTGAGCAAACACCGCACTTCTGCTGCCGTCTCCGTTCAACGTCTCTGTTCTCGTCTCCGCTGCTCCGGAACGAACGAAAACACAAAAACACACACACACACATCCACCGATAGCACCTGGCTGCAGTCGAATGTAATCCCAGAGCAGGAGAGGAGGTTGAGGGGGAAGGGAGATGCAGAGGCGCGGTGCGACGGCGAGCGCTGACGACAGTCGGGAGAACAGAGAGGAGAAGGAGATGTGCCAGCGAGGAGCCAGACTCCTGACAGCCCATTGGTTGCAGAGTTTCCACAGTCTTGCAGCAGCCCCTATCTGCTGCGACGGTTACTGCGTGGAGCACGTTTTGCACACACTCGTGTATGTGTGTGTGTGTGTGTGTGTGTGTGTGTGTGTGTGTGTGTGTGGAAGAGAATTTAGGAGGGGGGAAGAGAGAATCTGCCAAGATGCTCCCTGACATCTTCAAATACTTTGCGTCTTGCCCACAGATGCTCCACCAAGCTGACCTTATGCAAAGATTACAGCAGCAGGAGCAGTGTGTCATACACACACACACACACACACACACACACACACGGTCAAATGCACACGCTGAAGCTGATGAGCTCGCAGCTCTAGAGGCCACTGAGCAGCATCGGCTGAAATGAAAACACAGATTCACAACATAAGTGAGCGAGCAGCTGCAGGTTTAAGTGTTCATCTGCTTCTGCACAGAGAGGGAGGGGGGCGTTCTGGGGGGAGCAGGGTTATGGCTTGAAGGGAGAAAAAGCATGTGAAAGGTGGAAAAAAGAGGGCGTGGATCAGTCAGAGACTCACCGGGGCAGACAGTAATCAGTGGAGCCGGTGCTCAGCGGAGCCTTACATCGCTCCATGCAGGTCACACAGTCCTCTGTCCATCAGCCAGCATCAACTGATCCACAATCATAACAGAGAGATGTTCTTCAAATCGACGCGTCACTCAGCTTTCCTCTTCCTCTCGCAGCCCTCACCCACATTATTCATCTCCACGGCTTCTCCGGCTCTCTCTGGACTGGTGTGTTGAATTTCTATGTTTAATAGATTGTGTGCCGCACCGACAGGCCGGAGAACTGCTCTTCTCAGTGTTTAGCATGCTGCCCCGGCGCTGCTAGGGTTTCTACACTAAGGGTCCGATTTACCGATTTCCAGGGTAAACACGTGCGGAACGCTGATAGCATAAAAACCAAGACGAGCGCTGAGAATCAAATAGCTGTCGTGGATCTCGGATTCTCCGAGAAAACAGCCTCCAAGTGTGTTACCATCAACTGGAGAGCGTGTTCTGCTGAGTAAACCTTTCACATTTACCGGCTGAAAATCGATCAGACGACAGGTCCCTGAAGGAAGAAGACAGCGTCCTCAAATATTTGTGCTGGTGTCACAATGAATTAGAAACCTTCTGGAGCAGGAACGACGTCATAAATCAAACTGGACGCCGCAGGAATGCGAATGCAGGGACGGGGCGGACCTGGCACCTGCTGCAGGCCGAGACCCCGCCGGGCCCCAGGCCTCAGAGGAGGAGAGCTCCTTCACCTAAAGCTGGCTTTTCCTCTTCTAAACCTGCTCCCACTTGACTTAGACCCTCCTTAGCTGGTGGTGTTCCTGCGTCCTCAGCCTCCAATCGAGCAGGAGCGCAGAGAATCGACCTGATGACCGTGACCGGGAGCCTGATGGGAGGCGATATGCACACTCTCAGCCTGGTTATTAAAAAATGTGGAGAGAAAGGAGCGATCGATGTCTGGCCCTCCTTCAGTCAGCGGTCACACACATGCATCTACACACACACACAAGCGACTACACACTGTAAAAATTAAAAGAGGAGCGGCAGGATCACCACCTACATCCCCGCATGGAGCTGGAACAGGGACGCACGCGGGTCCCGATGGGGTGGAAGGAGCCTCTGAAAGCGGAGGACTGGGGGGCTGGAGTCAGACGTGTGCACGTGACCAAGCGCGGGTGAAAAGCTGCGTCTGGATTTATTCCCTTTCAACTGATCCGTCTCTGCAGCTCGACTTGGGTTTTTTTCTGGGTGAATTCTAGTTTGCTGGGACTGGGGGGGCTGCGGGGCCCCAGACTGACACTTGTGCAAACTCATTTTCAGGTATTTTCAGCATAATCAGCATGAAAGCTGCTCTCCTCTGAATTCTTTTGACCTGATTATCTCCTAATAAAAGACTTTGTTTTCTCCACACATCATTTCTCAGCTCAAACTTTCTACCTCTCCTCTCTGGCCACCTTACTTCCCCTCTAATAATGCCTCCCTTCGTCCCTTCATCCCTCCCTCCAGCCGTCCTGTTAAGCCTGTTCTCATCTGACATGGTCCTTTCTCCAGTCAGACACCTCGAGCTCGTCTCTGATGGCTTAAGGGTGTGTGTGCGTGTTTTTTGGAAAGTCTACATGTGGGTAGAAACAGTTAAACGTGAATAAACATCTGTCTCCACTCTTCCTCCCACTGTTATTACAGCAGGTGACATTAATAGTAAATGACAGAGCCGTTCTCCTAAAGGTCTCCGTATTGATTAGCTCGTCACGCTAGTCTGTCTCTACGGCACTCTAATCTAGGCCAGACACGCATTTGCATCTCAGACGCCGCGAACAAACAAGAAAACATTACAAATTCAGGAAGAAATGTGAGGTTACAGGAAGTGGCTGCGCTCACGCCCCCGTTCAGGCGGCAGACAGATTCCTTCTGGGTCCGGCCAGACCGCTGCTTCTCCCTACGCGACACGTTTTGTCGCTTCTGATTGGGCTCAGGCGGGAGGCTTCTTCATTAAAACTCAAAGCAACAGCCTGACAGAGAGCTGGCGGAAGGAGGGAGGAGGGAGGAGGGAGGAGGATGGGGGAGGGATGGTGGGATGCCAGGCGCGGAGGAGGTGGGTGCCGGTGACTTTCTGGAGCCGCAGCCTCAAAGTTGATGGAGAGCAAAACAGAGAGAAGGTAGGGGCCTCGCGGGCAACAGAGGCAATGAGAAAGACGTCAGTTCGAGGGCAAAAGGGGTCGATAACCTGGGGGGGCCAAAGCAGCAGGATGCTGGGGGTCAATACGGAAAATTAATAATTGTGGCTGTGGCCCCCCCAGAGCTGAGCACCCAGGACCCTCACTAATGGTTCATTTGGCTGCTGTGGTCCCCCAGTGATGAGGCCTGCCTGCGGGGGCCCGCCACGCCGCTGCTGCGGGGGCCCGCCACGCCGCTGGGGCCCAAACTCAATCAATCTGGCTGCATCTGACCTGGCTGCTCTCCTCCTCCCTCATGACACGTGAGGATGAACGAGAACATTACTGCAGCCAGATTAGACAATACACAACACACAGACACACACACACACAGACATAGAATAGAATAGAAGTAGGTTTGCTGTTCTCAGACGTGAAGATTTGCTCGTTAGAGCAGCAACCATCAGCCAAAACAACTATAATCATATTTGCAGCAGGACAGCAGAGGGTTAGGGTAGCAGATTACAGCAATTAACAGCAAGCCAGCGTGTAGCAAAGACAACATCACACACACGTACACAACCCCACAAACGCAAAAACTTTGACAGCTTATTTCACTCACAGTTTTTTGCAACGGTGATATCATGACCATCAGAACTAAGCACAATAATAAAAGGAGATAAATCAGATTGACTGATGCAAACGCACCAGCGAAGGCTGAGCTTCATCAAAGGTGGCCTGAACCCAACACAAGTTTACTGCTGCAGCCGCAGCTGCTGTATTCAACCTGACATTTACCCGTGAGGAGCGGCGAGTGCAAAGATGCAAAAAAGGGAAGCCAGAGAAACTGTTTCAGGCAACTAAAAAAAAGAGGGGGGATTAATTAAGCTATTACAAAACCGCATCTCAGGAGTCCATCTGAAAACTCAAAAGCTAAATAAAAAATACTTGAATAATTTATTCACACTGGATGCTTCTGTGGCTAAGTTATGTCTGTTAAAAGAACTTCTGATTCGTGTAAATATGCGGTGGCTAAAAGCCTCCAAGTAGGTCATCAGATTCTCTTTAACAACCTAATGATTTACACTTTGCAGCGTATTAGGCAGAAAATGGCTTCCTAATCTGCTCTTGTCGCTGCCGCCTGGAGGAGCCTCAGTCCCGGAGAGGGCCCGGGGCCCCAGCTGGTCGGGCCGATGCTGACACCCACTGGTGGACCCTGGTAACTGCAGAGGGAAAAGCACCAACGTGGAATGAAATCTCAGAAGGAGAGCTTTTATCAACATGCTCTCTCTCCCTCTCTCTGTACGTCTATCTTTGTGAGGACTTTCATAGATACAACCCAGCCGTCCAACTGGACCCTGACCCCTGACCTGGTCTCAACCCTCAGAATGCAGATTTTGTTACTCAGCGTGCAGCTAGAACAAGAATCCGCACACACTCACAAAGACGACGGCTTGAGCTCGACTACAAAAGCAGCGTTTTATTTCATGCCCACACTCTAGCAGGCTGGTCGTCATGGTGATCCATCACTAACACTTCTGTTATTCCACAGCATCTTTAGGCCAGCATTTACGCTGCTGCTGCTGCTGCTGCTGCACTCACACTCACACTCACACTGGAATCGTTCCTTTGAATGAAGCTGACAAACCAGATTACACATTCCACATCACCGTGTTTGCAATAACCCTGGATTAGGACCAGCGGCTGGGGCTCGTGTTTGGACAAAACCTATTTCAGTGCTCCTCCGGCTGCGGGTGCCAGCCCCAGCACATGCAGCGTGTCCGCCGCCAGGAGAATTAGCCTGACCTAGATCACTTAAGTGGACCAGTTAGACATGTGGTCATTTCCAGGCTGAGCTTGATTCTGATCCTTGGAGTGGAGCTCCAGAAGCTCCAGCCTGAATATAAAATCCTCTTCTGCCTCTGACAGAACTCATCTCTAGCTGAGTTATTAATACCCGCCGAGCAGGCAGGATGTTATGCACTGATTCTTCGAGCCGCTCTTCAACAAAGTGACACGGGAGGAGAAGGGGGTCACCTTCCCTCCCTCTGCTCCATCTGTCCGTCTCCACTCTGCCAGCAGGGACTTTAAAAGTTAAATAAAACTCCTCGCGCCTAAACACCAAGGAAGGCTCTGGGCGTGACAAAACCCCCCCATAACAAACGCCAAGGGCGGACCTGAGCCTGGTCCAGCAGCCGCAGAGCAAAGACCAGGAGGCAGATTCAGGATCTGGGGGAGGAGGCTCCCCAGACTGGGACCAGTTTCTCAGAGCATCCCTGGGCTCCCTGAGTCCAACCGCTGGACCAATCAGAGCGACCTGACGTCCCTGACAGGTGCAGCACCTTCAGCATCCGTCCTGGAAACCAGGGTTCCCAGCGGGGGCCACGGGCGGAGGGGCCCAAGCGCTGCTCCACAGATGTTCAGGGGCCACGTCGGCCTTTTCCTGCCACAGACTAATTAAAACAAAAAACAAATGACAGAGGGGAAGTTGCACCGAACCAACGACAGCTGGAGGCGGCCTGGTCACCCAGGTCCTGGTGGACAGGTCCTGGAACCCAGGTCCTGGAACCCAGGTCCTGGAACCCAATCTGTCCCCAGTAATCTGGGCCAAAAATAGTTGACGTCGAGATTATTTATATCTGTTTTTGTGCTATTTGTGACCAAAGATGGGCGCTAACTGAAGGCGACTGAAATGGGCAGCTGGGTTATTTTGAGGTGCGTTTGTATTTAAAGACTTTTTTTTCCCCCTCAGGCTCTATCGTTCAAAGACGAGAGCAAACAGAAAAAAGGGTGTTCCACCAGAGGCCTGCTCGCTGAGACACGTCAACCGTTTGTCGGAATATGTTAAAGGAGGAATACGAAAGAGGGAATAATGGTGCGAAAACAAGCCTTTTTCGCTGTGCTAAGCAACTGTTGTCACACCTTCACCGCGTTCTGTAAACCCCGCCTCCTTTTTGTCACCTACATGCACACATGTTCACACACAGACACACACACACACACACACACCTCCTGGCAGTTATGATCTCCATGACACTTTCATAAACGAGCCACACAGGCGTCTGCTTTTCCCTCCGACTGGCTGATGGGAGGAGAGGACGAAGGAACGAGGAAAAGACAAAGGAGGAGGACAAGGCGAGAGATGTTTATCAGATAATTGTGTACATTTGCAGGCCTGGATTTAAAGGGGGCATGAATCTATATCATGTTTAATGTAATCACAAACGCGTTAGCTTCTCAATCAACGTTCCAAAAGGTTCTTTTTAGAGACGCAGGATGGTGAAACATGCAAACGCTTCCAGGTGTCACCAGGTGTGTTTTTATTGTCCTGGAAACTGCCAAAGCTGGAAATGTGGCGTCAACAGGCCGAAGGGACACGGAGCAGAGCAGAAAAACACTCCGATCCTTCTCCTAAATGCTAAGATGCGTTTTTTTCTCTCTGTCTGTTCAAGAAGGGCAAAACTACATCAAAACAGGTTTTTCTACCAAAGTCACATGACCTCCCAGCAACAGTCACATGACTAGAAACACACAGCTGTGTGAGGACGGTAGAAGACAGACGCCCTCCAACGTGGCCGTTTACACGTACGGCAGGAAAGCTTCGCATCCATCAGCGGGGGGTGACGTCCATGAGGGTCAGGAGGTCAAAGGGTGACCCGGGAATGCCAGCCACGCCCTTCTGGTCCCCGCACGACAGAGCGGGAGACTCCTGCTTCTCTGCCCTCCATTTGTCCGATAAAGGTGGGGATTCTTCTGTTTGACACCTGTGCTGGGTGAAGAGGGGCCCCAGCGTAAACCAGCAGAGCGGCGGGTTGGCGGCACCAGCCATGACTGTCAGCCAGCGTGGAGAAGACGGGACGAGGACGTGAGATGGAGGGACGGACGGGAGAGGGGGTTATCCCTCCTCAGAAGGCTCCGTTTAACTGGCCCCTAGCTCAGCGTTCAGCACCATGAAAGGAGACGCCAGAGGAGCCAGAGGAGCCAGCGGAGCCAGAGGAGCCAGAGGAGCCAGCGGAGCCAGAGGAGCCTGGGTTTTAATGTGGCTGGGAGGACTTGTCTCCTGCCAGGGTGATGTTCCTGGAGCTGCCTCGGGACCAGGCTGGTGGACGCCCCAGGCCTCTGCTGGAGGTGTGTGAGGAGCCGTCTTGAGTCACGCTCCTGTTTGTGTCGTCTTCTGCTGTGTGTGCACGTGTGCCTACATGCACTGGGTCTTCCAGGCGGGTCTATCTAGCCGGGCTGGTGGAGGTGGAAGTAGTCCAGCCCCAGCCTGGGCATCCACCTGCAGGGGAGTGAGTGTGTGTGTGTGTGTGTGTGTGTGTGTGTGTGTGTGTGTGTGACGGGATCCATCTGTCTCCCTGCAGCTGGTCCTGCAGCAGCAAACACAACAAGGTTCCAACCGTGGGCCTGCGTGGGGAAACGACCCCTCCCGTGGGAGGAGAAACCCCGCAAGGTGTGGCGTGACAGCTGCACGGACACACCCCCTCCAGGCAGGCGCGTGCACCGAACCCGCGACGTAAACAACGTGCTCGGGCTGCTTCCGCGACCCACCACCGCATCCGCACGGGCCTATCCACGCGCGGGTCCCCACGCCTCAACGCACGCAGACGGACACGGGACAGACGTGTGAACGCAACCCACCCGCATGCACGCATGCACACACGCACGCACGCACGCCGCCTGGCTCACCTTGCCGGACACACTTGAGCCGGACCGGGTCTTTGCAGTGCCGGATGACGGCCAGCGCGTCCCGGCTGGTGAGCCCGGCCACCGGCATGTTGTTGACCTCCAGCAGCAGCTCCTCCGGGGCCAGTTTGCCGCTCTGGACCAGCCCCCTGCGCCGGCTTCACCTCGCCTAGGTATGGGAACTGGCCGTGCTCCGCGCCCCCCTTCAGCTCGAAGCCCAGCTCCCCGTCCTTCCCACGCGTGATCACCGCTTCGTGGACTTTGTTGGTCCAGTGGTTTTTCTTCTTCAGACTCTTAGACATCGTTAGGGCCGGTGGATCGCTGCTCGCCCCTCGGAAAAGCCTCCTACCGTCTCATCGCAGGCAGCTCGGCGGCGTCCGCGGCTTCATCCTCCGGCCGGCGGGGCGCTCCACGCGTGGCGGCCGCCTGGCGAGCCGAGCGGCCGGGCGGGCGGATGGCTGCAGCCGAGCGGGGAACCGATGGTGGCTGTCAGACACGCAGACAGGCAGCCAGGGACGGAGGCTGGCGGATGACCCGGATGTGAAGCCTGAAGGAGGGGAGAGAAAAATGGTTCTGGTTCGGCGTGAAGGGGATGGATGGAGAGGAGAGGAGGAGAGAGGAGGAGAGAGGAGAGAGGAGGGGAGGGGACATAAACACTCCCACCCAGCCAGCCCTCCCTCTCCAGGCTGGCTGCGCTCACACACGCAGGACCGTCGCACTAAGACGGTTTGGGGATTAAAAGGTATCAGATCAGGACGGTTCGGGTCTGCAACATCCGGGCGCTTTCACGGAGGCTGAAGCTGTGGGATGCATCTGCGCTCCAGGAGCCCCACTCCACATCAGTCAGGTCCCCTGGGAAAAAAAACAAACGGAAATTAGGAAAACACACACACACTGATGATGGGAGCGTCCCTGCGCAACTGTCAGGGCACCTGTGCGACCTCTGACCCCCGTCACCCTGGCTCACCGGGGTTTTGCTGGGGCCGTTACATCATTGTCAGGATGATCTAAATCAGGGTCTGACAGAAAATGACCAAAGCTTTTGTCCCCATTTATTTTTAATGCCGGGGTGTTTTTTTGCAGTAAGTAACTTTTCATGCAATATTCACCACCGATGTCAAGAGCCGCTCCTCATATCTGAACGGGTTGGGGTCCCCTCTTGGTGCCACTTTCTGTGGTGTGTCTGTGTGTGAGGGAGAGGTTGTGTGTATCAGGATGTGCACGGTTTTGTAACGCCAGCAGCCTCCCTACAGGCCAGGCCTTAGTGCATTTGTAAACAGTAAATAATCCATGAAACGCAGCAGATTCGCTTTGACTGTCACTGTTTACTTTAGCGTTTGTGCATTTAGGTCAACTCTGCAGTCTCGCCGCGGCAGAAGCCTTTGTTTTTTCTAAAAGATTAGCAAAGATCAGCCACTGGTGTCACGATGACTGCTGATTAAATCACCCGTCATTAAATGGCGCGTCTCTGGCGAGCGCCCCCCGCTGGCCGCCGCGCGAACTGCAGCCTTCTGGCCCCAGCAGCCTGAACTGGAAACCAGTTTATGGGTGGACAATCTGCGGCCATATTGTGCTTCCTGAAGCCATATTATTGTGTTTATCAGTTGAAACTACATACAAACAAATAATAAAAAAAAAAAAAAACAGCACCTCTTGCATCTTTTTTTGGTACCAACCTATTTTGTGATCATCCTTCTTTAATCTATATTTGGACGATGGCGCTCTGTATTCTGGTGAATAGAGGTGCGGCAGAGCAACAAAGCTGAGCAGAAAAGCTAAATTTGGACTCACTTGAAGCAAGCTCTCAGAGACTTTCTCTCGGTACCACAGCAGCTGTGTGTGTGGACCCGGCCGGAGCGTTTCCATGAATCCACTGGTGTGGGTGGCGGAGTGGTGCAACCAGAATCACATAGCATTAAACATGACAGCTTTAGCTGCTTCTGCTAACAGAATGTTGGTGCTGGCGGTGGACTATAACGCATCTCATTGGACTCCCTCAGACGGTCGGAATATATTTGTGAACACATTTTTGTGTGTGGGTGTGTGTGCGTGTGCACACAGCAGCAGGAGGAAGATGAGAGAAAAGGTTCTTATTTGATATCATCATCACAGACAGAAAGCAGTGAGCGTTCTGACGCTGGGTGCCAGCAGCAGAAGGCAAAAATACAATAAGAGGAGGCCGTCTGTGCACCCAGAGAGGGAATTTCAGGGAGCTTATGTGGATTTAGCTCCCCGCCTCCCTCATTGACTCTGCTTTGTGCGTTTGCTGCTAGAGAAGAAATGCGCACTAAGTTGTTTTTATTGCTCAGCAAAGACTGGGGGTGTGTGGGTCACCTTCACACACACACACACACACACATTCACACGCCCACGTAGCAGGCAAACATTAAACATCATTTACTGTCTGTTGTAGACAATAACAATGTTTGGGAGACAGTCGACTCTGCTATAAAAATAATGATACACGCAAGTGTAATGATACTCACACACACACACACAAGTGCAGTGTGTGTTAATTAGATTAGAATGCTTTGGGGAATTGGCAACTTGGTCATGTTGGCCTTTTTTTCTTCAAGTCTTCTGTGAATTTATTGAGGTGGTGAATCCTGTGACAGCAGAGTCCAACTAGAAAAGTCTCCAGCGGTTCCGAAGCAGCGCTCGTGTGTGTCCTGGTGAACACACACCAAACCTTCTTGGCTGTTGACGATCATCACTGTCAAGCTCCTCAGCACCCAAAAGAGGAAATCTTACAATCTGTCAGCGACACTAAACAGGCCCAAAACACAGCAAGCGTCCACCATTACAGCTTGTTTTGCTGTAATTGGATGTGTGAACAGGACAAAAACACAAAATTGTTCAACCAAACTTCTCCGTGACTGAAATGGTCGGTGTGGCTGCGTTTAATAGTTCTTTTTTAACTGGATTTAAGGTTTAAATTTAACTCCCAGCTTCTCTTATCGTTAGTCTGGTCTTCTCTCTTTTCCCAGCACCACCTTAATTCCAAAGACATTTGATCTCCACGACTTCAGGGATTAAATGACTCTGCAGCTGGCTTTAAAATCACACAATGCCTCCTAAAATAGTGATAATGTTTCATACTGGTGTTGAGTAGGGGTCGTTTAAGTCTCTGACTAAAGGACTGTGTCCCGTTTGAGGGGCAATGACTTTGTAAAATGTGGAAAAACTAAAAATAAATAGTAAAATGGTTGTTCTGATTTCTATCCTAATTATGTTTAATCAGCTAATAAATACTGGACTGACTCTGGGACAAAGTTCTTGCTTTAAATCCCCGGTGGCTTGGTGATAATTCTCAGTTAATTAGTTGCGTTCCCGATGTGTTTCAATTAATGATTTCATTAAATTCCAACACATATTTGTCTGAGAACAAGGCATTAAAATGGAAATTACATTTCCTCCGTTTTCTCTGATCATTATCAATTTTACCCAAGTCGTGCAGTTGCGAGCCGTGGCCAGCAGGGGCGCTACCGGGCGTGTTACTTTCTCCTGTTTTTCGTTCGAAAAGAAATAAAAATATGTTTGATCAAAGTGTTTTATATTTGCGCTAAATATAAAACAGTGAACACGCTGCACTCTGTGGTAGAATGTGGTAACACTATCGGTTTAAATTTTGTATTTATTGTTTTTAATCATTTCATACTGTATTTTTTTTTAATTAGTTCACATTCTGAATAATTTTTTTAAAGCATCTCTAATGACAAAATTTGAAACGCTGCTTAGGTTTATGGTAATGACATTTTTAAGGATTTTGGACCGTATATCTTGTATACGTATTTTCCAGGTGGGTGACTGAGGGGCCGCAGGAGCCTCGGCTGGGGCCACAGCGGCCTGTGGCGCAGTGCGCCAATGTGGTGTTGTAAGGCGGACGTAGTTGAGGACACCACGAGAACGTTAAGGGGTGGAGTGTGGGCGTGAATTGTATCTAAATGCATTGTTGTAAGGCGGACGTAGTTGAGGACACCATGAGAATCATGAGAACGTTAAAGGGGGAAGTGTGGGCGTGGCTTGTATCTAAAGGACGCCATGAGAACGTTAAAGGGGGAAGTGTGGGCGTGGCTTGTATCTAAAGGACACCGGTGCCGGTGTGAGCGTGATGCTGAACATCGGTGTTTTAGCGACCCTGAAACCGGCAGAGACGCTGATGAAGCCCAGTTTAACCTGGAGGCGATCAGCTACGAGGAGGAACGTGGGAATCGAGCAGCCGCCAGAGGATTTAAGATCCACGAATCACAACCAGACTCAGTTTTGCTCCCGCTGCCTTCTTAAAAACACACACTTGCAGCCATGTTTCACCGGTGTGTTTCACCGTGCCCGCGCCCTATGAACCGGTGCGCCTGATCTCTATGTTAAATACAGAAAAAGCACCATAACTGAGACCGCCTATAACCCAGTGCGCCCTGTGGTCGTGAAAACACGGTAACTTACAGATTTCTTGGGTTTGGACCACTTGCTGCTGCAGCACTGGCGCCATCTAATACTGAAGCCAGACAAACAGGTGTCACGATAAATGTCTCAAAACGAGTCATTTCTGCTGAAGTGAAGACGCTGGTCTTACTGGGAAAGGATGAGCGGCTGGGTGACCTCCAACCCCGATGTTCATCGCCATCAGCTGGAGGAGGGCTGGTAAGGAGCAGGCAGACAGGTGCAGACAGGTGCAGCAGCCACGACCATCGGCCCATCCCTGGCTGAAGGTGTGGAAGGATGGAGCAACTGCTCCCACCCAGATTGATGCCACTACTGGAAAAATTAGATTTATTTAGAACAGCTGAAAATCTGGAGCTTCAAAAACAGTTTGAATTCATCTTGATTACAAAATAGGTAATAAAAAGACACTTAACTCGTCCTTCCATCTTCAAGCTGATTTTCCGCCGCGCGGCAGCGCCCCCTGCTGGATGCGCTCCTGCCTCACACCCCGGCCCAACCTCTCGGTTTTTGTTGAAAGGATGAAGCGGCGTGAACGGTCCACATAACAGCTGCAGTATTCATAAACCGATATATTTAACTTTAAATACATTTAATCATCATTTTGTTACAGAGTGTGCCCTCTGGGGGCCCCAACCTATGAAAGATACTGCATTTATGAAGCAGCGGGTGGTGAAATAAACGGTCTTTCTTGAGTGGTACACAAAAAAAAAACAAAGCAAACATTTCTTGCATAATTTGCCATGGTTTCACCACAGCAGCACTTTTATTAGACAAATCAAGATCAGTGGACTAACGTGCCATCCAATGAAAACAGCTGGGGTTGGAGGGGGGCCGGTAACTGGAATCCGTTTAACATCACAATCGGTAACAGCAGACCTGCGTGGACGCCTGTTCAGCCTGCACACGCAACCCTAACCCAGTGGGTCTGCTGCAGGGGCATCTGCCTCAAAGGGTCTCCTTCATGCGTTCATCTGGAATGTTACAGTTTACAGTAACACCAACTCTGCACTGAACAGCTTGTTTGGTCCTTTATAAAAAATAAAACTCTAAATGAGCATGAGCCTAAAGTCCCTTAAATCCTGTTTTTTAAATGCATTCTCTCACACTCTCGCACACACACACACCCCCGATGAGACAAAGAGCATCTCACTCCCTGCACACACACACACACACACACACACACACCACTAATCTGTAAAGCTTCATGTGCTCTCACAGTATGTCAGAGTCAAAGTGAAACGGTCAACAAGGCGAAACCAGTAAAAAGAAAGCTGATATCATGGAGACGGTGGTTCATGCTTGGGGCGGCGTCCTTACAGAAAGCAACTTTTAAACTCAGTTATGGAGAAAAAAAAAAGCAACTAAGGCATGCAAGGCACAACCGCCGAGGAGTTAAAGTCAACCAAGGTGTTCATTCACGGACAAAAAGAAATTCAAGCCCCGTCGATATATATATAAAAAACTAAAATAAGGATGATAAAAAGGCAAAACAAGCAGATTTTAAAACTGTGAAAAATCCCCCGGACAGGTGACAGTTGTACAAATATTTTACACAAAATGTTTTCTTCTACACACAGTTTCTCAAACTTTCAGAGATGAACATAAGTTAATAAAAGGTTAAAAGTGGTATTCTCAGGACCACAGTTCCCTCCAGTCACAGTCCCCTCGACCAGGCAGAAAGGCCACCAACAACCTGCTGGGAGAGAGAGGCACGGGTAAAGACAGGCGGAGGGAGGTCAACCGCTGGTACTCTGGGGAGGGGTTACCTTCAGAAGAGGCCGCAGTCCTTCAGGTTGTTCTTGATGATGACGTCGGTGACGGCGTCAAACACAAACTGCACGTTCTTGGTGTCGGTGGCACAGGTGAAGTGGGTGTAGATCTCCTTGGTGTCCTTCCTCTTGTTCAGGTCCTCGAACTGGCACTGGATGTAGGCCGCCGCCTCCTCGTAGGTGTTGGAGCCTGAGGGAGAAGAGAGGCGGGGCTGCGGTTGGTGTGCGACCGCCCCCGCTGGCGGCCTCTGCTAGGCACGCTAGAGGAACAAGCGTGCGATGGGCCTCACCTGCGTACTCGGGGTAGCAGATGGTGAGAGGGCTCTTCTTGATCTTCTCCTCAAACAGGTCCTTCTTGTTGAGGAAGAGGATGATGGAGGTGTCTGTGAACCACTTGTTGTTGCAGATGGAGTCGAACAGCTTCATGCTCTCGTGCATTCGGTTCTGGGCGAGGAGGAGAGGCCGGCCGGTGAGAAGCGCAGCGGCGCGCGTTTGCGTGAGCAGAGGACGGCGCTCCTACCATCTCCTCGTCCTCGGCCAGCACCAGGTCGAAGTCGCTCAGAGCCACGCAGAAAATGATGGCCGTGACGCCTTCGAAGCAGTGGATCCACTTCTTCCTCTCTGACCTCTGACCCCCGACGTCAAACATCCTGGGAGACAAACATCACCACTGGCTGCTTAGCGTGTCTGGACGCTGGACGGGGGACGGCGCCCAACCACCGGCCTTTACTTGAAGTGGAGGTCCTTGAAAGTGAAGTGTGTCTCCACAATCCCGGTGGTTTTGACCCTGGTCCTCAGCACGTCCTGCTGGGTGGGGACGTAGGCGCCGTGGGATATCCTCTCCAGGTCGTTCAGGTAGCTTTGGGAGGAGAAAGCTGGTGAGTGGGGAGCGCCGGCGCCCGCAGGCCTCCAGGCCTCCAGGCCCGGGCGCAGACTCACTATGCGGCCGAGTCGTTGAGCTGGTATTCCCGGGAGCGGCTGAAGCAGGCCTGGACCCCTCCGTCGCTCCAGAGCCGCTGGATGACCCCGGCCAGCTCGCCCGTCATGAAGCCCTCCTCCGCCGAGCCTGCCAACACGAACAACTGGCGCGCGTCGTCCTGCAGAGAGGAAAGACGTCACAATCTGTCTGATAAAAGAGGAGCAGCAGTCAGGCGAAAGGTTGCCCTCCCTCCCCCCCTCACCGCTCGGGCTGCTTCAGCAAAGTCGATCTTGAGGCGTCCCATGGCTCTGATGATGGCGATGATGGACTGGATGGTGTTGCTGTAGACCACAGCCTTGTACTGCTTACACTCCTCCTCCGAGTAGCCTGCTTCGTGGATGATCCTGGCGGGCGGAGGGAGCGAGCGCGTTAGCACAGCGCACGGAAACATCCCGAAACACTTCAGCCCATCCAAGTCTGCGCTTTCCTCCAGTCAAAGAGACTGGAGTATGAGCTGGCTGGGGCCTGGGCAGACGGTATTTCAGCAGAAACGCCGGGTTTGTGGTGTCACTTACTTCATCTGTTTAACAATTGTGCTTTTGCCAGACTCGCCAGCACCTGAAACAGAAAAATACACAGGTTACAGCAGCGACGGGCAGGCTCTTCGCCCCGGACACATCGGGCACCAGCATGAGCCGAAACGAGGTTTCCGAGGTGTCGGTAGAAAGTTAGAAGTAACAATTTGGAGCCTTTTTGTGAAATTTAAATTGCACAAGAACAGAAGTCATCGTGTGAGAAGGCAGAAAAGCTGATGACGGCCTCCGCCCGTTTTTAAAGCGATGAGGAAACGCAGCTGGCAGGACTGAGCTGGGAAAGGTGGCCGGTGGGATTTTCAGTATGCTAGCAGCAGCGTTTCAGCAACCTTTACATATAGTCGTTCTTTGACCTATAAAACCTACGTTGGAGATGATGTATGGATGCATCTGACGCTAGTCACTTATTTTGACTCTGCAACCAGATTTTTAAATGGATGCAGGCTCTGAGCTGGACATTTCCTTTAAAGGTGTCCATTATCGCACCGTCGTGTCTCACACTGAGTTGAATCAGGATAAGGAGCCACTGGATGAATCAACTCCATCCTCACGACAATCAGGTGAAGCGCTGCTGAGCCACACACACACACACACACACACACGGGCCGCTCAGGACCATCAAAGGGAGCGTCTGACTAACGCCATGATGAAAACACACCGCTTACAGGCCACTGTTTCAGGCCAGGGTGCAGCAAAGACACCCAGACAGCCACACCGGGTGAAGAAGCCGGCCTCGGCAGGAGAAGCATGTCAAGTTTCTGCACTCTGAAATTAAGGTGTGTGTGTGTGTGTGTGTTTGGCTGAGCTCTTAACATTTTAATTAGCTTCCCTCTTCTGGGACATTCAGCTGCCTAGTGAGGAAACCTTTCTTTAATTATCTGTCCCACATGATAAACAGCCACACTTCCCAACAAACACACTGCAGCCGTCCCCAAAATCAAACCTACCGCTCTCACACACCCCCACACATGTGGAAAAGGCAACTCACGCTCTGCTAGGGCTGAACGTGGGTCTCCAGAACACCCGTTCTCCCTCTTCTGCTAGGGTACACGAGTTTGATGGAACACAAAACAACCGGAGCGATTTGCATGTCCCTGCGGTGCAGCTGAGGCTGTGCGCGACTGGAAATGCTTGGGAGTACACATTTGTAATTTAATGCAAATCTGCCCAGCGAGATGCCAGCAAGCTGCATAACACACCTAATAAACAGCTGTGTGTCTTCATATCTGGCCCAGAAGCACGTTCTCCGTCCCAAATGTGGCGGTCAAACATGTGCCTATGGTAATTTCTTCCTCTGGCAAATATCCACAAACCAATCGCAGACACGTCGCACACAGGTGCTTGTGGGAATCGTGAGGAGGGGGGAGCACAGCCATGAAAATTCAAATAATGTTCATCTCAAATGATGCACAAACACACACACAAGAAGGTGACTGAACAAACGGTGTCATTCCAAAGATGAGGAACAAAGTTGGGTTTTCAAAAGTGACTGTAAGGCAGAAATCGGTTCTGCTCTAGCTGGTTGTGTTGTGTGTAAACAGTCCCTGCAGGTGCCTAATGCAGTCAGCCAGGTTGCTATGCAACCTGCCGACCATCCTTACCAAAGTCTGATGGCGGAGGCCATTAGCTGCAAAGAGGCATCAGCGCTGGTTTTAGCAAATATCAGAACACATTTAACATTCGGTACACCTACGGCAACGTCACATCACAACCATGTGGCAGAAAAACCTAAATCAAGCAATAAAAAAAGCTCATTTAACCAATCAAGGCCACACTTTTTATATGTTTAATTCTTGCAAACATTCTTGTTTCCAATAGCATAGGAAAGAAGGATAAACTTTGAAGAAAGACTAATACTTTTTCTGCAGTAGTTTGTTGAAGTCGGTGACGTCCGGCCTACACACGTTGGTGTTGTGTGTGTGTGTGTGTGTGTGTGTGCGTGTGTGGCGAAATGGGTGTAAAACAGGAACTAGTCCGCCGACATGATACACTTGGATGAGAAATTTAGCCAACTCCTCAAAATAAGCAGCGAGATAATAGTGAGAGGCCAAACACTAGTCCGGTGGGTTTGCCCACGTTAGCTTAGCAGCTAATTGCTTAAGCTAACAGAATTAGCTTGGCCCCAGAGCTCGTTAAGAGCTGCTGGTTGTGGTGAAAAGCAGCCTAATCTCAGACCGAACCGACGGCTGATTAGATCACCCGAATGAGCCGATCAACAGAAAAACCAATCGAGCAGCTTGCAAACTTTTTAAACCGATCGCAAAACGCGGTGCCAAACAATCGGGCACAAGCGCCCGATGCCACTTTTTGCTTTCGACAAAGTTCACGCGTCGATATCACAGAGGAGAGAAAACTTGGGGCGAAGTCACTCGCTGTTCATTAAACAAGCACACACGGGGCCCCGGGGGCCCTTCCAGCCCGGGAGCGCTCCCACGCCGCTGGCGGCGCAGACGGAGCCAGCGCCGAGCCCGCGTCCACCCGCCCCTCTCACCCAGCAGCAGCAGCTTGACCTCCCGGGCAGCCTTCTCGCCGTCGTCCCGCAGGTTCCTGTCGATCATCTTGCTGCGCTCCTGCGCCGCTTTGTCGTCTGTGCTCAAAGTACACCCCATCTTCTTCCAATCGAGGAGTCAAAAATTCAGAACAACGCACAATATAAATATATATATATTTTGTTTTAGCAATGGCGAAACGACATGCAAAAGCTACGGAGTTAGCATCCACGGAGGCTAACGCTGGATCCTCGCCGCGCACCGGAGCCTTTAACCCGGCCAACAAGACACCCCGCTTCGATAGTTTGTCAAAAAAGAGCCTCTTTGACTACACCTGGCGCTCTAGTTGGCGTTCAGACTAGTCGACCGAGGAAGAGTCAGCCAGCCAGCCAGTCAGCCAGTCAGTAAAGCAGGGAGTAGCCTGCAGAGCCGCAAACTGCGCATGCGCGCCACAGCAACAAGCCTCGTTTAAAAATGGGATCCGAAAATGGCCCCAAATGTTTAAAAAGGACTGCAAAACGCTAAATGGGTGCAAATGGGGGAAATATGACATCGCACGTTCAAAATGTATGCATTTTGTAATATTTCAAATATACCTGAACACGGTTTGTTGTTTCACAAAACTCCAGTTTTAAAACATTTTCCACAATTGACCACTTATGTGGGGACACACACGGGTCAACCAGCAAGTCTGTTTAGTTTGTGTTCAGCACACAAATGTGGGCCCCAAAAGGCCTGTTTGTCCACACTACACAGCTGATTTGCATTTCCACCATTCTGTCATGAGCTGTCAAAGCTTAGTAACATGTTTGCATGCGCACACACACACACACACGCACACACGCACTGCTCAAACAGGCATTCCTTAAAAGGTGCAGCTATTTGAGAATCTGTATCTTTCAAACAGAATCAGTGAAAACATATCAGGTCACTGTTGAATGAGAACTGATTTGGCCATGTTGCAATGCTCGCTTCATTTTTTCCCATTTAAAATGTGTGTGTATGTGTTTTTTATCACAAAGTTCACATAGTTCTCACAAAATACAGAATTGGAAAAGTTTGCAGCATGAAACTAGTTTTACGGTGCTGCAACCAGCTGTGGGGAAGAACCAGAAGTTTGAATGGGCTGACTCTTGGTACCAGACACTTTTGAAGGCCGGTTGTCCTCTAGCGTCAAGCATCGATCAGATAACGCTGAGAATCACACTTGCGGAGGCGTACCCTGTGGTTAGGCTTTTTCCAAAACCACATCCAGGTATTCAAATAGCCAGTGAATGACTCAACCCAGCACTCTGACCTCATCATAAACTCATTTTTAAAAATGCATTGTTATGATGAGAACAATTCCTTAGCTGCTCATACAGAAGTTTACAAATTAGAAAAAGAGAAAAAAAAAAACCTTTGTGCAACATGGACCTGACAGACAGTCCTGACTTCATATAAATGGAGTGGGAGTAGGGTTAAGATGTGGTCAGAATTCATCACTTTACATATGATTTTCAATGCAGATTGTTGGCACTGCATCATGCAAACTGGCGCCATAATTCTTCATGTGATCCACAGCGAGCATGAAAGGGTTTTCCCAAACATCAGCGAAACCGAGGGGCAGATGTGGGTGCACCACAAAAACCAGCGCGGACCCCATCATTACACCGTTGGTGTGTCTTGGAAAGGAGAAACGGGTGAAAATATTATTCATATCAGCCTCCATACCTTCACATCCTGGTGTTAACATCTGCAGACGCTGATATTAACTGAGATCCCTGTCCTCACCCAGCCCCGATTCCATCCAGACGTGCACTCGACATGCAGCAAAACAAAGTGTTCATGATTTTTGTACCATATTGTTGTCATTGACACACTCATAACTAACACACACCCCCCCACACACACACACACCTTCCCACACACGCACATATGGCCTCCTGAGATTACATCATCTGGGAGTAGTCAGAACACTGTGTGTGTGTGTGTGTGTGTGTGTGTGTGTGCGTAGCCCTTCTCGTCCACTAGATGGCAGCAGAGCCACGACCCAACCAATAACGAATCAGCTCTGTCCCCAAAATTGGATGAAGTTTTGATTCATCCTTTCTTCACAGTTAAATGGGTATTAGGCCTCTTTCTTCCCACGTTTTGTCCTTTTTTATTAAATCCTGAACTGTGGTGGTTGTCTTTTAGATTTCAGAAACAGAATTGTTCATGTGTGAACTATTCCCTTCTTGGCTTGCCTTCCTGCGACTGAATTTCCCAGAACAGAACAGAACAGGACAGAACAGGTTTGAGGTCAAAGGTCATTGTCACAGGGCCTGAACAAATCACAGATGCAACATCAGCTGTTCGTGGTGACTGAGGTAGATGACTCTGGGCCTTCAGCCTGAGCGGGTCAAAGAACATTTGGTATTCGCCAACAACTGTGAAAGTCTCCAGTGGACTGGGTTGAAGTTTGGGGAGGGCAGAAGCACCCACGAAGAAGACGGGTTTCAGGGATCACACTGGCTCTCTGACATGAAGAGTTATTGGGGGATTTCAGAGAGGATCAGACATCAGATGGAAGGTTTCTGCCGTACGAGACGGTTTCATTCTCCCTCTATTCACACAGCGGCCCAGCGTCCAGTGAGATGACCTGATTTGCTTGTAGCCTTCAGGATTATCCTTTTATAAGGAAGAGGAGCCTCCTCCCTTGTGGGCAGCGTGGACAACTTTTGAATGAGTCTGTTGTGAGAACACACTCAAAGATGTCAGGTTTTTCTAGGACACGTTCTTAAAAGGGGACAGACACTGATAAAGACACACCGTGTGTGTGTGTGTGTGTCACTGGCTTTCATCACAGCCTGTGCTGTACCTACAGCACCAGGATGTACACACACCCCCTGCAGCAGGCTTCCTTTACGGCCTCTGAACGCTTTTGTTTCAGGCCCTGAACCAGCACACGGCGAGTGGGTCAGCTGGCTCCACGGGGGGAAGAAGACCCTATTCCATACGACATGATTAATTAGGCAGAGAAGCCCGCTGATGAAGCTCAGACCTTTAGCCAGCCCATTCATGCACACACACTCTAATTCACTGCATGCGCCAGGAAGCTGCGCTGGAACATGCAGCAACGCAGCAGCAGCCAGTAGGTAGCCCGGACGCGGCGCAACTGCACCACCCTTATGAATTTAACATTGAGTGAAGCCGGAGGAGCCACAGAAACCCCTCTGTCCTGTCAGCTGCCATCCACACGAGTGTGTATATGTCATCATATGCGCAGACCGATACCCCTGGAGCCTTCCATCCCAGGGGCAAATAAATCATCCTGCCTCTTTGACCATTATTGCACCATTTACAAAGTGTAATGCAGATTAGAAATGCTCCAGGAAGCTGTTCCAGGGGCAGTTTTTCGGAGACAGCAAGCCGAAGGCGCCCATTTAGGCTGGAGACGCAGTCCAAGCCTCATATCGATCTGCGCTGACAAATGGCGGCCCGGCAGAGGGGAAGCCACTGCCGGCCGCCGCGTTTTTCTGCAACATAATTGTGACCGCATCAGCATTATATCCGAGCAAATCAGCTAAAAGGCCAATGTCAATGTGATGGGAGTGCTGGTACGTCTGGGTCGGTACCAGCACAATAAATCAAGTCCCATTCTCTGGTATCAGATTATACCTGCAGGTCTGGTTCGTGCCGCTTCGGCGGCTGTTTCGCCGTTTTAGCCGCTATAATGTTTTGTTGAGAGCGGCTATGATTCTTTGTGGTAATCCCATCAAAGTAAGGTCACGCACCAACTCGGGCAGGTTGCATCACGGGTTTGGTTAAAAGGTCAAAAGAACTTAAAGGTTAAAGTCCTGCAGCAACAGAACCGCAGCGTGAGCCCTCCGTCCGCTTGTAATGGGGACTTAACCAGTCAGTTTCAGGCCACCACTCATCAGAGTGGCTTACAGCGGTGTAACACACAGCTGTGTGTGTGTGTGTGTGTGTCTGTGTGTGTCATTGTTGGCACTTTCCATGCTTCTGAAACTAGAACAGTGCCTGCAAACGCTGCCTCCATCACTTGCTTATTCAGACTCGTGGCCCTGGCTCCGGGGAAGCAGCACATCCGTTAGCGGGAGCCATTCTGACCCCTCCCCGCCGCGTCTGTCAGTCTCCAACACACAAACACCGACGCAAGCCATCAGAGGAGGAGCGTCGCCAATGTAAGGTTGCTCTTCGCCTCTGTGGGCGCTCCAGTGTGGACGGAGGTGACAGGATCATGGATCAAACCAGCAGAGTCCATCAGCCACTCTCGAGGTGAGTCAACATCTCAGCTTTCTGACTCTGCCTAAAGTAAAAAATGCATTTCTGTTTTATTGCGTCTATTTTCTTGTTACCTGCATGAAAGTTGAGGAATAAAATGTCTGTTCTTTAATGTTACAGGTAAATGGTTGATTATTTATTGCATGCAAGGTTGCTTTTTTGGAAAATAAAAGGTGCATGCATTAAAAAAAAAAGACAAATTGTCCTATTTATTATGAAGTACAGCAATGTGAATTAAATAAACTGTTGGTCTCATGAGGGACAAGTTCCAGAAATATAATGTGAGAGGATGGTGTATGGATTGAGCCGGGGGGTAGTTTTACCCTTTGCATGCAGGTGCCCCCCCTGTCGAAGCTTCTGTTTCCTACACTCATCTAGGTTTTATTGGCCCCCGAAGGCTCTTTCAGCTTAACTCGGTCCATTCCTGAAGTCCCCAGCCTCAGCCGGGCTCTCTGGATTCCCTGGTCTCCCTGCTCCGGAGGAATCCCCCCGCTTCCTCTGGCTCTAAAAAGCACAATTTGATTTCATCCCGGCAGCTCCTCCCAGAAACTGTGGGCTTGCATCAAAATCAAGTTAGGTTTTTAATCTTCGCTCATTAACCCTCCTCCTCCTCCTCCTCCCAGAGCCGCTCTCACAGGACTCTGCCTCTTCTTAAAAAGCCCTCGACTCCTGGAAAACAGGCTCACCCTTCCCCTGCCCCGGGGGGACTTTTCCCCCCTCACACATTCCAGTCTCCTGGTCTTTCCTGGCCTGTGTTACACCTGTGTGTCAGGCTGCTGCTCACCCTGATGAGAAATGTCTCACTCCTCACACGAAGGACACGATGCCGCCCTGGTGATCCTGGTGTGTGTAGACACACACTTCCCCTCGATCTGACCCGCCTCCCGCCTGATTGGTGCCCACAAAAAACACAATTACAAGATGAGAAAAAGCCACCTCCTCTTGGAGCGCTGCGCTCATTCCTCCGTCCCCTTAATGAAAGGTGGCTCTCTTTTCCCATACTTGTCCTCCCGAAGACAGCCTCTCCTGGGCCTGGCCGCTACCCCCTCGGACATATTACCGCTACGGCTCCTGCTGGCAGCATCTGCTGGATCTAATTACTATGTTTCTGTGCCTGTCAAAGAAATATAGTTTGTGTGTGTGACTCTGTCCAGCAGCTCTGGATTAGGAGCTCCAGTAATGTCGGTCTGATTAGTGTGACTGATGGGAAGACGTGAGGACCAGCTTGTGAGGGAGGACCGATTCCAAGCATCCTCATGCCAGCTAAAGCGACAGCTGGCTGAGACGAAGGCGGCGGATGAGTTTAGAACCAGCTTCATTCCGTTCGCTGGAGGCAGGAAGAAAAGAGGACTGTTCACAGGAGAACGGGTCTGGATTTAGATGCGTCTCTGAAACACACAACACACAGGTTCTGTAGGTTTTACCGGTACGAGAGTTTATTTCCAGCTGCTGAAAATAAACAAACTCAAAAGAAACTATAGAAGTTGAAACACAAATGTTTCACCTGCACTAAAACCTCTTTTTGGTACAATTATCTTGTTATTTTGTCATTGTTGCAAATGTGGGTGAGAACTTAAAGTGTGTTAGCTTATTTTTAAGACATTTCGGCCATGTGTGGTATTGGTCCTGTGTTTTAGGAGCACAATCCCAGTTCAAACCAGACCTGTTGACATTCCATTAGCAATGATCCACAGTCGGCCCACTGGTGGATTTACTATCACAGCTGCTGCATTCTGGGATTGGATGTACCACGTGTGTGACTGCCAGAAGACCAGTTAGGACATAAAAGTATGATAATATCTTATGTAATTGCACCCAGGGCGGGAAGTGGCCCCGGGCCCCAGGTTTGATGTGTGCTCTGTAAACAGTATTAAATGTAACAGTGTTTTTTTCTGTCAGTCTGACCAAAAATGGGACTTTAATGTAATCATGTCGAGAAATAGTTTTCAAGTAAACACGTGCCCCATTCACACACACACGCACGCACACACACACACACGTACACGGAGCTCTTTCTGAAGCAGAAAAGGTCCAGAAAGGGTCTATGATGACCAAGTGATAGGGTTAGAGATGGTGTAATGAGGTTTAATCTGGCTGTAAGAGCAGGAAGGAAGCATCTCTCAGGTACAGTCAGATGCTATCGTGGCCTAATGGAGTCACTTACAGCGTTTTAACAGTGTGCTACAACCCTGTGGTCTCATCTAAAAGTCTTTACATTGATTTTCTGATTACAAAACATCAGTTAATCACATTGTTGGGGTCTGTATATTTTACGACCGACCGTCGTCCCGTTTCGGGTGGCTTTTTTAATTATTATGACTCAGACTGGCATTGATACAGTTGGTACCATCAGCTGCTTGCTGCAGGTCTGTGCTCCAGTTTAGAAGGTAGTATTCCTGATATCAGTCCCTGCTGCTGCTGCCTCTATTTGCTCACCTGTCCCTCTTTGGCCAGCCTGTGAGCCAAAGAAGGACCCAAACAGCAGGCGGTGGATTTCCAGCCTGGCAGCGACAGGCTTGGTGGGCAGACCAACCTCTCTGCCAACCCATGACGGCTATCGCAACTTTTCTGCTGCTCCAGGAACAGAGAGGATCCACGGCTGAAGCGCCTGTGAGGCAGACTTTGGACAGGATGGAGAGCTCGTTCCACTTGGCCAACGGCAGCAGGAGGAGCGCCGGCATGTTCTCTGCAAGTCCGTACTCGGCGGTGGAGATCGTCCTGATCGTGGCGGTGGCTGGGTCCCTGAGCCTGATCACCGTCATTGGAAACATCCTGGTCATGCTGTCCATCAAGGTCGGGGTCCGCCCTCATTAGGGCCTTTTCTCTTGCTGGCAGGAGGACTCTGACGCTCCTTTGTGCTTGTTGTCTCCCTGAAGGTGAACAGGAACCTGCAGACGGTCAACAACTACTTCTTGTTCAGCCTGGCCTGCGCCGACCTCATTATTGGCCTCTGCTCCATGAATCTGTACACCGTCTACATCGTTATTGGCCACTGGCCCCTGGGGGCCGTCGTCTGCGACCTGTGGCTGGCCGTCGATTACGTGGTCAGCAATGCCTCAGTCATGAACCTCCTCATCATCAGTTTTGATCGCTACTTCTGCGTCACCAAACCACTCAGCTACCCGGTGCGGCGCAGCACCAAGATGGCGGGCCTGATGATCGCCGCCGCCTGGGTCCTGTCCTTCGTTTTGTGGGCTCCAGCCATCCTGTTCTGGCAGTTCATCGTTGGGGGGAGGACCGTGCCGCGAGGCAAGTGCTACATCCAGTTCTTCTCCAACCCAGTGGTGACCTTCGGGACGGCCATCGCGGCTTTTTACCTCCCGGTGGCCATCATGGTCCACCTGTACTGGCGCATCTCCAAGGCCAGCCGCAGCCGCGTGAAAAGGGACAGCAGGAAGACTTCGGGCACCAGCCTGGGAGACGGTCCCGACCACAGCCAGGAGGACAGGTGTGAGAGCCAGAGCAACCCGAGGGGGGACCGTCCACACGGGACCGGAGGTAAAGAGGACGCTGAGCAGCAGCAGAACGGCGGCGCGCCCTGCAGGAACAACAGCAGGGGCCAGGGGGACTCCACCAGGGACAGCGTCCACCCTTTCACGTCTGAAGACACCACGGTCACCGTGGCCTCGCCCAAGGGCCCCGACGCTGGGACCAAGACAGCTCCAACACACCCACCTTCACCGGGACACTCGGCAGCCGACAGACAAAGTTTGGTGACGAGGACACTGTTTAAGGTAAACCGAGGCCCCGGTGGGGCCCGCTGGCCAGGAGGAACCCCAGGTGAGCCTGTGAAAACCGCTTCTCTCTGCTCACCCTCCACAGGTGACCAAGCAGAACGCTGTGGCCAAGTGGAGGAGGAAGGGGGTTTCCTCCCGGGAGAAGAAGGTGACGCGCACCATCATGGCCATCCTGGTGGCCTTCGTGGTCACATGGACGCCGTACAACGTGATGGTCCTGATCAACACCTTCTGCTCCTCCTGCATTCCCAACTCCCTCTGGACCATCGGCTACTGGCTCTGCTACATCAACAGCACCATCAACCCGGCGTGCTACGCCCTGTGCAACGCCTCCTTCAAAAACACCTTCAAACACCTGCTTCTGTGCCAGTATAAGAACATCCGCTCGGCGCGGTGAGGCCCCGGGGCCTCTGCTAGTCACACACGTGGGAGCCGCGAACCCCGACCATGTTGTTGTAGTGGAGGTGTTGGTGTTGTCCTCACACCGGTTGCTTCGTCATTATTCATGAACATGAGACCAGCCTGGCTTGTTTACCTGAGACTAGTGAAGGTGAGGCGGGTGCAGGTAAATGTGAAGAGCTCCTCGTGCAGGCGCCTCCTATGCGCCAGCTTGCGCCGTCTGTGCGTTGACATGCAGCCTGCTTAAACTGTGCGGGTGTGTAAATGTGATCGTTGTCGTGAACAAACAGTGGTTTTCTGTAAAGTTAGTAAAGATATCTATATATATATACCATAAAAACTTCAGCAGACGCTTGTAAATGAAACTGAGCGTCAAAAATCAGTCAAACTGACAAAAGTCTCTATGAATAATGTGTGTGTGTGTGTGTGTGTGTGTGTGTGTGTGTGTGTGTTTTAGATTAGAACTCAAGGGAATAACAAATATAATCCATGTTGTTGTGAGTCCAGGTATCATTTCTGTCCAGACGGTGTTTTTCTTGTAGATTCTGTGAGCAAACATGAATAAAGCAGCCGTGACACAAAAACCTGCACGTTGGGTTTTACTCTCATGGCCTTTGTGGATTTGTTGACTCTTTGCTTCGGACTTTAGCCTGATTTGCAGCCTGTGTGCAGCTGCTGATGAAGTTTTTGTGTTTGATCTGCTCCCAGGAGAGCAGATCAAACATTGTTTTCTTGGTTTAGTTAAAATATAAATTCAATTATCCCAAAAAAGCGAGTAAAGTTCAGTTGTGCGTCAGGCCAACGACCCCATGGCTCCAAGGACAGTCCCGCTTGGGACACTGCTCATTCCATCCATTTAGGATTAACTGAAGGATCAAAATAGTCACTTAAGGACAGATGTTTCTCCTTTTTCTTCTCCTTTCAAGTTTTATTCTGTTCCGGAGTCTCCCCTGATGGGCAAACTATGGAGCTGTTGCGCCACCTAGTGGAACAAGAAGCACATTTCATATTACTCCTTTAGTTTAATACCGTGTTTTCACGACCATTAGGCCCACTTCAAAGTCATACATTTTCTCCAAAATGTGCGGTGCGCCCTATGGTTCAGTACGCTAATGTGTTGTTGTAATGACGTATTTGAGGACACCATGAGAACCATGAGAACGTTAAAGGGAGAGGTGTGGGCGTGAATTGTCGGAAACAAGGCGAGGTGGCCCAAGTTGTTAGACCGACTTCAACAAAGCTCCACCAGACTCAGTTATGCTCCCGCTGCCTTTTTAAAAACACACACCTGCAGCCATGTTTCACCGGTGTGTTTCACCGGTGTGTTTTACCAGGCCGCCGCCCTATGAACCGGCGCGACTAATGTGCTGACAATCCTGATGAAAGTTTTTTTTTCTTTTTACCTGGTGGAGCAGTGGCTTACTCTCAGTATATGAACAGTTTCTCTGTCATAACTGTTTATTAATTAATGTATTTATTTTATATCAAAGAGTGTGTGCCCAGTGTAAGTCTGTTGGGTGCTTTAAATGTTGTTTCTACGTTTTATTTTTGTCATTGTCGTCTTGTTCTTTTTTTCTCCATTTACTTAGTAGCCATTTAAAGATCTGTTGTAAACAAGAAAACAAGTTTAATAATCTCACTGGCCACTGGGAAAACAGCCAGCCGCATCCCTAAAAACCTTAAAAATGAGCAGTTTCATACGTGTGGCTGTGAAATCTGAGCGGTGCAGGTCTGAGCAGTGAAGAACCGTAAACGTTTACTGTAAGCTGAGACAGAAGGTTGTTGGTCACCACTAGCAGCCTTTGTCTGCTCTTCATGGGATTTTAGTTCATGTTGACAACACAACAGGTCCAAACGGAGATGAAAGTATACGTTTCTCCTGCAAACGTGCAGGCCAGCGGATGAGGGTGCACGATGACTTTCAGGCCTGAGACGCGTTACTTTCCTCCATCTCGGGGCTACATTTCAGCCTGCGCCTGCACCAGTGTTTACACTGTACACGCTGCACCCACCACTAATGATCTTACTTTACATTTAGCCACAGTAGCCAAAGATAGCTCCTGTTTAAAGTAAACAGTAGCATGGCAGGAGGAAACGTCGGACCTAAGTGGACAGGGCGGGGCCGACCCTCAGCCGCTCTGCTGCGGCATCGGCTGTTCACTCCACCACCGTCATGGCAGCCAGAGAGGAGCAGCCAGAGGCCTTCTGGGAGGACCTGCCGCTGCCGGACCAGTTCCCCGAGCCTTACACTGAGGGCAGCCATGAAACCAACCAGGGGGGTGCGGGGGGCACCTCGGCCAGTGCGAACGCAGAAGAAAGCATCAAAGAGCCCCCACAGCCATGCAGCCCCAACCTGCTGCTGATGTTGAAGGCGGCGGAGAGCTGGAGGACGCCGCACGCTCGTGACAGAGGACAGGACCCCAGGGTGGGGGAAGCCCAGAGGGCCGACATGGTGAGTGGGATGGAGACTTTAGGAGCGCACGTCTGTGAACAGCTGCACGGAGGCGTGAATGCGCATGCAATCAGGGTGGTAATGATTTCCCTGGAGCCAGCAGACCTTCGCCAATGTTTGACCGGCAGCCGTTTTCTCCTGGTTTTTAATGGCTTTGAATAGACTGAGCTGAATTACAGAGGAAGTCTGGTAAAAGGTCCTTCCTGGAGCATTTCTGCAGCCAGGTCGAGTCATTCCGAGTTTTTGAAGCAGATTCGATGAGAGTTCAGCCAGTGGTAGAAACGTGGCCTCGGCTGGCTTCCATCCTGCTGCGGTTATGCAAATCTGAGCTCTTCGGTGCTGCTGTGCAGAGCTGCATACAGTGACAAACACACACCTGTGGAAAAGTCACCTGGAATCTGGAACCAGGACCTTCCTCTCCAGCCAGTCTGCTCAGCCAGGGGTCACACTGGAGAACACGAGGACGTGAAAACCTGCCCAAACCAACAGACTGGAAGCATGTTCTCGCCTCAGCATGTTCCTCTGGGCGTCATTAACCCCACGTTTGCATCTGCATCAGTCTGCATGTGCAGGGCTGCAGGAACCCAACACAAAGAAGCTCTAAAGCGGCCACTATTCTATTCTCCTGTCTCTCACATGAACGGTGCATGTGTAAATGCTTTATTAATGCACAGACCAGCACACCTCTCCTCTTTCCCACCTCTCTAACCTTCTCATTACTCTGTTGCCAAACCTGTTTCCTCCTGCTGCTCTTTTCCTCTCTCTGAGGGCGACAAAGGCCCCGTTTGTTTCTGGTTTTTTCCCTCCACCTGTCACCTGCCCGCTGGATGAGGGCGGCCCGTAAAGCTCCCTGCTGCCCTACCGGCACCCGCCTGCAGCCATGCAGCGTGAGAGCAGCCGGGCAGCTGGCGGCAGCAGCAGCATGAGGAAGGTGTTCCGTCTGGTGAGCACGGCCAGAGCCAAAGACCAGGACGCAGTGCAGTCCGTCTACTTCAAGGTATCTGCGGCTTCAGTCCTGGGGGATGAACGATTTCTGTGATTTAAGGTGAAATTGAGTCTTTCTGCTGTGTACGGAGCAAATGATAGAGGTAAATATCAAGCTGAGGAGAACAGAGAGAAGTTCTGAATAGTCTCATTGTTTTTATTTTACCGCTGTCAACTTAAGGAGTTTCTTTTCTGCTGAAAGTCACCACTTCACAGATTATCGTGGTGAAGTTTAGGTGCTAAAGTGCAAAACTAGAAAAGAGTGTTTGACCACAGCCGCCAGGTTTGGAAATGGGACCAGTTCTCAGCTGAGAGAACTAACAAATTCATTCATCATCGTATGAACTGCGATCACTGGAGCTGCCTGGACGGGTGCTGGTTGAAACCCTGATCAGAACCATGATTTACTGTTCTAAAGTGTCATTAGGGGCAGCAGCCGTGGTAGAGCCGCGTTACTGATTGACTCTTCAGGCCTCGGTTTGTCACCTTGTAAGTGGAGCAGCTCCGGCCAGAGAGGACGCCTGTTAGGTATTTGTGGTTAACTGACTCTGGATGGCTGAACCGCTGCATTTATACACACACACACACACACACACACACACGTACTGTTTTTTATTGCTTCCAATTTCAGTTTGCATTAGATGTGTGAGGCGGTGGGGTGACTGCAGTGGGTGTGTCCCACTGGCGGGTGTGGGTGGACACCTACACCTCCAGCCAGACCTTGTGCTGGCGTTGAGGTTTCAGGTGACTCAGGTGATGGTGAGAGAGCTTCAGCCTGAAGATCAGTGAGGTGGAGACCCAAGAACGGCCCGACTTCAAAACCAAAGCTGCTGTTTTTCTGTCTCCGTAGCAGATCCAGTTCCCCGACCCGCCGCAGGAGTTCAACACGCGTCCCAGCAAGGCTGGCCAGCGCTCCCTGTCCCCGTCCACCTCCCAGTCGTCCACAGAAAGCCACACTTCAGGTAAGGAAGGGAAAATGCTCGTGCAGGGTTAGGGTGAGAGGCTGAAGTCCCCAGCAAGCGTTTCTCTCCTGCAGCCTGCAGCCACGGCTCCGACGAGGCGTCTCCCCGAGAGCAGCAGCAGGCGGCCTCCAGCGGCTTCTCCGACTTCTGCGTCAAGAACATCAAACAGGCCCACCTGGGGCGCAGGGAAATAGAAATCGCAGAGCAAGGTACAAAAAATACGAAACAAAGGAGCGGGACAGAAATCTGAATGATGAGAAGGAGCAGGTGTGTGTGGACTGACACACACTGGCTGTGGTGTGTAGACATGGCAGCGCTGATGTTCCTGAGGACCAGAGCAGGAGCGGAGAAGCCTCTAGCTGGAGCCAAAGTGATGGGCTGCACACACATCACTGCACAGACGGCAGTCAGTAGGACACACACGCACACACACACACACACACACACACAGGGGAGAGCGAGACAGAGTGTGTGTGTGTGCGCGCCTCCTGCAGGTGCTAATCGAGACCCTGTCTGTGCTGGGGGCTCAGTGTCGCTGGGCAGCCTGTAACATCTTCTCCACTCAGAACGCCGTGGCTGCCGCTCTGGCTGAAGCAGGTAGGCGGTGCAGCACACACACACGTGTGTGTGAGGACGCTGGTCTCCTCCAGTGCTCGGTTTCTCCTCACCTCCCACTCTGTGTGTTTCAGGCACAGCGGTGTTTGCGTGGAGGGGACAGACGGAGGACGACTTCTGGTGGTGCATTGAGAAATGTGTGGGCGCTGAGATCTGGCAACCCAACATGGTACCAGAACCAGAGGTTCCCCAGCAGCAGCAGAGCTAACCCCAGACCAACACATGCACATATGCTTGTCAGGTTCTGGATGATGGAGGCGACCTGACCCACTGGATCCACGAGAAACATCCCAGTCTCTTCCAGACGCTGAAAGGCATCGTGGAGGAGAGCCTCACAGGGATCCATCGGTCAGTTTCAACACGTGACCCCTCCAGGAAGGCCTCACACTCACCTTTCTTTTCAGGCTGTACCAGCTGTCAAAGGCAGGTAAGCTGTGTCTTCCTGCTTTCAACGTGAACGACTGCGTGACCAAGCAGAAATTTGACAGCCTCTACTGCTGCAAGGAGTCGGTGCTGAGCGGGTAGGGAAGCCGGCCGTGTGCCAGGCACTGGTGCACCACCGCTGCACCAGTGCCTCACCGCTCTCAACCGGCCTTTCAGGTTGAAGAGAACCACCGACGTCATGTTTGGGGGCAAACAGGTGCTGGTGTGCGGATACGGCGAGGTGGGTAAGAAACGGCGTCCGGCCAGGCGAGGCGGACCAGCTGACCAGCTGTTTGGCGCAGGTGGGGAAAGGCTGCTGCGCCGCGCTGAAAGCCGTGGGTGCCGTCGTCTACGTCACAGAGGCGGATCCCATTTGTGCCCTTCAAGCCTGGTAGGAAGAACGTTAAAGAACTGATGCAAAAAGAAACCAATGAATCAAGTCGATGTCGTCTCGTCAGCATGGACGGCTTCAGGGTGGTTCGGATGGAGGAGGTGGCCGCACAGGTGGACGTGGTCATCACCTGCACAGGTAGCCGCACTCCTAGCACCTCTTGTGCAAGGTGCACACACACACACACACACACACACACACACACACACAGATGGTTGATGGTTTAGTCCTTTTTTTAAAGGCAACAAAAATGTGGTGGTGAGGAAACATCTGGACCGGATGAAGAACGGCTGCATCGTCTGCAATATGGGCCACTCCAACACTGAGATAGACCTGGTACCCGCTGCTGTTTGTGCCCGCTGGCGTGGGTGTGATTTCCTGTACAGACACACGTGTGTGTGTGTGTGTGTGTGTGTGTCAAACTCAGGCGAGCCTGCGGACCGCAGAGCTGCGGTGGGAGCGTGTGAGGTCTCATGTGGACCATGTCATCTGGCCTGATGGCAAGAGGATCCTCCTGCTGGCCGAGGTGACCATGCTGCTGATGAGGATGAGGATGAGGATGAGGATGAGGATGGGGATCATCAGCAGAGTGAAAAGGCCTTTTCGGTGACTCTTCTTTGTCTCAGGGTCGTTTGCTGAACCTGAGCTGCTCCACGGTGCCTTCAATCGTCCTCTCCATCACCACGACAACCCAGGTATGGTTGTTTGTTTGCTCTTGGGCACAGCGGCAGTCAGGAGCTCAGAGGTAGGTCTGGTTGTCCCCTCTGTGCTAGGCCCTGGCTCTGATGGAGCTGTACAGCGCTCCGGAGGGACGGTACAAACAGGACATTTACCTCCTGCCCAAGAAGACGGGTACGCTCACCCCCCAATACCCCTCCACACACACCCACCCGGCTCAGGGTCCAGGTCCTCCTCTGTGGTCTCACAAGTCCCCACGTTCTGACCTGTGTGTGTGTGTGTTTTAGATGAGTTTGTGGCAGCTCTTCACCTGCCAACATTTGACGCTCATCTGACGGAGCTGAGCGAGGAGCAGGCCAGGTACCTGGGCGTCAGCAAAACCGGGCCCTTCAAGCCTCACCACTACAGGTGACACCTCCACCCGCCACCAGGCTGCACGCTTGCGCTTTGTTGGCCTTCACCAAATATTTTTCACAGGTACTAAATGCCTGGAGGTGAAGGCAGAGGGCCGTCGTGTGGTGTTTGGACAGGCCTGCGGACGGTGATGGTGGATGAAGCTTCCCTTGCCTGCTTTCTTTCCTCTGGCCTGACAGCGACTCCTCGTTTTACTGGAGAAATCTGCATTTTGTTCTGCACTGAACAAAGGGAGGATGGAATCAAAATATTGACAAAGCTGCAGTAGAAAAGAGGCTGATCAGGCGCAGAAGCAGGGGCGTGAGTGGGGCGCCAGTAGAGGGCGGAAAAACTTGTGTTTAGCGTCAGGGAGAGTCGCAGAACCACCGAGATCTGTAGTTTAATTTATCTACCAGACTGTTTTGAATTAATATTTACTTGCTGGGAGTGGGTTGAGTTTGCTCCCATACCAATTGATTAATTTTAATTTTCTTGTCAAATTAAAGACTGGTATCCATCCATATCCATTACTGCCTGCACACATAATGGTAAACTACAGTTATATCCTGTGTTTCGTAGACATTTAGGAGAGGAAAGACTCACCCTTAAGCCTAAAATATGATGACATGTGAGAGGAAAAACCTATAGGAGGGATGAGATGAATAAAGTATCAAACTGATCTATGAGAGCTGATTTATTTGTGCAAAACACTCCAAGATCATCAGATTCTTCAGGTTGTTTGTGATATTTTTCCTGTTGACTGGATGATAAAAAACAGTTGATCTCTGTTTGAAGGAAATTCCAGCTGGTCATGTGACAATCATTATCTCTTTTCCTCAATTGTTGCATCCTGGGGGCCTAAAAATACACCTCTGTGCCTGGATTACTGTAATCCAGTCTCCTGGTGTGTGTGTGTGTGTGTGTGTGTGTGTGTGTGTGTGTGTGTGTGTGTGTATGTGTGTGTATTCTTTCTAAAGAGCTTCTGAAGTTCCTGCGACGGACTGGGAACCTGTTTGTGGTCCCACTCCAGGAATATTTTGTACAACTGGAAGAAGCGGAGGCTCGTCTTTATTTCAGGACAGTGTTTTATTCTGAAAGAAAATTTTAAAAAAGGATGGAATTAGAATTTAATTTGGATTGAAGTGCTCCTTCCTGCACCGAGGAGGCCTCGGGCTGGGGCTGGAGGAGCTGCCTGGGCCTTGCTCCTGACGGATGTCAGCCTGGCCCGCATCCTCCTCAGTGAGGAAAGATCTGCACGTTCGTCCAGCCGGCTGCTTCTCCGTCTGGGCCGTCAACCATCTGCGTCCTGGCAGAGCTTCCGCTGTTCCCAGCCTGCAGAAGCAGCGAGGGCTCCCCTGTAAACTCTCCGGAAGGGCTTCACTCCATCATTAAACTCCTCTTCCTGAGGTTCCAGCTCTCGGTCAGTTGTTGGCAAGTCTAGAACCACCGGATCCTTCTAACCCACCGGAGTGAGTTCTACCATTGCCAAACACTGTGGGAGAGAAGGCCAGATCTGCGTGGCGATAGGCTTCAGGTTACAGAGATAACCTGCTCCGCTTCTATGGCAACCACCGATATCTGAGAGCAGCCATCAATCGGTCCTCTTGGCTCCGGTGTGTGTCGGAGGAAAGCCGAGCGCCTCTCTTGTCCTAGATTGGCACTGCACACGATTGCTGACAGCCAGAAACGAAACAAAAATGTGCTAGTGCCAAAATGGGCGAAGGAGTTGACCAGGAGCGGAGAGCAGCGGAGAGCAGCGGAGAGCAGCGGAGAACAGCGCGCCTGCGGGGTCGACCTGAGGGGGCGGGTGGGTCTCTAGGCTGTTTATGGCCCTGTGGTAATTCACTGAGAGGATGCCGAGACAGTGAATTCTACCAGTGCCATACACAGACGAGGAGGACGAAGAAGAGGATCAGGAGGATGGAGGAGGAGGAGGAGAGCACCAACCGCTGCGCTCAGCTGACCCTGGAACTGCTTGAAGCTGTCTGGTCGGGAGATGTCGTCCTCCGGACACCAGCCAGCAGCGCCCACCCACGGGCGCCTGTTCCTGCTAGTGTGTGTGTGTGTGTGTGCGCGTCGTGTGTGTTTACAGTGACTTGCAGCTGACGCCACTGATGGAGACGACCTGCAGCTCTGACTGAGTCCAACTTACCCAACGCTGGTCAAACTGGTTTCTGAGACGAGGTTCCCAAAGCAGGTCTCATCTTTCTGCTTCCGGGGGAGATCAATAGAATAAAGAGAGAGAGAGAGAGAGAGAGAGAGAGAGAGAGAGAACAATTAAATATCTCATTTGATTAACCTTTTGAAAAGAACAACAGTACATATGTTTTAGTCATAAACAGAATGTTTAGACTAATCTTTGGAAAACGCTGCTTTTTTTAAAGCCAAACCAAAAGTTATTGACATATTTGGTCTGTAGTTTTGTCTGCTTGTCTTTCTGCTCTTACCAATAAAATGCTCCCAGGTTTACCTCCTAAAGGTGAAGTGTGAAGAGTGAATCTTCCAACCCACAGTCTTGGAAGGGCATCACGCCAGGGGCGGGTTTCAGGAGACTCTGCTGCGCTGCTGCTTCTTGGTGCGCACGGCGCCGGTCCGGTCCGCGGCAGCCCCGGGTTGCTGTTTGGGCCGGAGGCTCAGGGATTTCAGTGGCCGGCTAATTCTCTGGTAAGCATCTTAACCCGTCGCAGGGTAGTAATCCACCCTCCCCGCCTCTCCTTCTGCTCCCTCAGTACTCAGGGCCGCGGCGGAGGAGCATCTGCGCGCTTTTACGCACACGGATGCGCGCTTTTTGGCGGCGTTGGGGATGAACTACCACACGAGGTGAATCCAACTCATTTACTTGTGCATGCAACAGATGGATGACACTGGTTGCTTACTGGTTTGGACTTGGCTTCAGAGCTCCTACCAGCATCTACCGGCTGCGGCGTCCTCCTCCAGCCCGGCCTAAGGCTCCGCGCGCCTGCCTGGAACCACCAGAGTCCTCCAGCCCTGCGGGCCCCCGCTGCTCCTCCTTATATACAGAGCTCCGCGTGGCTCATCTACCTGCTGCCAGTGATTATTAGACAGATTGCAGGTGGTGGTGGGGGGGTGGGGGGGACGACAAAAGAAGCTTCATCAACTGTGGCGGACTCGTCAGAGGCGTGTGGAGCAGGTTTGGGTTACCGCTCTCAGGTGGACGCTGTAATCCAGCCGCGCAGCCTTTGTGCCGCGCATCCATTATGGAGCAGGCGCAGGCGGACGGCAGCGCCGTGCGCGTCAGCGCCGCTGCTCACGTTGCTCCAACACAATTACAGCAGAAATCACCATGACTCAGGACCTGGAAACCCTATAACATTCACATTCAACAGCCAATTAATACGCGGGCTTCTGCTCACAAATACCCCATCGCTTTCAAACAGCCTCATAACTCCGGAGGACTCAAACTGCCCACGAGAGCTCTCATTAAGAATACATGATCTGGATGATCGAAGGGATCCATTACGCCCTTAAACTGACGCTGGAACGGAAACCTCAAAATACTGGTGAAAAAAGGCGGCCAGACGACAATTTATATTTCATAGAGGGATCTTTGTAATGAGGCACCAGGAAGGTCATGTCCCACCCAGGCGTTTTCTCACTTTTTTGTGAATTGTGGTCATCGAACCGGCAAACCTTTCAGGCAGTTGTTGTATTTGCCCCACAGGAAAGAATTACTCATGTCACTAAACCTACAGATCTGAATCTGCACAGATATTCCACGGACAGAGTTTAAACCGGAGCAACATGATTTCTGCATGGTGACCAAAGGAGAAAGTTTAGCGCTTAAACTGCTAAATGGCGCCGCCCGGTGGCCGCAGCGGGGACGTTCAGGCCGTTTAGGGCTCCTCTAAAACGGTTAAAAAACGGCCCAAACACACTGTCAAACAGCTTTAGCTCGCTTCAATTACCAAACAAGATGGTTAGGGTTATTTTTTTGGGTTGTTTATTTCTTTTGTCAGGTTACAAGGGAAGCACATTTAATCACTTTTTTTTTTCTTTTTAGAGTCAGAGATATCTGGATGGTGTCCTGGACATACGGCTCATTAGACAAAATAAAACCATTCCAATAAGTTCTAGACATCCAATAGAATGAATCATTAATTAAAAAACTCATAGGTGATGCATCCAGATCCCAACAGACCATAATGGTGACCGGTGTTTTGGTTGTTTTTTTCCCAGTTGCCGAAGCAACCGACTGTGAAATCATCTAGTTCTCAGACCCAGACAGAGACTGGTGTCGCCAGGCAAACGGTGCCAAAATATTTCTTCTCAAAATACAATATTTATTCTACGTTTAAAAAAATGTGCCATGCAAGTCCGGCTGAACTCCTGCATTTCGAAGAAGGCGAGTAGTTTGACACAGCAGAGCGGAGGTTGTCCTCTCAGAGACCAGGCAGAAAGACCTGGGCCTGGACCCTGGACCTCTCTTCCACTGAGAGAAAAGGTCCTCCGTTTGGTGCCCCAGTGTTGATGTTTCTTCCCAGAAAAGAACCAAAAGCAGACGCGTCTGCAGCATCATGGATGCTTGTTATCAGCCTGTCAGCAGCCCCCCAACCCTGCCCACCCCACCACCACCACCACCACCACCACCCCCCCATGTTAATGCAAAGATCCCAGCGGTAGTTTGAACCCCAGACAGTTTGACACATTATGATTTTTTAATCTCTTTACCTCCGCAAGCTTGTCGAAGCAGCGCTTGGTTTTTGTGATGTGATCAGCTTTTATCTCAACTTTGAAAGTAAAAAGGATGCAGACATCAAAGCAACCATCATCAAAGCAACTACAGGAAGAGGCAAATCAAAGGGAGCCGTGTGGTGTGAGGAGTGAGAGGAGAGCACAGCGTGCAAGCTACTGGGGCAAACTGGAAGAGAACCAGTCCAACCTGGAAACACTGGTGGAGAGAGCCGTTGAGCCTTCAGCAGCCTGTCCGGATGACTGGTTTCATGATGGGGGGGGGGTCTAATTTCCAATAAAAAAATGCACTACTAAATCCTGGTTTATGACTGTGTTTGCATATAAAGAGGAGGGGGGGCAGGGTGGAGCGGCCAGTCCCCCCCCAGCCTCCAGAGGCTGAGTGGTAAGGTGTTAGGTTTTAGCCACACGTCATGTTACAATTCACCACCTGCCAAAAACAAGCTAACCCTACGCAAGTCAAACACCTATTTTAGCTCAACACAAGCGACAGGTAACGTTAGAACCTCACTAGCTCCACAGGGACCTGGATGGACGCCACCAGCGCCGCCGTGCTCCCCGTGCCGCCACCAACACGTCTCACAAAGCCTCACACCACGGTACTTGTGTCATGCCACCACTAACAAAGACACTCAGCGGATGACAAATACTTTCCTAGAACGGAGAGAAGGGAAGAGCTGAGCCATTAGGACAGTTTCTCCTGACTTAGGCAGGACCGTACTCCCTGGACTACATCCACGTGTGTGTGTGTGGGGGGGGGCGGGTGTGCTTGAGCCGGTGGCCGATGTGTTGGCGGGTTCAGCGTCTGCAGCCACTGTGTGTACCCGTGGTCCTCAGCCCCCCAGCAGGGATGGAGGTCAGGGAACTGGGGACAGTCTCAACAACAAACAGAGGGAAACAGTTTGACCAGAAGACAAGTGTTGATCTGAGGGGGAAACACTTCCTGGATCGTCGTCTCCCTAAGCCTAAAGGTGGGCAGGGACAGGGGTCCTCTGCGTGGTGTCTCCGGACTCCTGCCTCAGCTGGAGACACCAAAGAGACCCAACACGAGGGTGGTGTCCTGGTCTTGGACGAGGGGGGGGAGGCCATGCCACGATGGATCCTCTATCAGGTGAATATTGAGCGATATCCTGCTGCAGAGCTTTCTGCAGCCATAAAAATCCTTGTTTCACTGTAAAAAAAAGCAGTCTTGTTTAAATATGAATCTAGAAGTGAGTTTCTGTCCTTCAGGAAGCAGGAGTCTGTTTGAGTCCGGGGAGACGGGGACTCCGGCCCCCCACTACAACTCCATGTCCTGGGCCTCGTCCTCTGAAAAGTCTGACATGGAGCTCTCTGAAGAGGAGTCCCCACCTGCCTCTTCCTGCTCCTTCAGAGCCTCCTCTGTGGCGTAGCGCTGGATGTACTCTGGAGAGAGGAAACAAAGGTTTACAGGCTTTCTCAGACCTCCGCATCGGTTCCCATCGGTGCCCGACGTGGAGCGTCTGGAGGCCATTCATTCTCCGCTACCTTTGATCTTGTGTTTATAATCTTCGGGCTGGTGGAGGTACAGGGCAGCTGCGTCTCCATTCAGGGGATCGATGGGGTTGGGGTAGGCCAGCAGCTGAGGCAAGAAGGACTCAAAGATGTTGGTGAGGTCTAGACGATGAAAGAGCACAGAACAAAAGCATGATGTGGCCCTCTTCATCTGTCATCATCGATCTAATGCCACTTAAGGAGAACACTGTGAGGTGATTAAGGGGTAAAAAGCAACCCCAAACACAGGGGCAAAGGTCAGCAGGCTGGGGTTCCCCCCCCTGCCACTGGGTGGCGCTAGGTGCCCCAGCGGCTCCCAGGTGAGACTGGGCAGAACTGGTTATAAACGCTCTCCACCTCCTCTGGAACAGTGTCAGGAGGTGTCTTCTTCGTACACTCAGGCAGGAAGAGCCTTTGATAACAGCAATAATAGTCTGACACGAAGGGAGCAGCGTCCGGAGGGAGCGCCCTTCATTCCCTCAGCCCTTCACACACAGCTTGGAACGCCTCCAAAGAGAAGCAGCGGACGCCGCCATCAGCCCGGGCCGTACGCCAGAGCGGACTGGTAAAACTGGAAATGGCCCCACTCCTGAGCCACAGCGAGTGAAACGGGAAACCCGTCTCAGACGGTCTGCTCAGACGGGTCAAGTAGGAAGTATAAAACCACCCCGACATCGCTGCTCTCCCCCTTCCTTGGGTGTTTCCTCCCACTCGTTTCCTACTCTAACCGGTTCCACAGCAGGGGCCCTTCACCCTGAGCCGTGGCTGTGACCTACCGTAGAGGGCCGTCCACGTCTGGTTGATGACGTCCAGACACACCGTTCCTGACCTGCACACATCACAAACAGCAGTCAAATCAGGCCTGACGCTGAGGAAACGTCGACAGCGTGTGATTTAGGGATTTCAGGACAAAACAGTCACTTCAAACTGCGTAATTTTGTCTGATGGTTTTGGTCTGCAGCTTCCACTTTCAGAATCAGAGTATCTATCCTTCAGGGGCCAAAAAAGTAGCAGGTGACAGCGTTCCAAACACTGGCGGCTTACTTACGCTTCATCGATGTTGGGATGAAAGATTTTATTCATGAATCCTGTTAAAAGAACAAACGGATAGGTCAACGTTGTGGAGAACAACTGAGATTTCCTCCTGACGACGGTTTCAGACCTATCGAGGGGGATTTGAAGGGATATTTCTCCGGCAGGTCCACTCGCACCTTCCAGACCCCACCTTCGTAAGCAGCTGGAGGCGACACAAACACAGCTACTGACTCAGACGCTTCAACACCAGCTAAAAACCGCATCGGCAGAGCGCACAACTGTCTGAGCAGAAGACAGAGAAAGAGGAAGAGGGAGATGCTTACTTCCAGCTGGTCCGTGGAATTTGACCACAAACTCGTTGAGTCCGCTGAGGATGGTGACCTCGTGCTTGCTCTCGATGCTGACGGCTGGCTTAAGGAGAACGGCAGGCACCAGGAGCAGACGCTTCACACCAGCCTCGGGTCACCTCACACCCAAACCGGCCACGCCCGACAAGCAGAAGGACTCCTTCCACCGGAAAAACCTCAATCAAATGGGATCTGGGGCCTCAAATACCACCAAGGTGGTGTCAGTGGGAGCATCCTGCATCATCCATTTGTGCACGTCGCCAAAGCATGAGGCAGAACACACCGGTGTGTGACATCCACTGGGACGGGGGGAAGGGCCGAGGTCCCAATCCGCCGTGCACTGTCACGGCAGATCCAGCAAACCTGCTGGACTGAAACCCGTAACATAGCACACGGCCATTTCTGCTGTGTGTGGTTGGAAGTGTGTAAAAATAGTGAACGAGTGACTCAGTGACTTCGAGTGGAACAAAACAGCAGCAGCGTGACTCATTTCTCACTGAGGCCAGTTAACTTTAACACTACATTCAGAGCAGAACCCACGAAACTAAGAACTTGACTGTCAAGACTTAAGTAGCCACGTGTTTTCCCACACCGGTAAACACCTGGGAACAAACGGAGGAACTCTTCCGTCGTGCTTACAGCAGGATAGAGAAAATGACCTAAAGGGCTGCACGTTTTGAGTCCATTATGACACAAAAAAGGGAAGAAGGGGTTTTTTTTTTATAAAATAGGGAAGAAAGTTGCCGAGGGTGTGAGGTGGGCCCCCAGCCCCCATGCGTGCATGTGGCCCTCACAGCGCGCTTGTTGTTCCTCGATCAGCTGGGAGCGAAGCCCCGCCCTCCACCGGTTTCCGGATGGTAACAGGCCGACCAATCAGAGGGCAGCATTCAGCTGCAGCACGAAAACAAAACAATTCCGCTCACGTTGTCAGAGAGGCTTTCAGGCAACTTTAGCCATTAACCAGGCTAAAAATAGCAAAAAAGAGCCAAAAAATCTCGCCTACGACGTCAGAAAGAGGGCGACAGTATTTTTACAAGATGGACAATGACTTATTATCCAAGACGATGACAAAGGGATATCAAATTAAATAATTGATCTTTTGTTTTATTGTCCTAAACTTAAATCCAGACGTCCAGTCTAGCGTATCATTTGTTGGAGAACACGCAAACCACGACTTCACCTGTCTGGTTATATATCCTTCAATAAAGCTAAATGTATATCAAATCAGCTGTCTTCATTTTGTTTGTGTCACACTTTTAGACGCATTGTCTTCTTTTATACTTAAATAATCCCTCGATGGCCCACTTTTGACAAACGTACTTTTTTCTTGTGCCGAATGTATTTTCCTCAGTTGCCCACGAACGCAGGTCTGCTCTGCCTTTAGCTATATTGTTACAAATTTTTTTAAAAAAAACAAACGAAGGTCCCTTAAATTGTGCCATTTGTGTGCTGTTGCCTCACATTGTGTTGTCAATCTGGTGGGACGACAATTTATGGGCTAACAAGCTAAGTTAAGGCGTCTGTGCTACCAGGCTAACAGTGTTTAAAGCTAACAGAGTTGACGCTCGGTGATATCTCTTGATAAATCCACATAACGTTTCCCAAATAAACACAAAGAGGAGTTTCGTGAACACGGCTCTCGGCTCAAAACACAACGAAATGTAGTCAAAATAGCGTTGAAACGAACGCTGGCGCGTCCTGCTGCTAACTTAGGAGTGAGCAGGCTAACCCGAAGCTAAGGGGAAGACTCAAGCCAAGTGTTCCGCGGTGAACACTTGGGACAAAACGCACGAATCTGACACGGACGCCAGCCAGGAGGCTGCCTGCTGCCAGCAGCCATGAGAAGCCCGGAGCAAGCACCGAAGCGAGCTGACACTTGTTTAAAAACAGGACTGTGAGCTTCTGCGCTCGCCTTGTTTATCTTCCAGGAAGGATACAGTTTCACCACGTCAGTGTCCATTCGCCTCTTGCCCGGACTTGGGGACGACATTTTTGTATTCCTTTTTTAGAAGTAATGTAAAATACTGCGACAGTGAGGCGAGCTCAGGCGTATTCGCTCGGAGGTACCTAGAAGCCCGCTGGACTGTGTCACCAGCCCGCCAACGACGTCCATAAACCGGGCTGCGGCCGCACCATCGCCCGCTTGGGTTCCTGCGCTCGGTGGAGGATCGTCGAGCAGCTCCGCCGACTTGAGGACCGTCCTGAAGTCTCGCTGGTGCCCGCCTGTGACATCAACCTACAGCGGCCTGGCTTGGAGGAGGAGGAGGAGGAGGAGGAGGAGGAAGAGGAGGAGGAGGAAGAGGAAGAGGAGGAGGGAGGCCCCAGGACAGAAATACTCTTCAGACCAGAGGAGCTCCTGATCATCTATCCTCACATCCACTTTCACTTAAGGTTTAACTTTGTTTGTTGTCAGTATAGACCCTAACCTTTTATAAAATTAAATTAAAAGTATTTTTTTACTGTATTGAAAATCTGAGTGAAGTGTGATGCCTCTAAGCCTGTATTTGAATCAAACTTGCATTTACTAATACGAGTTTTCAAGTGGTTTTAAGCCTAACCCATGACCGTTGTACAAAAACTCTCCAATGACCTAGAGTGTGTGTAGGCAACAGCCGAAAACCTGCTGATTTCCATCATCTGCGGACAGCTGGAGACGGCCGCCCTGCTGAGGATGGAACAGCTGAAAATATTTGTCCATCCATTAAAATGTCAACAGAAGACCTGACGGAATGTTCACAGCGTCATGCCTCTTACCTTGTAGACACTATAGGTGTAACATTGTTTCTACAACCACTGATATAGTTAAAGTTGACACACAAATATTTAAGACGTGATTTCGGGCCTTTTAGAAAGGTTTCAGTGGTTTCAATTATTATTGTATTCGGTGTGATTACTAGTCTATGTCAGTGTTTATTTTCACCAGTAACTGATAAAGTTGTGTTTGTCCAGGGGTCGTCCCGATGTTGTCCTTTGTCCCCCCAGGCCCTCCAGAGGAGCTTCAGATCCAGGTTTCCAGGTGTCAGCAGAGCAGCCGGTGAAGATCTGGGCTGAGTCTGGCTTAAGTTCATCAAAACCGATCAATCAGCACAATTAGCTGCTTTTTGTTTCCTCTTGAAGTGATCACACGGGTCTTTATTTTGTAATCAGTAAAGTCCATTGTAATTTTCTCCAGAGCTTTGACATCTTGTTGAGATTTTTAAGACCTACAGAAGAATATTTATACAGTAAAACAACCAAGTGATGATTTTGGAATTAACTCTACTGACAACCTAGTTTCCATTTAGAAGCACAGTTGTCTTAAAAAAACAGTGCTTCTGTTCCCTGCAGCATGAAATAACCAGATTGCATTTTTTGACTGTTAACTAATAACAAAACTCACAATAATAATAACCACTGTTAGTTTTATAAAAGTTGGGGGTTTTTTTTGAGCGACTGTTGCTATTTTGCAACACAACAACAGCATGCGGGTCTTGAACGCGTCACCAAGAGGTTCCCGTGTTCTGATTGGTCAATTCGGGGCAGCTGGCTGTGACGTACCAGGCAGCGGCAGCCCGTCAGCCCGGACTGCCTGCAGTGTTTCTTTAATTTGGTTCGCTTTCTTCATTCTCATGCGACTAAATTTGGTCAAATTGCAGCGTGCGAATCGTATTTGCGTGCTCTCCTGTCGAGATGTCCTCCGCAAAATACGACGGAACCCTCAGTCAGCTCAATAAGTTTGAGAAACTGTCATGGAGGCCTTTCAACCGCGACTCAGGTTTGTTACCACCATTAGCAGCCTTAGAAGGTGAATAACAGTGATCGGGGCCTAAATCAGTGATGCATTTTATCGTCAAATTAGTCACACGGCATTTAAAAACTCTAAAGTATTGCTGGGACATTCAAGCTACCGATGTGTTTCTGACAAAGCTGAGGCCAAAGCTCCAATGGCTAATGCTGCTACGGAAATTAGCCTTAAAAAATTAAAGCAGGTTATAAATACAAACAAAAGCTTCGCTGTTCGAATTTTGGCAGTGCATCTGTGAAGAAGCCTTTGAGGAATTAAAATGAAAATACCCTGTAATAATATTTTCCAACCAGTGACAAGAATCACATTGATGTCAATAAAATTCCTCTTGCTTTCTGCAGACGTGGGGCTGTTGCAACTGCTCGGGCTGATTGTGCACTTATCTGTGCACTTATCTGTGATGTTTCTTTGGTGTTTTTCTTGTCTGGTAGGCGCAAAGAAGAGGGCACGTTGGCTTCAGGCTCGGCGCATCTTCTCCCCATCCTGCCCCAATCTGCGAATCCCCAACAGGTTTCTGAGAGAAGGTTGGGAAATGTCCTCACCTTGATGGCACTAATACAAGTTACTATTAAGTGTTCAAGGCTCAGTAAAGTACATGTTGATTGTGAGAAGACTAAGATAAGAGTGAACACGTGTTTATCTTTGTTTACAGTCTATGTTTCAGTTGTGTTTGGGTCACATCTTAGAACCTTTGCGTATTAAATGTCCTTCAGGCCACTGTGTGCCCCCGGCCCGGAGCGGACATCGCTGCGTTGCTGACAGCACCAATCTGTATGTGTTTGGAGGCTACAACCCAAATTTTGAGGAGGCCGGTGGGGCAGAAAACGAAGACTACCCTCTTTTCCGGGAACTTTGGAGGTACCATTTTGCCACAGCCACTTGGCAGCAGCTCCGCACGGAAGGCTACATACCCACCGAGCTGGCATCCATGTCAAGTATGGACCGAAGCGATTCTGTCAGAATTTGCATGTTTTACACAACCACGGTTTCCTGGGTAAAGCCATTTACTCCTTTGATGCATAGGTAGTCTGGTTTGAACATTACATAACATCCACAAAACCACTGTGAGAAATGCTAAAATTCTAACCAGTCCTCTCCGAAGTATTTGACATGGACACAACTGTCTGGTAATGTGTCATATTGTATTTTAGCATTTCTATAGCTTTTTTTTTGGTGTTTTGGTTTAAGGCACGCAGTTTAAACAGAGACCCTTGTGAGTAGGGATTAGCAGGAGTCTTCCTATGTAAAAGGATTAAAAGCCGTCGTGGTTTGACCCTTGACTTCCATAGGTGATTTCTGTTTTTGACACCAAAAAAGAGGGTTTGTGTTTGTCTCCCAGCTATTTTACATGGCAACAACCTGCTCGTGTTTGGCGGCACTGGGATCCCGTTCGGTGAGAACAACGGCAATGACGTGCACGTTTGTAATGTTCAGTACAAACGGTGGAATTTGCTAAACTGCAGAGGAAAGAAGCCTAACAAGATCTACGGACAGGTACCAGGTTTTTTTTTTTTTTTTTTTTTTTTTAATCTCTGGACTGAACACACAGCTCTAAGACCTCTGAAGCTTAAAAGATGTACCCTTATTCTCTGATTGCAGGCCATGATCATCATAAATGACTATCTGTATGTGTTTGGAGGAACAACAGGCTATCTTTACAGCACCGACCTGCACAGGCTGGACCTGACCACCAGGGAGTGGATCCACCTGAAACCCAACAACTCACCCTCAGATCTACCTGAAGAGAGGTCCTGCACGACACAAAGTTTGATCAGCGACTGTGTCTGAGGCCCGTTTCAGGCGAAATATGCTGAAAAACGAATGCACGGTGTTACAGGTACAGACATGAACTTGCTCATGACGGACAGAGGATCTACATTTTAGGAGGGGGAACTTCTTGGACATCATACCCGCTGGACAAGGTGGTGCAAATCAGTACATATAGACAAAAAAAGCTCATTTTATTGTTTTAACAGTGTTTGTTTTGTTTTTTTTTTTTTGCCAAATCAGATTCATGCATACAATCTGGAGACAAATTACTGGGAAGAGATTGTGACCAAACCCCATCAAAAATTAGGTTTGTTAGCAGTTGCTGCCACAGTTCTGGTTGAAACGTCTGTTCAGATCTGACCGTGTTGACTCTGACATGATTTCATCAGGATACCCGGCTGCTCGACGGTGCCACAGCTGTGTTCAGGTCAAGGATGGTGAGCAGCGTTCCACACTAAATCAGCCGAACGCACCCGTGTGGAATGTACTTTTGAAGCGCGCCTTGCGTCCTCTCTCCCATCAGAGGTGTTTATTTGCGGGGGTTACAACGGAGAGGTGATCCTGTCTGACCTGTGGAAGCTGAACCTGCAGACCTTCCGCTGGTCCAAGCTGCCTGCTGTCATGCCGGAGCCAGCGTACTTCCACTGCGCTGCGGTCACTCCGGTATGCTAAAGACCGTTGACACTTGTCTCTTTGCCCCCAGTCTGAGGGGAAATCTTGAAGTGAAGTGTTAAAACACTGCAATCTAAAGACCCCTGACACCTCCTCCTCCTTCAGGCCGGGTGTATGTACGTCCACGGCGGAGTGGTCAACATGTCTGGGAATCGGAGAACCGGCTCCTTGTACAAAGTGTGGCTGGTGGTGCCCAGCCTGCTGGAAATGTCCTGGGAGAAACTCTTGAAAACCTTCCCTCACATGGCTCAGCTGTCCACGCTTCAGCTGCTCCAGCTGGGACTGACACACACGCTGATCCAGCGGCTCAAGTAGACAGAAGCATGGCCACTGGAGGGGAGGAGCGCGGGAGGAAAGGCAGATGCCACAGACCTCGTGGAAACAAAGAAACTGACGATGTCCGCTAATTTTGAAACAACTCCGAATGCCTTTTTAGGATTGTTTTTTTTTATTTAAAAACTAGTGATGTTTTAAATGTGACTGTCGTGTTCTTCTTTGCATGTTTTAGCCTGCAGCCATGCATGCGCCCGCCACGCCCAGTGCTGGTGTCCCCTGCAGTTCCAGGTTCTCGTTTCCGACGGTGGATGTGGGTCAGCTAGCTGATGAGACCACAAAACACCTGCACGCTGACACGCGTAGAGAAAAAAACGATTTAAATGTCGTCCTCCCATGAAAACATCCATCACGCAGCACCACTGTGACTCTTCTTGTGCCTCTGAAAGTTTTGCTTTTCTGAAACAGGAAAATAATTTCTACACACGTAGCTGCAATTATTTTCAAGCCTTTTATTACTTTAATGCCTTTGTGATTTTCAACAGGTTACACATTGTTTTAAATATTTCTTCCATCATTCTTTACCTAGTTATTCCTTTATTAGTATTGTCTTTTTATCCTCTGTTCCTACCCTTCTCCTCTTCTGTCAATACTCAGTGAGGAGGCACAACTGGCAGCTAAACCTCCATATTTAAATAATTCCTGAAGTATTTTTTGACATATTTATTTTATTTTCCGTGCTGTCGTTTTTATCATCAATTGTAAAATGTTGCTCATTGGTGGTTTTTTTTGCCTGCTCTCCTCTCACCATTTCCAGATTTATGTTTGGGTTCATTTTAACCATTTTTGTTAATAAATTTTGCTTTGTTTTTCTAATACCGTTGCTGTGGTGCATTACACAAGTATCCAACATCAGCATGTAAACTCAGTGAAGACGTCAAATACTGTCAGCCTCAGTGTTTCCGAGAGTTTTGACAGAATATGTTTCCTGCAATGAACAGCCAGCATTAGCCACCTTTCATATTTATTAAAATTAATCTTCACCTCTGACAAATATTTTTGACACAAAATAAGCTTTACCAGTAACTTTACCAAAATAGCTCTAACTTCCTGGTGTGCAGTGTTTCCACAAGATGAAATATTCAACATATTTAACAAAAATAAGAGTGGTTGCAGAAAATAAGTTAGTGACAAGAAAGTACCAGCAGTTAAATAAGAAGGTGGAACTGTAGTATTTGGAGAAGTAGGATATTTTAAATTTGAAATACTTTCAAACATTAAAAAAAAATCGCTTCACTTAGAGGGATAGCTAATTCCACATCTGTAACCAAAATCTCCCAAATGATATTTGCCACTGAAAACAGCCATCAAGAGCCAACTTTGGTCAGAGCGTCCGCTGGGAGGTGGTCAGCAGCCTGCTGGAGATGGCGCAAAGTAATACAGAGCCAGTAAAATAAAGTAGACGACCACCAGAGCTGTACCTGCAGAGGAGTAGGCAAGCAAATCAGTCTAAATTGTCTGGCAGATGTGTTTTTACTATACAATTATATATACTTTACTGCATGTATATTCAGTGTAATTGTTTGCAAAATGTGATGTAATTTAAAGGTAAGTTTCTTATTCTTTCACATTGTCGTGCGCATCTAATTGTACCTGAAGCCTTAAATATTTGCAAGCTCACCCTGGAAGTAATCAGACTTGCCATCCATAAAGATGTAGTTGACCACAACAACACTGAAGATGCTGGCCCACAGGTGCAGGTCGCTGAATAACAGCACGAAGCCCACATCCTTCCCAAAACAGAGGCTTTGAATGCAAACTGATCAAGCCACCACAGAAACGTGAAAATGTTTTCAAAGTCTTACATAGAAGGCGTTAAAGAGGACCAGAATTGGAATCTGTATCATGCAGACCTGGACAGCAATGCAGATCCCCACCTCCAAGCTGCAAAAGAAGACGCAGCTTTCAGCAATCCTGTCGGTGTGTTTCACACGGCCGCCATTTTTAATTACCTCAGGCTGATGTTGTTGTAGAGAGCAAACTGGATTCCGTTGACGATCTCCGGGATCTCAGGCACCATAGCCAGAACCGTCACCCCGATGAAATACTGCAGAAGCCCAAAGGGAACGTTAGTGCGGTTCCAGGAAGCGACACAGCCAGAGCCAGGTGAGCAGGCCCAGAATCCTCTGCTGCCGACCTGCGAGACACTGGGCTGGTTGAGTATGGGCTGAATGTTCTCCGTGACCAGGTCAGCACAGGCGGACGTCAGGACAGTGGCCACCACCAGGATGATTAGGGACCTCCACCTTGACCAGTGGACCACAGCTCCGTGGTTTCCTGCAACTGCACAAAGAGCCAGGCGTTGAAAAGTAACCATAGCAACGTGGCTCTAAGTGGGCATTGCCAGTGGTTTCGGAGCAGGAGACGCCTGCCTTGTCCTTCCCCAACATGGATGTCATAGATGTGGGAGTGTGTCTTCAGTGTGAAGGTCAGACCAATGATGTAAGCAGCTGGCAGGAGAGCGGACACCGTGTACACCAGAGGCCTGATGACACAGCCAGAGATGAGAAGCAGGACGGAAACAGCCGAGACAACTGATTCAAACCGATTCAAACTGCAGTCTATGATGTAGAGACTTACTCAACATGGTTGTGGAACAAAGTACCATTGAGCTGTTGGGTAAAACATATGGATAATATTACACAGGACAGAGTCAATAAAACAACACACACACACACACACACACACACACACACACCCATTCTTAAAAGAATATCGAGGGCCGTCCAACCTGAGGAATCCACCCCATCCAGAAAAACCTCCTCTTCAGGAGAATGTGTAGAAAGTGACTGTTGGAGTTTCAGGTTTGTCCTGAGCTCACTAACCAGATCATAGTGACAGTTGTGACAGACGAATGGCCCGATGGCTGTGGTGTTGGCTCCAGTGGAATCAGTGCAGGCATCACACACCAGACTTCCGTAAGCCTTGGAGAACAGTGTGGGGGCGAAGACACCTGTCAGTCACAGTTGGGGAGACGTCTGTGTCAACACTTTGGCCACTGCACATTTTTAGTGCTTGGACAAGAGTGTGTAGATTGTGTCATGGAGCATGTTCTTGGTTTTGCCGGTAGATGGTGCAACCATTACCAGTTTGACAATCTGCTGCCTCTGTCTGTTTCTGTGGGTCCCAACCCTTTATCTCACCCTTTCACTTACTTTACACCTATGCTCTTTTTCATTCATTTAAACATTGTGCCAAAGTGGTTAAATGCATTCAGGTTCTCAGAATCTATATATTAATATAAATTGAAATCTGATGTATGAAAAAAAGAAAAACCTGTTCTTCAGTGACTGTTAAATGTAGTTTTCCTTTTTATCTTTTTTTGGCTTTGCTATCACTCTGGCTTTGCCACCTATAGTATAAAGGAATCTATTTTAGCCCATTTAATACCCACCTGCAGCTAGATCTCACCTAGAAACCTTTTAAGGGTTTTTCAGAACAAATCAAATAAATTTGATTAAAATAATTGTTTGACCAATTTTTGAATGTGAATCCTCGTGCTGGTTCACGCAAGCTGCCGTAATAAATTCCCCTGGGACTTCGGAACAGGAGTCTCAAACTGTCTGACCTGTGGCTGTCAACATTTGACATGTCATCATGAAACAGCCAGGAACAAAAACACCCTGTTGACAGGCCGGCCGACTTAAAATGGTCCTCAGAACTTCACTGCTGTTGGTTGGCCGAGTACTTCAGGGAAATGTTGTGGTTGACGTGCCTCCAACAGAGATGAAGAGCAACGCAGAGCTGACTCCTGTCGAACGACTGTTGAATGTTTGCTCGCTGTGCTTCAGTCCTCCGATTATCATGCAGATGCCCTGAAAACGCGACAAAGCCCAACGATGTGTTCTACACGCCGCTTAGCGTTGTAAGACAGCGTAAACCGTCTGTTTTGGAATATATTTAATTGGTGTAAAATGCTGTGGGTTGTAACATAAAGGTGACTCACGGGGATGAAGAGTGTACATCCAAGCAGGGTGCCAGTCAGCGCTGATTTGACAACCTCTTGTAGACACGGGTTGGCTGCCTGGTGCCCTCTGAGCAAGGCAGTGATGTAAAACGTCAACTCTGTGATGGAACCAAAGCTTGCATTCACCACTGCACCCACAGCAAAGTTACTCTGGGCTGAGAGGCTGCCGGTGAAAAGACCAAGGATGGGATCATCCGGTACCATATTCGTATGTATACCATGTTTGTCCAGTGTAACTAAAGCCACAGTCCAAGGTGGAGGAAACAACCCACCTGGCAATTCCCATGCCGATATAATACGAGAGCGGAATGATAGAGCCAATCGCTACGCCAAACTTGACTTCAGAGCTGGCGTACTGGTTTTCTTTGTCAACGTATCCAATCACCATGGCGATTATTACCAGTGGCAGGAGGTCTGAATTTAGAGTTAAAGTGGAAAAAAAGCCTACACACAGACACGCACTCACACACGCACACGCACACAGCAGTAAAGGATACTGACAGCAAACACATTGATGCCATCAACAGTGTACTTGTAATAGTACCAGTTAACAGCTCGGTAGCAGCACAGCAACGATCTGGCCTCGTGGCCTTGTTGCTAGGGGCAAATCAAACAATCCCAGTGAAAGAAAAACTCTGAGTAACATTTGGTGCTAGAGAAGAACAATAAGTGTTCTTTACCTTCCTCTCTGAGATATGGGAGACTGAGACGTCCTCAGGGACCAGGAGAAGAATGACCCCGATGGTCCGGGCATGCATCTTGGCAACGGGGATGGTGAAGACCAAGATCCAGGAGACGAAGCACACCAAGAAGTGGATGACCACCAGAGGAGGATAACCCAGCAACAGCCACACATATGTGGAGAAGCGATGCTACAAAATACATAGATAGGTAGAAACAGACAGACAAACAGACGGACAGACAGATGGAGAGATAGATGGACAGATACCCACCCAGAGCCCAGTGCGGTGCAGAGGTTGTTCTGGCAGCCCTGGGAGCTGCACCTCTGGGGGTGAAGGCAGCAGAATGGGTGTGTTCTCCTCTTCTGGGAGACATTCACACTCAGGGACCTGATCACAGCATCTCCTCAGTGTGTTCCCAATCTGGTGAAACACAACCACATGGGGGACTTGGCTGGTTCACCAGAAAACAGATGTAATCCTATCTGCCACAAAAACTGCTACATTTACTAGGAGATACAGTTGTTGTTTATCTTTTAATTAAAAAAAAAAAAAAGATATCTAAAATGTTTTGAAGACCATTACAAAAAAAAGCTACTTTTGCCCTCAATGTTACCATATTATAACATTATTTGACGTATGTGCTAATCTAGGCATCAAAATGCACCTGATGGACTGCCTTGCCAAAAGGCCACAGGAAATAGGAGGACAACTTCCAGCAAAGTTTGCCTGAAAAGCCAAAAGGAGAGAAAGCTGATTAGGACAACAGCTGGCCCTCACCACATAATAACAGATTACCAGACCTACCGTAGGATGCCCCCACGATGGTGACGAACATAAGAATGCCAACAAGGAAATAGGCCAGTGAGACCCACCAACCAAATAGAAAGACATAGCCTACATTTCCACACGTGACGTGAGAACCTAAACGCCAGGTGGAGAAGTAAGAGCTTTCAATACAGTTACAAGATCCACGTGACTCAGAAAGAATGGATTTTTGTACATTTGAATGTGTCTTTTATCACTGTGGCCAGGGGCTAAATGTGTTGCGTAGCCGTCTCATTTATTGTACAGCCAACATTTGTATGTTGGTTTTTCGTGTCCTTTCTGTCAGTCATGAGATCCATCCTTCATCACAAACCCTGAGAGTGTACCTGTGTGTGGCTTAACAGCAGTCAAGTCAGAGTAGAGCTCCTTTACAACCTCCGACCTGTCTTCAAATGGACGCTCTGTCACATGGCTCTTCCATTTTCTGAAACCAAACTGCCACATGGACACAAACGTGTCGGGACTGTTGCGCTGCACTCAGGCCATTTGAATGTTTGTCCTTTGGTGTCCCACCCTGTAGTTGTTGACCAGCTTGTTGGCCTCCACTTTGTTCTCTGCCTGGATGGATGGTTTGCCGTGAGGCTCCATGCAGCTGTCATCACCAGCGTGGTAGCTTGAAGCTTACAGGACAAAAGCACCAAACAGATAGAGACAAACCGTGTGTATAAAAACACATTTGCAATTCTGTTGCCAACTACTCACATCTGTGGGCAGATTTGCATTTTGTTGCAGACGTGGAAGGTAATACTGAGTGTGGAGAAGCTGGAGTGGGTGTAGAAACATGGTGCAGACCCCCACACAACTGTTCCCCAAACTCATCGCAGCTGGGACCCGCCTGCTGGGAAGGCTCACACAAAAAATCTGTAACAAACGCAGCAAATGATACAGAACATGTAATTGTTTTTCTCACAATAAATTATTTTTTAAGAATGCGTAAAAAACATTTAAATGGGTATGCTTGTAAAATATAGAATTTACTGGGCGATATAACACTGATAAAATAACCTTTACCTTCCATTTAATAAGGGCTAAATTATAGTTTGATGGAAGTCTGGACTTTAATGTTTTCTTTATAGTTTTTTTTTTAACTTATATTTCTATTCTAATTCACTCAGGAGATGGCTTTAATTTATTAACCTAAATGCAGTATGCGCACACACCAAAGAGACAAACAGGATTACTTCCTCTTAGTACAACCACACACTTGGTAGGTACATAGTTCCTCTTCCAGACATGAATAGTAAGCTCAGTAAATTAAATATTTGATTCATATATCAAAACTCGAAACTTTCATGCTATTTTCAGTTTTTCAGATTAACATTAGCCTGGTGTTAAAATAAATGACACCCACACGGCAGGTTAGCGGACCTTCCACGTCGTTACAGGCCGTGCTTTCATGGACACCTTGCACAGAATCATTATGCATGTTTCCGTGGCCGGTTCTCACCGTGGCTGCGCGCCGACCTGGCCCCTCGGCCGCTGCTCTGGGGGCCCGGCTCGGCGAGCTCCGCAGACATGGTTCCTGCGCGGTCGCCGACAGCAGACGGTGCGGAGGGATCGCGCCGCTCGGAACTCTGGGTAATGTAGGCTGTTGGCTTCCCACAGCTCAATCCTGCTGGACACCCGCACACGCACTGTGTTGTGGCCTAAAAGGATTGGTTAAAAATGGCTTAACCGCTGGGGAAAAGAATTCAAAGAATACAAGACAACGTTTAGGTCCCCAAAATTGTGTTTTTCTGAGTCTGTGTGGTGAAATGGTAACGGTCATGCTCACATTTTGTCTGCTATGAGACAAGATTCGAATATGTCTTGTATTTATCTCCTGTGTTTTTTTGTGCTTGTATTAATAACATCCCATTTTCCCCATCTTGCTTCTCTGTAGTGGAGTCACCATACACACAGATTTGGACGGTAATGAAATGGTTTTATTTAGCTTGTTACCTTTAGTTTGCTTTATAATGGAATGGAAAAAGTTCACATATGTCAATGTCCTCTATCCTGTCTGTAAATATTTGAGAACAAACAGCAAACAAGACCACAAAGACCTTTAAAAGTGGCTTTAATGACCTAACTCTTTCCTAGTGACCTTGTCTGAGAGACCATGGGTTTCATCATTCATCCAGAGCTCAGCTTATCAAATGATTTCCTGTTAAAACTTTGCACACCCACTCTGAGCATGGCTATTCTATCAAGTTATGTCAAGCTGTGAACGGTGAAATGTATTTGGTAATAATGTTGACAAAGGGGTGGGGCTTCAAAAAAATCTGTTAGTCACATATAAAAGTGAGTGCTCACAGATTGTACTTGGGGATCAGGACCAACTGCTTTCAAACCATGCTGAAGTACCAGACTGCCACTTCATTGGTGGCACTACCACTGCTAGGGTGCTTTGTTAACCAAGAGGTAAAAGCTCAGGGACCTACTCTCCTTCAGCCCCGATTGTATATCAGTCCTCCACCTGAACCTCAGTGGCCTTCAGATCCATGGACCCCACCT
>CAAE01014715.1:340757-483114 GCA_000180735.1 Tetraodon nigroviridis
TTGTTCCTCTTTCTGAGGTACATTTATTTGTGTTGCTGCTAACATTTATATAAATTGATTTTTGGCTGAATTTAACAGTTTGTTCCCTGAAGCGTGCACAACTTAGATAAGCAGGTGACCTGCTCTAAAAAAGACTGTGATGACCTGAGGTCAGGAGGACATTTTAAGCCTTTTTGACCAGAGGATTTGTTAACTCTGTCGTCAGTAAACAGCGTGAGTGTCAGACTGTCTTCCACCTCAGGGTCATGATCTGCAGTGTTTGTTCCCCTTTTAGAAAACCCCTCGTTAAAGACACGTGTATGGGAACTGAGAACGTCGCTGTCTTAGCATTCTTTTTACCTATCGCATGCCTCCTTTTAAAAAAGGTAAGATAAAATGTTTGAGTCAATGGGGCCTACACACTTTTTTTGAAATAATACACATTTTTGGATCTATTTCCCCGATTCATTTATTTACATATGTATTATGTCCTACGGTTTTGGTCACTGGTGTGAAGTCTTTAGGTAATTGTGTGAAGACAGTTGTTTTTAGGCTGTCTCTGTTGCCTCCAGAGGGTTTAATATGTCTCCCCCCAAAAAAAGTGAGAAAAAAATGAAAAGACATAAATAAATATCATCAGCCGGGGACTGCGCAGACATCAGTGGTCTGGGGTCCTCGGTCATGTGACAGGAGAGGGAGCGCTCCGCAGTCCTGCTGCAGACCCTGCACCCTACGGACAAGTTAGCGGCTGATCCTGGGACACGTCCCCTGTAGGAAAGTCCAGTGTTCATACCCAGTCAGGTGCAACAGGCTACAAGGCGGTGGGACGGCATGACCTTTGACCCAAGAATGCTGCATCTATCATCAAAAATGAAAAGTGGAATCAAACTTCCCGCAGCAAATGGAAATATGCAGAACTAATCCTCCCAACGTGACAGAAAGACAACGTTTTTTTAGCTTTGGGCTCTGAAATTTGGGATTACGTGTTTGACTGTCTTCAGATTAAACTGGGCTGCACCCTTTTCTGTCAAAATCTATAAATGTTGGTTTAAAAGAAGTACATCTGGTCTAATGTCAGCTGTGCGCACACCTTTGACCCCGCAAGTGATATATTTGACTCATCCATCATGAATCTGCTGTCTGGGTCGCCACGGGTCCAGACACAATTCAAGAAAAAGCTAAATTCAAAACATTGTAATAAACAACTGTAAGCATGTTTTATTTAAACAGGTTTTGTATACAAGTTTTTTTCTCAATAAGATCTAAAGCGTTTCATTTTGCATTTCAGAATCCTCCAAACATTTAACACACACACACACACACACTTATATATTGCCATTCTAGCTGTAAAACCTCGTTAGAGTGGAGTGTTGTTTCTCTTTTAAGATCTTAACTGTCCCTGTAAGTGTGGGATTTAGAGCTTCTGGCAGATGCTCAGGTAATTTCACAGTAACATCCAGCAAGATGGTATATTAAATATAAAAATATAGTTTTAGTCTGGTGTATAAAATCGAATCTCAGGTGTTTACTTTGATTTCTTTGTTGCCTTCTGGTGTTTTCAGGCGCTAACCACAAGATGGCGATGTCACTTCAAGGGGGGGGAAAGACTTTTTTCACAGCAACATTGACATTTTCCTTTTTCCCCAGAAATCACAGACGTGATTGCTGATCGGGGACTCCGAGCTGAACGGGAGGAACGACTGAATCACGCCAAAATGCCTCTGGCCCACCTTTCCAACAGTTTATGGTGAAACATTTTTGTTACACAGCAAATGATCAGATTGTCCTGCAGGTAAATGTAGCCTCTTCCAACCGTGGGAGGCCTAACAGTTTGGAGTGGAATGTGGTTTTCTGGATTACAACAGCAAAGAGAAACTGACGTTTTGTTTAGACGTTTTCAGGCACAGGTGAGAATAGTTGTGCGAGTTCTCCGGCAGAACAGCCGCGTCTCCGAAGGATCGCCTCGCGTGCTCACCAAAAAGATATCAAAGGGAATAAACGGCCCCTCACCAAAATGTGCACACAAAAACATTGGAGTCCTCTACTGCTCTCTTCCTACTCATGAATACTACGACAGGTAAACACAGTGAAATCCTCCGCTGGTCGGTGTGATCGCATCAGTCAGACTTGTCCTTCTTTTTGCCTCCTCCTATCGGAACTTTGTTGGCAACGGCGGAACCCACGGCCGTCACTCCCCCGGCGACAGCACACACGCCTCCTTTCACCAGGCCGACGCTCATGCCCGGCACCGCGGCGACCGAGGTGACGGCGGTCTTGGTCAGGTCCAGGCCCTTTCCTCCTATCCAGGTCACCCCGTTGAACGTGGCTCCGATGGCTCCCTTGGTGACCCCAAACAACCCCCCCGTGAATCGGCCCAACATGCCCGGCTGTGTCTGCGGGTGGTCCTTGTTGTTGTCTGATTTCAAAGCCGAGAAAAGAAAAAGAAGAGTTATCATTTCCAGGTTCAAAGGCGCGCCTAATCCCATGTTGTGACAAATCCCGTAATGGATTACCAGTGGATTTCAGAGCCACTGCAGAGCTGCGCTAGTTACCGTAGGGAATCCTACACAAACTGGGAACATGCACGTTTAGTTTTTCATTTATTCACAAAGACAGACGAAACATGCAAAACGTCCATGTCCAACGAGCTGTCCGCTGTTACTTTCATACAAAACCTGGGTTCTGCATCTTCCAGGGGTTCTTGTTCTCAGAGCACGCTCAAATTAATCAGATATTAATTTAATCAGCATCCTAATAAAAAAAAAAAAAAAAATCTTCTCCGCAAAAGAGGAGGCCCCTGAAAAACCACCAACCCTGGTTGTGGTATTAATGGCGCATCGCTCAGACGGGGTGAGGACATCTACGGTAATCCTCCTCCTCGTGCCCCTAATTTCCACGGCACAAAGCTGCAACGTGAGCTGGAGACGGTGAAGGTGAAGGAAGACAGCGCTGGACGCGGAGACCTACCTGTCCCCACAGGCTCCTCGTTGAGGTACGCGGGCATGTCCTCAGGCACCTGCTCGGCCTGACTCATGTCTGTGTTTGAGAAACAAAAGACAACCATTCAAGTAAATAGAAGAAGAAATGAGATGCAAAAGACACACCAAATCCCCACTTAACTCCGGGTGGCTTCAAGTGAAACCTGCCTGCACAATCCAGTAAAAGTAGAACATAATTAGGAGAAAACGTGATATAAAGTCATCTAAGCCCTGAGGTATGCAGGACTTTTGTTCTATTTGGAGGACACCACGTCGCCTTGTGCTACACTGATGTGGAAAAAACTTCGGAAGGGCTGAAAATGTCAATAGTTGGAGAGGAAAAAGCCAAAATAAACGAGCCTTTTCTGGGTGTGCTAAGACAGTCCAAAACAAGGCAAACCTGTCTGTCCCTGAGCAGGCAAAACCAGAGGCTAAAGGACAAAATATCACTCCAGAGACCTTTTTTTTTTTAGGTCGTCGTCTATTTAAAGTGGAGATTAAGAGTAAAAGAGCAGGAAAATGAGCTGACAGGAGGAGGCTGGGATGAGCAAACATGAGGAGCCTCCGTGTCCTGTTAGCTTTAGCATTCTCCTGAGGGAACGGCTGCACTCACATACGTGGGCAAAACCCGGGGATGCTGCCTTTAAAGTTCACAGGTGGACGCTCAAATTACACGTCCGAGTATGCAACCGACGGGTAAAAAAAAAAATTACAATATTAATGTCGAAATTCGGCTTACTTTTCCACCCAGGTGGGAGTTTTTGCGTGAGGACGCCGCAAGTGAGGTTAGCTTATTTACAGAAGGTTCTGGTGGAGACATTGACACGTCACACACCAAACCACCACTTTAACTCGCTTCTGCGCCAATTTGTCGACGCTTTTCCTGCGTTTACCGGAGCCATTTAGCACCACGACGCCGAACCCGAACGGAATTTGCGATAGAACCAGCGAATTAGATGATGCGACTTGTTTTATTCCCAACTCGAGCTGCCCTGCAGAAGTTATCATGGCTGACGCTCATTAGATCAGCCGAACCCACCAGCGCACAAATGGACCGCTTACCTTGATTTGTACGGTTACCGAACCGAGCCAAGGTACTGCACTCTGGGGAACCAGGCGAACCGAATCGGATGATTGTGCAGCTTCCAGGGCCCGTAAAGATGCTGTTTGTGCGGGGCAAAGACGGTTACTGTGTCCTGGCTATATTTTGGGGGAGGACCTGAGTCTCCACCCATTAAACACACACACAAACACGTACACACTGTTCCAGTATGCTGGTCACACCTAACGACGACAACACACACGGGCATTTCGGCAACGTTTTTTAATTGTAATTTTGTTGGTAATTATCGGTGAATTTGTGTTTAATGGACGTCTTTAACGCTGGTAAACGACGACCTGAAGTTAGTGTCCGACACGTAACTTCCCCTGCTGCGGTTGAGGTTAACCCTGACCTGACCACGGTCTAAAAAGCAATAAATACACGAAAAACGTGTCTTCTGTGCCGAATACAAATTTGAATTATGACATTTGACAGTGGACCCAGTGGCCATGGGAGTCATTGTTTTTTTGCATCTGTTTATTTCGACGGTAGAATTCGTTTATCTAAAAATGTAAAATTTGAACGTATTTATTTATTTATTTTATTTATTTTCGGGTTTTGGTCGTTTTTTCGAACAGACTTAGTGGAATAAAAGTAAAACTCAAAGAAAAACAACAACAACAACGCTCCTGGTCTCCGGAAGCGGATGTGACGTTTCACCCAGGCAGACGCAGAATTTTAGATCGTCTATTTTACGAAGAGGTCTTACATCCGCGTTTACAACAAACTGCTAGAATCTAAAGCGATTCTTTCTCAAATGTATTTTCTTCTGCACAACCTGTTTATTCATCAACAGCTAAAATGTTGTCTGCGTGTCAACAACGTTTGGTTACTATAATATTTCCATCTACCGGAGGTGTTTGCTGATACCTTGAAAGCAAGTCAAGCCTCCTTATTCTATCTGATTTAGTTTATTATTTATTAGGCTGTTAGGATTGTGAAACGAATCATTCTAACATATTATAGAGCAATCCTGGTTTTTCTGTATGAATAATGATGTTCACACTTCTACAGTGCAATTTCCCCATTGTGGGATAAATAAACATATTCTATTTTCTACTGCAATAATAAATATAACACAATAACACTTCTTGGCATCATCAGAGATCAGTCCCGCCTAAGTCAACCTGTAAGGAACATCATCAAAAGTTAAAAAGCTGCTCTATTTTATATCCTCCTCCTCCTCCTCCTCCTCATCATCATCATCAGGAAGAAAGGAGGACACCACGTGACTGACTCTACGTTTCCCGCCTGAAAGTCGATCGCTTATTTAGTATCGGGGAAAACTCAGCAGAGTGGGAGCTCTGCCCTTCCGAATTCAGCGCGCTTGAAGCTGCCTGCAGACAAAGTTGGTGTGTGTGAGCCGGAGGAGGAAGGAAAACACCTTTAAGGCTCCCTCGACACACGCCGGCCAGCCTGCAGCGGCTGACGGCTTTGGAAAACACCGCTTAGCCTCCAAGTTCCCAGCGCTCCAGTTTGCCCTGGAACACCAGCAACCGCAGCAGCTCCGCTCAGCCGCCGCTGGTTCCTCAGCGCCGCAAAGCTCGGACTTCTGCAGAGACAGGTAGCGAAAAGGACCATTAACACCGGTTATTGTTGCTATTATTATTATTGCTATTATTATCATTATTATTATTATTATTATTATTATTATTATTATTATTATTATTAGTGGTTTTACAGATACGTTTCAGTTTTTATTTTGATGGTACTCATCTCAACAATGTAAACACGTGAATCTATTCAAATTTAAGGTTTTCAAATTTAGAAAAACATCTTTGTTTTTGGTCTTTTTTAACGCTCGCCGGGATTGAAGGTTATTTATTTGATTTATTGACGTGTAGACTTGTCTTCTTATCGCACACCAGCAAGCATTGGGGGACCTGGGGTAAAATGTTGCTCAGATTCTTTTATTTTCAGCTGATGTAGGATTTCACCTCCTCTGCATGTCAGGGTCAAATGTCACGTTTGGTCCAAATGACCCGCAGCTGCTAAAAGTGGCTGAGAGAGCTCCGAGGGGCGCGCGTTAGGCTGGCGGCCTGGCCCAGGTGGACCCACCTCACCTTGGCAGCTGGGACGGGCTCCTGCTGAGGCCTGAGGCCCAAGCTGGGGAAAGCAGAAGATAGATGGAACTGATAACACATGCTTGGGGTCCAGCACTGCTGGTGTGGTGCCAGATTACCCAGAAGGCCTCTGTCATTGGTGCAGTGTTGTGGTGAGGGTGTTTGTTTTTCTTGAGGTGACAACCACCATTTCCACACAAGCTGATCCTGGATCAGTTTCGTGTGCACGTTTGTAGAGTTTCAGCCATCTACAAACCGTATTCCTGCTGTTTGTCGGAGTCCAAACATCACAACGTGACTAAATCAATCTCTGGTCCTAGAACATTTCAGCATTTGAACATAAATCCAGCACATATCTCAACCCCCCTCCACCAGATCAGTAAACTGCATTTCTAATATTTTACCAGTTATTTATTACTTTTTATTTACATGAATACAAAAAAAAATCTGCAAACAGATGAACTCGATCAGCTGATTTTCAAAAACAAACACACACCTTTGTTTGGCAGATTGCTGGTGTAATGGCGGACTTTATCCAGCAGAGGTCGGTAAAAGACCGCTTTTTCTTAACTTTATGTGTAAAAATTACGTTGAAAAAGTTAGAGATTAAAGTTACAAAAGAAAGAAAACGGCTAAACATTTAATTCACTTATTTTATTATTAAGAAATTATTTTAATTTAACTTAATTTCATACATTATTGGTTACAAACACGCTCTCCCGGGGCTTTACAGAACCACAGGCTGACCTGGAAAGCACCAAGAAATAGGAAAGAATACATTTTGAAAGGTGGATAGTGGAACTATCACATTTTTACCACTTTCTTCCTTTTTTGAAAGTTTTAGAAACCTTAGGACTGAGCAGAAGAGCCCACAGAGGCACTGGACAACAGTCACTGGTGTGTAATCCTTGTGGGATGAGAGTCGTTCTGGAGTGAGTGTGAAAAATCAGCTCTCATTCGTCCTCCTCCTCCTCCTCCACCACCACCTCCTCCTCTGTGTGATGGCACAATAAACCAACACAAATTAGGACTTGTTGCTTTGTGTCAAATGGGAGAGCAACAACGATGCATGCGTGGCAGTGTGCTGGAAAGTTAGTGAGCAGGTGGATGAAGCCAGAGCCGCCGCCTCTCCAGCTAAGTAAGCAGAGTGGTTTCCACGGATGACCGGCCTGACCTCCCCGTCTCGGGGAGCGGTGGCGGACGGCAGAGATCAAAGGTGGATTCTGATGTAAGTGGAGGGTTAAATACGGGGGCTGCCGTCCGGGAGGAGGCCTCATTAAAGCCGACCCAAGCTCCTCCAGGACCAGCGCGTCGGTGCTGACGCTCCTGCACCGGGAAAGTTTCACTGCCCCGCGCAAAGTGCAGCTCTCCGAGGTGTCAGGGAGGGACGTGTCTAGCTGCAGTCTCCAAACACACACCGCTGTGAAGGATTCCCGAGCGGCGGGGTGTGTCCGCTGTTGTGCAGACCTGAGCAGAGAACTGGAACCTTCCCATCACTCCTGGTGGTCCTGGTACTGGGACACACTGGGATGGGCGTCTGAAGGGGAGGGTGGATCCCAAATCCGGTTTAAGCCCTTTGTCATTTATTCAGGGATTTATTTGTCGTGAGAAGCCGCATGTGTGGCAGCGGAGAGCAGCGGCCCGAGGCTGGCGCTTCCTCCCAGCCTCAGGTGAAACCCTGCCGGTGGGTGCTTGGCGGCCTGGAGGGCCCATCCCTGCCTGACCTTTAATAACTGTTCAGCTGATTTACTGCCTGTACGAGACAAAGCCGGGCCCCCGGGCCCCTGCCGTTTTTAATAGTCCTGTTCTCCGGGGGTGTGGGAGCGTCCGCCGGCCAGCACCGCTCCGGCATCTGGCTGAGTTGAACCCCAGTGGGTGTTTGTGAGGCCGTCCCACCCGGAGGTGGCCGGGCGGGGGCTCCGCGGCTCCCTGCGGCCCCCTGAAGCCTTGGCCGTCGTTCTGTCCGTCACACTCGTCCCTCCCCCGTCCTTTTCCTGCTTTATTGAATCCCGCCTCCGTATCATTTATCTCTGCACCCCTCCTTCCCTCTTGTTCCCTCGGCCGGGTGGGGAGGGGGGGCCGTCGGGGGCCGTTGGGGGGCCGTTGGCAACCTCTTTTCTCTCCCAGCTGGGTTTGTTGACACACGGTCAATCTACGCTCTTTCACCTTCACTTTTTACCCCCCCACAGCATCTTTCCCTGAACCGTAAAGCTGCCACAGCTGTGGGCTGGGGGGGTGCAAACGGGGGGGCTAAATATATAGCAGCCATTAGCTTTTGTTCAGCCGCCGACAGTTTGAAAACATCTCACCTTCCCTCTGTGTGGAGGCAGAGGAGAGAAAGGGATGGCTTCTGTAACAGCTTTTTAAATATGGGGCCTGGAGGATGGGAGGGGGCAGAAAACCTGGAAAACGGGGAGCCGGTGGGGAGAGGATTGGCAAAAAAATGGAACCTGTAAACAAGCTAATGTGGCTTTCTGCTCTCTGGAACAGGTCCAGGCTCAGCTGGGACAAGAACGCCCCCCAGGCCACGGACACCAGGACCAGGGGCAGCTCCAGCGCCCAGGCCAGGCCCACCGACCCCCCCAGAGACCCTGGAAAGCAGAGGAAGCAGACGGCCCCCGCTTTGGTGCAGGAGCTGAGGCAGATGAGCGTCCGCGGGCAGACGAGCCAGCAGCCTCCCGGGTGAGGACCAGAGAATGAGGCTTCTGGGGAGGCCAAGCTGGGAAACCTCCACCAACGCTCCTTGTCCTGCTTTTGTCCCAGCGGCGGCGGCGGCCCTGTGCAGGCCCGTCAGTCCTCCAGGGCCGGTCCAGGGAGGCCCCGTGGGGGCCTGGCCTCTGTGGCCCGCCTGGTCAAGCTGGGCCGCTGCAGGAATGTGGTGGTGGTAGCCGGAGCGGGAATCAGCACCGCCAGCGGGATCCCCGACTTCAGGTCTGGCTGCTGGGGCACGTTTGTGGCTCCCAGGTCCTCCCAGGTCCTCCCAGGCTTCCTGGCCTTTCCAGCCCTTTCCAGCCCTGACGCTGGCATCCCGGCTCTGTTTCAGAACTCCGGGAACAGGCCTGTACGCCAACCTGGAGCAGTACAAGCTGCCCTACCCGGAGGCCGTCTTCAGCATCGACTACTTCTCCGACGACCCGCTGCCCTTCTTCTCGCTGGCCAAGGCTCTGTACCCCGGACACCACCGGCCCAACTACATCCACTACTTCGTCCGCATGCTCCACCACAAAGGCCTGCTGCTGCGCGTGTACACGCAGAACATCGACGGGCTGGAGAGGCGTGAGTGAGCGGCGGCCGGCCTCTCGGGGCCCCCGTCCATCCCAGCGCTGACCCGCCTTTCCTTCCCAGTTTGCGGCATCCCCGAGGACAAACTGGTGGAGGCTCACGGCAGTTTCCGCACGGCGTCCTGCCACCTGTGCTACACCAGCTACCCCGCCGCCGAGGCCCAGGTAAAGCCCCCCCGACACCTGTCTGAGGGAGGGGTGGGGGCCCCGCTCACGGCCTTCTGTCTGGGGTCCTCGCAGGCGGCCATCATGAGCGACCAGGTGCCCGTCTGCTCCTTCTGCGCCGCCACCGTCAAACCCGACGTGGTGTTTTTTGGAGAGGACCTCCCACAGAAGTACTTCCTCCACGCTGAGGACTTCCCCAAAGCCGACCTGCTGATCATCATGGGCACCTCCCTTCAGGTACGCTCACACATGCAGCCAGCTGTGGGCGCCGCCTCCGTCAGCCATTCACCCCCCCTCCTCCCCCCGCAGATCGAGCCCTTCGCCAGCCTGGTGAACACCGTGCGCTCCACCGTTCCACGTCTTCTCTTGAACCGGCACGCCGTGGGGCCCTTCCAGAGGGTCCCGCTGCGGAGGGGCGACCACATGGAGCTGGGCGACCTGGAGGTCACCGTTCGCAGGTTGGCCCAAATGCTGGGCTGGAGCGGCGAGATTGAGGAGCTGATGAGCACCCAGGAGACGCAGGTGGGCTCCTTCGCATCCTCCGTTCGCTTCTTTGTTGGAAGGTTGTAAAGAGGGAAAAGAAGAGCCTGAACGGGGGCCTGTTTAACGCTGCGCCTGCAGAGCGTCCCGGTCCTGGCCAGCAGCCGGGGATCTCCCAGGGAGACGGAGGCGCCCAGAGAGGAGAGCGACTCGGAGAGCGACAGCAAAAGCTCCGCGTCCTCCACCCTCAGCAGCTGAGGTCACATGACGGCCCCTCGGTCCCGGAGCGTCAGGAACCAGGTGTGTTCTAAGCACTTAGGAGGAAGCGCGGCCACGAAACCTGCTGAGTTCAGAGTTCACAACACTGTACTTTTATGGATATTTAATAAAGTTCTGAACCCTCCTTTTGGCTGTCGGACGTGTTAAAGTACAAGTTGGTGCTGTAGCTCCTCTCAAGATGAGCCAGGAACCATCAGGAGGGCAAGTCCCACAGAACAAGCTCACGTTCCCTCACTTCCCTTCAGGCAAGGAGCGGGAATTTGTTCCTTTAGAAATGGAAACTAGGACAGGAAGACCGGTCTGAAGGCGTGATCTCATTTATACACAAAAACAGGCATCAGAAATATGAAAGGCAGAGTTTAGAGCAGTTTCCTGAAACAACAGACCCCTGTAACAAAGGAAAAAAACAAACCAACGACCAAAGAAGCAGCGGACTCGGGTTCCAAGACCCAGTGGTTTCAAACCGACAACCTGGTGCAAATAATCTACAGATTGAATCAACGCAGAGAGAAGAAGAGAAGAAGAGAAGGCAGCGACAAGAAAGGAAACCAGGAGAAGAGCACAGGTGGAGGAATAAATATGCAGACCTCTGCTGTTCGACAGCGCGCGGCTAAAGGTGATGCAGTTACCATGGCAACCTGCTTCTCAGGTGCCCCCCAGTGTTCCAGAGCTGCCCCGGACCCCCGGACCTGCCCCCGACAGCGGAGGCCCGGCTCCAGGTCCGGGAGGATGCTGGCTTCACCCGGTGTTTCTGGGAGAGGGGGCAGTAGTCCACCCCCCCTGAAGACGGGACACAGGTGTGGACGGGTCGGGTCTCCTCGGGCCCCGCCTGGACCGGGCCGTCCTAGTCTGAGTCCGATCCCGAGCGGTCCTCAGGGACCCCCAGCGTCTCCTCCAGGGGCGCCAGCGTCCCGTCGGGTCGGACACCCATGGGTCGGATCACGTTCTGCCTGCGGACACAGAGGGGCATCGTGTGATCGTGGGCCCCGGGGCCCCCGGGCCAGGAGCACGTGGAAGAGCCCCCCCCACCGCCCCGCCCCGGCCATCCTCACCCTCCTCACCCTCCTCTCTGCTGGCGGTTTGATTACGGGATCAGCGCTCAGACTAATCACCTCAAAGACCCGGCAGGCCCTTCATCCTAATCCAATTATCCCTGCACCCAGTGCCCCCCCCCCCCACACACACACACACACACACCCACACCCAGATGATTTATCAGAGAATTATCCGTCGCCGGTTTTAAAAGGAGCCATTTGCATTCATTTGAAATGAGGCTCCGACACAAACGTCTGTAATTCCTGCTGATTCCTGCAATTAATTTGAACTTTGCTGGGAAAAAAAAAAAACGGAGCAGAGAGGAGGAGAAAGTTCATTTGGGAGGGGCGGCGAGGACAAACGAGATCAGGATGACTTATTTACGTCCCGACCGCTAATCACGGGGAACTAACCGAAGCCTCCCGACCGCATCCGTTAAAAACGGGGATGCAAAATATGTGCTAATTGGAGGAGCGCTTAAGGAGCGTCAGGAGGCCACATTCTCCCCGCGCTCTCAGCCATCTCCTCAGAGTCGGCAGCCGGGAGGAGCCTCTTCATCATGGTCCTCACATCTCCCTTAGTGAGGAGGAGAAGAAAGAGGCTGCAGCCTCAAAAAAGGAATAAAAAGGAAGATTCCTCCTCCGGACACGCGCCTCATTACAGGCCGAGCCCGTCTGCTAGGACCAGGAGTCGTCCTCCCCTCAGACCACATTCCAGCCCGCCGTCTTTGTCCCCGCGCCCCCCTCCCGTCTGACCAGCCACACACTCCCCGGGATGAAGGCAACAAAGTCAGCGCAAAACACACTGAATGCGACGCGTGAAAGAGCGCTGACCGATGAGCGGCTGTGACGCCAATTAGGTGATAATTAGCGGCGTGGCTCTAACGAGGGCGCGGCGGCCCCGGCTGAATGCCGCGGCGTGCTGGCAGTCGGGGCCTAATTGACGGCGTGTCAGATTCCTGCTCCGATGAGCGCGTTGGCAGGGAGCTAGCGCACCCCTACCTTTCTGCAGGTTGCGCTAACGTGCGCGCCTGAAAGGTCAACACAAATACAGCAGGGAAACAATCGTTAATGCGGATCGTTTGACCAAAACAGGGGAGAAAACAGACGCCGGGCTGGGGAAGAAGCGTTGGGTCTGGAGGGAAAACAGGTTTCTGGGAACGGCACACATCCGAGCCCCCCCGGCAGAGGGGAACCGTGGCAGGAACCTCCCCAGCCGGGTCCAGGTGGGGGCGGGTGTCTCCCACCAGCAGGTATGTCCACACAAAGACCTGGAGGCCTCCTGGAGGGTTGGGCGGCGTGTTAGCGGTCGCTACGTCCCCTTCAGGGGCAGGGAGGCAGATGGGGGGCTTTAATTAGGGGCTGGTATTTGTAGCGGATGTTTTCACCTGTATTTGGCAACGGAAAACATAAAAATAGAGGAGCTGTCTCACTTTTAGCTACAATCCCCTCTGCAGCAGCAGAAAGATCAGGGGGACCACTGGGGACCAGTGAGGCCCCAGGAGGAACCCGGGCTCAGACAGAGGTGTGTGTGGTTCCCCCTCTTTACCTTGACAGCTTGTCAAACATGTTGGCCAGCTTCTCGGCCTCGTACTCCTTCTGCTCCTCCGTCATCTCCTCCATGGGGTTGGGCATGGGTTCCTGGACGTGACCGGTGATGGGGTTGATGCTGGAACAAGCAGGACAACGTGCTCGTTAGGCAGCCGCCAACATGCAGCGAGGACGGGGGGAGGGGCCACGTACAAGGGTTTGGCAGATTTGTACTCCTCCGTGTCCGAGTCCTCGTCCTCCGAGTACTGCGTCTCCCCTCTGCCCCCCGCCAGGAGTCCTCGGGCCACCAGCAGCCCCGCTGCGTTTCCGTAGCCGGTGTACTTCAGCAGGTTGTCGACTGCGCCAGACATGACGGAGGTTACGCCAGCGGCTGAGGGGGGAGCCAGGAGCCCCTCGGATGCTCACCGCTCTCTTTACAGAGGACGAAGAGGAACTCGGCGGCCGTCTGCTTCACGCCCATGTCCACGTGGGTCATCAGGCGGACCAGCTTGTTCCTCAGCGTGGAGCCGACCTCCGGCCTGATCTTCACGTCCTTCAGCGGCGGGAGCACCTGGAGGCGCGGACGGTGGGTTGGAGCTCCCTCAGGCTGGTGCTGAAATGCTCCACAAGGCCACCCACCAGTGGCCTCCGCCCACCAGTGGCCTCCGCCCACCACGGTGGCCTCCACCCACCTGAGCTTTGATGTACCTGCGGATCTCCCTGTGGCACCTGGAGCCTTCGGTCAGCAGGCTGAGCACCGGGGTCAACCCCTCCTTGTAGTTGGAGCCCTGAGAGGAGGGTCGGCGCCGGCGTGAGCGGCCCCGTCAGCCAGCAGAGGGGCCTCAGCGCCCGGGGTCCTCACCTTGTCGATCCTTCTCTCCATGAAGTCCAGGAGCTTCTGGACGGCCTCCATGTTTTCCCCGCCGTATTTCTCCTGTCCGCCCTGCACGGGCAGGTGGATCAGCACATCCAGGCAGGGCACAGGCAGGTTGGTCAGCAGGTTGACGGCGTGGCTGCAAACACACCAGCAGAAACGCCGTCAGACACAGGGGTGTGTGGGTGACACCAGCAGCAGCTCCTCCAGCGCCACATCAGAACCAGGCCTATGCGTCATTAAAAGGCTCCTCCTTCCTACCTGTGCGCCTCCTCTGTTTTCTCCTCCGTCTCAGTCTTCAGCATCAGCAGATGACGAAGGATGGCGGCAATCAGCCGGAACTGGTGCTGGTCTTCCTGCAGCAGCGAGATCAACTCAGACAATCAGGAAACCACCCAGACGAGGGCGCTGGCGCTAATGAGAAACACCGCTGGGGGCCGGTGGCCCCGGCGGCCCCCAGCGGCACCAGACGCTGTTTTCTAACACTCACTTCGCCGGCGGTGGGAGACAGCGTGAGGTTGAACAAGGCCTTGAGCGTTTCCATGGCGCGCTCGTTGCTGTCTGCAGGCAGGGGCGGGGCTGATGGGTCCGGGCGGGCGGCCTCGTAGGGGCCGACCCAGCGGACGTCCAGGGTGTGCTCCAGCACCTCCGCCAGCAGCCGGACGGCGTGCCACTCCCTCCTCATCACGCCCCTGACGTCCGACCTCAGCGCGGACAGCAGGAAGGCGAGGCGCAGCGTGAACAGGCCCACCTCGTGGGGCCACGCGCGGGCCCCGCTCAGGCTGGCACACAGGCCGTGCGCCAGCTGCACGTCCGCGCTCACCTGCTGGGCTTCGGGGCTGTTGTACACCACGTTGCACAGGCACTTGAGCGCCTCCACCACCACCTTCTGCTCCTCCTCCGACCAGGCGGCTGGAGGAGGGCTGTTGTGGTTGTCAGCTCCGCCGTGTCCGACAGGCAGCCCTGCCAAACGTGCCAGGACCAGCACGCCTTCCCTGGTGGCCACCGGCGCCAGCACACGCTTGTCTCTGGACATAATCCGCAGGGTCTCCAGACATGTTCTCCGGCATCTGGGCTGCACCTGCCCCTGGAGGACTGTCAGAACACTCTGGCACAGCTTCTGAAAGGACAGGCAACCGACATGTGATGCTCGGCAGGTACCACATCTGCAGAAGACCGGAAGAACATCTGGCCAGAGGTACTTACACTCCGCAGGGTTTCCTCATTTTTCTCAAAAATAAAGATGCGGCTGTTCTGAAATGGATAAGACTCTTATTGTGGACCAAAAAACACGATACACGAAACAACAAATGATCCATATCTCCATTTTCCGCCCACCGATGACACATTAAAAGTTTAAAGTTCAGCGACGAGTGTTTACATTGAGGAGCTATCTTAGGAAACAGAAGCACTTCAAACCTTTGCAAACTTTATACCGAGGTGTCCTAATCTGAGTCACGGGTTTTCCGTTCTATTCCTCCAGAAAAATGCATCGGATGTTGTTTAAATTCTAATGTGATGGTGAAATCTCAGCATCGCCGTGCGTTAGCATAGCCAGAGCTAGCTCGTTAGCCAGCTAAAGCTAACAGCAACAGCAGCGTTTGTTTGGGTTAACGCGAAAAGGCAGAGCCGCGACTCACCTCCCGATTAAACTGCTGCAGAAGCGTTTCAATGTCCTCCTCGTTGGCGCTTTCAAGTTTCGACAAGACGTGCTTCAAATCCATTGCTGGGCCCCGAAGGAATGAGGGCTTCGCTTAGTTTGGACGCGATGGATGGCGGTTGTGCAGCTAACTGGCTAGCTAGCTAGCTGGCCGGCCGGACGTCAACCGGGAACCTCCCCCGACTTTCCCCTCCGCCACCGGGGCAGAGCCGCACACAGCAGCTCCGCTCAGTCGCTTCTGTGCAAATATGTAGTTTTATTAAAAAGATAGAATAAAACCATTCGTTTGTTCAAACGCTGTGTAATATCACCAGAAAGATACCCTGATTGCGCATGCTTCCAAATAAATACGGACAAGGCTTGCGGAGGTAGATTTACATAAACCGAATATTCTCAATATAAAAAAAAAAAAATCAAATTTAACTTTCCATAAAATGTCTTTATTTTTTATTTATCGGCTTAAAAATTCAGTTCAGATCTTTTTTTTTTTTTTCAATAAAACCTGTTGGAGATTCAACATAGTGGAACTATAGGCTGATAAAATGAGTTTCCATCTAAAACCGATCATCAACTTTTAATTGTGTGTGAACGAGACTGTACTAAACCCTGACCTGGCTATCAGTGCAGTGCGCTAATGTGGCGTTGTACGGCGGACGTAGTTGAGGACACCATGAGAACCATGAGAACGTTAAAGGGGGAAGTGTGGGCGTGGCTTGTATCTAACAGGACACCATGAGAACGTTAAAGGGAGAAGTGTGGGCGTGGCTTGTATCTAAAGGACACCGGTGCCGGTGTGAGCGTGATGCTGAACATCGGTGTTTTAGCGACCCTGAAACCGGCAGAGACGCTGATGAAGCCCAGTTTAACCTGGAGGCGATCAGCTACGAGGAGGAACGTGGGAATCGAGCAGCCGCCAGAGGATTTAAGATCAATAAAGCACCACCAGACTCAGTTTTTCTCCAGTTGCCTTCTTAAAAACACACACTTGCAGCCATGTTTCACCGGTGTGTTTCACCGTGCCCGCGCCCCATGAACCGGTGCGCCTGATGTCTATGTTAAATACAGAAAAAGCACCGTAACTGAAACCGCCCTATAACCCAGTGCCCCCTGTGGTCGTGAAAATAGGGTAGGTCAGGTGACTAAAGCTGGACTTGTTCTTTTTCTTTTCTCACCATTTTCTGAGGATCAATGTGCCAATAAATACAAACCGTGGCAGAGGTCAGAGGTCAAAGGTTACGGGACTGAGGTGCAATGACCCCCGCACTGTGGGACATTCTCTCTATAGAAATGTGCTTTTTTTTCTTCCGCATTGTGGCCCCCACCCCGTGGCCCCCCTGCTGCGTCCTCGTCACACAGGGAGGAGCGTGATTTTATTGTGCACATTTCCTTTCCTAAACCTGGAGTATAAACGGGCTGGATTCTGCAGCTGGACACCTTTTAGGGTTCAAGCTCTTCATTTTAATTATAAAACATTTAAACCCAGTAAAAACTGAATATATTAACACTAAAACCAGCTTTCAGAAAAGACCCCCCCCACCCCCACCCCAACAAAAGCCAAACACTAACAAGCTCCAGTAATCCAAGCCTTGGTTCTAGTGCATATAGTTTATGATTATTAAATAGATACAATCATGTGTTTACAATTCATTATATGCTGGATTTTTACACAGAAAAGTTTAACGAGGCGTCCGACAGACAAGAGTCAATCTGTTAAAACTGTGAAATTACTGATGTGCCACATTTTCATCTTAAACTGCAACAGTTTAACAGTCACCACGGATGGTTTCCAGTGCTTTTATTTACAGAAAAGTGACTAGACTTCATGTTACTGTACACTTTGATATTGTCCATTTTCATAAATACCCATAGGGTAATAGGTCCTCACTAGCCTTGAGTGCATTATAAAAACACATGACCCCAGGTTCACGTGTCCCTCACTAACCGTACAAAACAAGGAACCAATGTCACATAGAAAACCGGGAACAAACAGGGAATCAGGAGATTTCACGGGGCTGTGCGTGCACGGTCGGCCTCCAGAACCGCAGAGATCCGTCTGAACCGGAGAAAAACCACCACCCGCCCAGGCCTGGTGGCCGAGGTCCCAGGACCTTTGCTTGAGCCGCTGGGGAAGACGCTGGGCAGCGCCTGGAGGCAGCAGCGGTGGCGGTGGTGGTGGAGGGGTTGGAGGGGTTGGAGCGCTGGTCGTTGGCAGCCAACAGCCCCCTGATCCGGGCGGCTGGGATGATCTGTGCCGACTGGAGGCAAACTCTGGCAGAGGTGTACATTCCTCACAACAAAGGCACAGCTTGGCAGCAGCAGGGAGCCCTCCGCCTGGTCCTGCTGCAGGTTTTGACCATCTAAATGATTCAAATCTGGACTTGTTGTTTTTGTTTTTGTTTTTCTGTCGTGGTCTCCAGCAGTGAGCAAAAACATCAGCTGTCCGGTAAATGTATAAAAAAAAAAGAAAGAAAAGAAAAGGAAAATACACCACAACCATTATCGACACTGGTAATCCCGTCTTTTTTTTCTCTTTCTGGATGTTTTTTGATTGACGGTGTTTGGGAGCCTTTGCATCCACGGGTGTGGGGGTTCATTTGGCCCAGCCGGTGGTGGCCTCCCCGTTGATGTAGGCGAAGCCGGGGAAATGCTGCGAGTGTTCGTACTCGGAGTTCCTGCGCGGGCCCAGGGGCGAGTACACGTCTCCGGAGGTGGCGTAGCGGGATGAATGCATAGGTGGGCTGGTGTAGCAGCTGTTAGCTGGTGAGACATCGGGCCATCGGGGAGTGACGGGCGCAGGGTGTAAGCGGGGGGTGCTGCCCATCAAGCACGGCTCCATGCGAGACATTTGGCCATTGATTTGATACTGAAGAAGAAGAAGAAGAAGAAGGAGACAGAACGTTTTAGTGTCGGGGCTTCGGTTTCTGGTGTTTATGCTGAGCTGAGAAGCTGCTAGCTGTGGCCTCCGCTGGGTCTCGGCCCCACTTCTGCCCATCTTGCTCCCACTGGGGGCGTTAGATCATGCACGCTGGTGTGGACACCGTGTCCAAAGGAGCTGAAGCTGACGCCTCAGACGGTCCACCTCTGACATCAGACGTGTTTTTCCTCATGACTTGGGGCGAAACGATTGCCTGAAAGCGTGATTGTGTAACTAGAGCTGCCAGGATGTGATTGATTCATTATTCCTGACAATCCCCGTAGTGACCCAGAGCTCCTCCTGCTGACGCTCGTTTCCTGTCGGGGGCAACTGTCTCTACAACGAGAACCACAGTGGTCGAAAATGCAAATGAATCCACTCAAGGCCGAAAAAAGTGGAGCTAATTTCCTGCGTTATATTTGTCGGCCAGATCTGCAGGACCACGCCGCTGGCGGGATGGTGTGGGTATTCTGGACGGATGGAAGTCTGAAAAAAGTTGTGTTTTTTTCCTCAGCTCCATCTCGTGCACACAAAGGGCAGCCTTTGTGCCCCGTCGGAGCTCAAAAAAAGAAGTGGAAGCGGGAGCTTTTTCCCTTTTCCCACTAAATATAAACACGACAGTGGCCTCCATTATGAGGGTCCCAGCATGGAAAGAGGACGTCAGCGCAGGTCAGAGAGCAGCACACACGCCTCAGCTGCTGCCCCCACGCAGAAAGGACGCCATTGAATAACAAATGTTTTAGTAAACCAGGCTAGCTCTGAGCTGCCGGCTCCAACCGATAAAGAGACAATTGAGAGATGGAAAAAGCAGCTAACAGAGCGCTGGTCTCGGGGACCCTGTGGGGGGGTCGGAGGCGCTGTGGAAATTCCTGCATGGCGGCGCAAACCCCACGGTCACACACCCACAGAGGAGAGGTTTTTCTGGACGCAATGGAGGCGACAGGTTCGCCCCTGAGAACAGATGCGTTCTGTCATCCCTCATCTGTTCTTTTTTTGGCTCATTTTGTATATTATTTTAAATATTTACATTCTATTTCTCATCTTTTACTTAGATATGAGTTTGTATTTTTTGCTGTAAATTATATAATACGTTTAAACATTTTTTTTCCCCTCACATGATGTAATATTACTAATTTTACAATATTTCTTTGTGTTAAAATTTTTAAATGGCATTTTTTAAAAATTGTGTGTAAATTGTTTTACATATTAGAATTTATAACTATGTGTAAATGTAAACAGCTGAAGTGTTATTTGGTTGCGATGTTCATCCTAATCAAACTGACTAGTTAGCACTAATTTCTCTGATAACAAACAGGAAGAATGCCTACTGTACCCCAACGGTGGCTTAGTAAGGATGATTTGAAGGGACGGCTGACCTGTGCTGACGAGCGGTGGTAGGCAGAATAGTGGAGGGGGGCCGTGATCCCCGGCTCATGGGCCAGACTGGGATACTGGGTCTGGATGGAGTGAGGATGCTGGTTGGTGTAGCTGCCGTAGTTGTAGCTACCAGAGTACCTGCAATGGAGTCTTTATTCAGAAAATACTCAGACAAAGGCAAATGTTTCCTCAAGGAAAGCTGGGATTCATAAGTACCCATGCTCCTCTCTGTGGGTGTACACTGGCATCCGGTGGGCCGAGGCCGGTGGCGGAACTGGGGTGCCGTTGCGCATACAGGGAAGCTGATGGCCGACCTCCGGGGTGGCGCCACCGGCTGTTGTCACTGTGTAGGTAAGGGACCATGTATAAGACTGAACAGCGCCTGGTAGACACATTTATGGACAGAAGAGAACTGTGTTGGCGCAGAGGAAAGAGGTGTAGTGAGACATCTGTTCAGTCAGGACATCTCTGCGGAAGTCACCTGCGGTGGAGGCCCCACCGGTGTACTCGGGGGACACGGCTTCTGTCGGGGAGCTGGCCGAGGAGACGCCTGCAGAATGGACGGATCGAGCGGGGGAGTAGGATTCTGGACTCTGGGGGGCGGGGGTGGTCTCTGTGAGCCTGAATTCCTCCTCTCTCTCTGCTGAAGGGGTCAGAAGGGGACAGGCGTCAATGTCCCACCAGGAATCCAAAGGTCAAATCAAACGTGCAGTTGGAGGGGGCCTCACCTGTGCTGGCCTCCCCCTTCATGGCCCTCATCAGGTCGTTGGCCCTCTCCTGGCAGTGCAGAGACTCCAGCAGGTAAAGCACATAATCGTCAAACATGAGGTGGATCAGGTGGAAGGACCCTGGGTGGCAAACAGACGCTCAGCATCACCCACCTCACAAGGTGACGTGCAAAGGTCTAAATAATGTCGACCGTCACGACCGCCTGTCCATTCACACCCAGAAATATGTGTCAGCTGACCCCGGGGTGGAAGATAAAGCCGTGACGTGCGCAAAAGCGTCACAATTGTGTCATTCTGCCAGTAGCCGCTGCTGCCGTGTGTAATAAACACTTGCGAGCACTGAGGGCGGCAGGCCGTAACACCGAGGGCCCGTAAAACGGAAAAGACATGCAGGCAAACACATGGGGAGAGGGGAGGGCTGGCTTTCTGTAATTAGCTGTCTGCGCACAGAGACCGGCTTTCTGGACACACAGCAACCAGCTGTGTTTTTGATATTCACAGACAGTCGGAGGACACCGGGACACACTCCTACACCAGCATAGTCAACCTGCGCCAGACACTACAAGAATGAAATCAATCTCCGCTCAGATATTCAAGGACTGATCTTTGCATTCTTTTATGTTTGATAGAAAAATTAAACATTACAAAGGTGAAAAAATAAAACAGAAAAACAACTAACCCATGTTGAGTTGGAGATTGCTGTCAATCAAACGCAGGCTGAGTAAACTTGGGATCAGCAAAAGAATTTCTAATACTCTGTTTTAGTAGTTGTTGTATTGCACATTTGAGCTACAATTTTGTCGCTTTGGATCTTTGTTCATTCATGACATGGACCCATCCTCCTGCTCGTGAGACGCTGCCATATGTGAGCTGTGACGTGGACAAACCGTGGTGGGCTCACCAAAGCTGGGTGCGCTGTGGAGGGTCATGTCCCGGATGACTCGGGTGCCAAAACAGGACCACATCAGCAGGAACTGCTGGGCCACCTTCTTCAGGCACCCGGGCCTCTTGCCTGCCACCTAGAGAGCACATTTCCATGAGAAAAGGGGGGGAAGGGCCCGGGGATGGCGGGGTAGAATTAACCCCTCGGTCCACCTTGGAGCTTAACCCTCAGGATCGAAAAAACATGTCAACAAGTCAACTATTTAATTTGCCCCCAGGGACACGCCTTCCCATTGAACTATTGTCTGTGCAGTCCAAGACGTTGTCAGGGCAACCAAATTTTACAAGCCCATATCTGGCACATAATGGAGGCAAATGGGCGGCTTGAAGACATCATTAACTGGGAGGATCGCAACGCAAGCGCCTCTGGCTGGAAACAGGCACGCAGGGAAGGGCGGCGAGCAGCCACAGGTGTCTGTTCCAGGGCAAAACCACCAGAGCACTTCAGACTGGTTTCTGTTTTTTGGGTTTTTTTTAAAAAACGGCTACTCAATGTTGGTTTCCAACAGCCGTGAAAAGCTTTCACTGACCTTCACAACACAGCGGTCGACCATCGAGTCCAGCCACTCGATGTAGGCCTCAATCGGCGACTGCTCCTCCAGCAGACGGTCAAACTCTTGATACACTGAGAGCAGAGCAAAACGTTCGGCATCAGCAAACAGAAAAAGAAAAAAAATTCAAACATTTTAAATGCAACTGACATCTTTGTCCAACAGGGTTTTTTTTATGTTTTCGGTATCTGTGACACCCTCAGGTCTGATTCAGAGGGTACCGGCTGGACATGCTCTGGGGGGGGGCTGGCTGCAGAGCCGCTGCCGGTCGTAGGAAGGTTCCTCCTGCTCTGGGTGTTGTTTGTGTGTGTGGCGTGTGTGTGTGTGAGCATCAGCGTACGCCCGTGGACCTACGGTGGACGATGAGCTGTCTGTGCTCCTCCTGCGAGTCCTCCATGGTGTAAAGTGTCTGCTTGGTGATGCTGTTCAGGTCCACGTTCCTCCAGTCCTCCAGCATTTGGAAGGTGATGTCGGCGTTGTTGATCACAGTCCGCGACGCCTACCAACCAACACACACGCAGCGTTAATCACACAATGATTGGCGGCCGGGATCCATGCGGCTTTTATGAAAACAAAGATGACAGGAACCTGACATAGGTGGTTCAGGGATGTCTGCCGCTTTAGAATCTGAGAAAACCTCCTGGACACTGAAAGCAAAAACAGCAAAGCCCGGTCACTCCTGGAAGACCTTTGCTTGAAAGGAGAAGAAGAAACCGCCACATGCTGGTGAACGGTGGACTCCACACTTACGCTCAAATTTGATGTTCCTCAGGTTCTCCGGAAGGTCGTGCAGGGCTATTTTCAACCACTCGTCCAGCTGCTTCGCAAACTTTCTGATAACTTGAGTCAAACTGTGAAAAGAAGAGAAGCTGATTTCACACTTGGTAGGAAGAAAGAAGTCCAGATGTGGCTCTAATGGCTGCCGGTGGTGGGAAGAATGAAGGCAATAACGGTGGTGTCACCTGTCGGGCAGGGCCTGCAGGACGGTGGGCATCAGCACCCCAGAGATGGCCTTGTAGAGGATGGAGTCACACACTCCCACGATGTTCACCACCGTCGGGGAGCCCAGGACCGGCAGCATGTGGGGGGGCATGCCCTGCCAGAAGTGGAGCAGGAAGCTCTGGACCTAAAAGACCCCACGTACAGCATGAGATTCAGCAGCAGAGATGACGGGAAAATTCCCCGGAATGTCCTGAAGGAGACGTGAAGGAGCGCTCGCCTCGTCAAAGTTGGCTCGGATGACGGTGTCCAGGATCCTCTGACAGTGGGTCCTGTACATCATGATGAAGGTGGAAACCTGTGGGCGGGAATGTCCCCGTGTCACAACCGTTTCTCCTTTCTTTGGCAGCAAAGGTGGCAGAAAAACAAGAAGATAAATCTGGCCCGGAGCTTGTGAACCAATAAATAGGTGTTACGGGCCCAGGCCAGAGCGGAGCGCTACAAAACGAGCTTTAGAGCTCAGCCACTCACAAACCATTTAAAATCATGGCCCCTCTTTAAGAGCCGGACAACTACGGCTTGTCCTTTGTCCATTTCTAGATCTTATTATCTCCCCCAAAAGATTAAGAGTTAGCGAGGAGCCAGCGCATAAATCCTCGAGGTCCCTCTCTACGTGCAGGCCCAGGGAAGGTCCCGGCCCAGATAATAGGCTGGAGCCGGAGGGGGCGCCGAGATGGAGAGAGATGAAGGTGGTGGGGGAGGGGGGGGAAGGATGGACTTTTAAAACTCCTGTTTACCCTCTCCTCTGGCAGGCTGGTGGGCAAATTTAGGTCTTTGACATTTGGAAACTCTGGCAGTAGCGTCCCCAGTTTGGAGCGCGGTGAATACGCCACTGTCTGCTTGGTGACCTCCTTCTTGCCCGTCTCGTTCACCCAGGCCGCTCCCTTCTTCGAGTACATCACGTCATAATACTGAGAGCTCTCCTTCACCGCTATCCCATAGTAGTGGTACCTGAGGAGCACAGAGGGTCAGGGGGTCAAGAAGGCCTCTCAGGAGAGCTTCTTGGCGCTTTCACTCCACGGCCGAGGCGGTCTCGCTGCTACCAGGTTAAAAATCGTTCCGTTTTAATGCGTTTTAACTGTCAAGAGAGGAAAGTTGAAGACTGCTTTCAGATAAATCATCTTACTTGGACTGTCCTCTTGTTCCCAGTCTCCGGGTGGTCAGTGCTGGAAACTGTTGCCTTATGATCTGTACATAATGGAAGGAAACAGATGTTTAAAAGCGGCGTCAAGGAAAATAGATCGACCAAACTTCTCAAAGAGGACCCGACGGTGACAGTTTGGGGAAAACAGCTCGTTCAGCGGTCACCGCTGTTGGGTCCGGTCCATCCAAGACATCCAGGGGTGATACATTTTTCTCCTTTATCAACAGTCTCCTCTCATCTCTCCTCCCACCCTCCCCTCTCCTTCCCGCTCCCTCCTTCCTCCTTTTTGTCCACAGAGATTGGCTCCTCCGTCCGGCTCCTGGTGCAGAAACTTTAGCAAACAGTGTAGCTCTCCATTGTGTGGGATGAAAAAAGAGGCCAAGCTGTGAAGTTTCTGTCAGGCCCCGCTTGATAAATGAGCAGACAGGGAGGCAGTCCGGGCCCTCTCCCCTTTTTTTTTTGTCCCGAATCAATGAAGCCTTCCTAAAGGACACCCCACACTGCTCCAGCCACTGATCTAACATTCCGCAACATCTCACCCTTCCAAATTTCCTTTAATTACACATTAATCCAGGCCCCTTCTCTTTTTCAATATCTTCCGACAGGAGCGGCCGAGGGGCGGGGGGTGCGGGCCGGGCTGGGGGTTGGGGGTTGGGGCCGCCGTCCAGAGCACAGGGAAAGGCTGAGGGTGGCAAGGCCGAGGAACTTCTCGGGGTTGTGGGAACACATCTCCTTTGGCTGGAGATTAGGCGTTGGATGCACAAGCACAGAGCTTTGGCTGCTTCACACTGGGCTGCAGACGATATTACTGCTGCAGCCCCCAGCAGCACCACCCCGGGCCACCAAACGCTCAGATTAAAGGTTAGCGAAGATCCACCGGCCCGGATTAGTTTGGCTTCCAACACCCCAAAATCCTCAGCAGTTTAAATAAAAAAATAAAATAAAAAAAAAACACGGTATGCCAGATAAATGACAGGGATTTGAGCTGCCTTTCGGAGTTCTGGGTCCTACCTTTCCAAAGCTGGCTGCATTTACCGGCTGCGTATCGTGTTTTTCGCTGAAGTCCAGGTAGTGCATGTAGAGAGCACTGCGAGGGATGCACACTCCTTCTGCCATCTCATAGTTCTCTTCTAGCCTGTGAGAGACAGTCAGCAGTTGTCATCCGAACCAGCCGGTAAAATGATGGAAGAACCCGAACTGGGCCTGAGGTCCAGCCTGGTAAAAACAGCCTCAACCTCTACTATAGTAAAAGCTACTTTACATTTGTAGATTTTAAAACAGTCAAAATAAAATACTTCAGTCTTTTATGTCCTTGAAAAGCAAAAACAAAGTCTAACAACACTTTTATCACATTTGCACCAAAACTCTTGAATTTTAAAATTCCGATTCTGAACAAAACAATAACAACATATAATAACAAGATAAAATATTTTCTGTAGGGTTTTTTTGTTTTTGTTTTTTTTAATCCAAATTAACAGTCTTTGTTATGGGATTAATGAAAAACAATAAAGAGAGTAAAACAACTGGCTGGCTTCAAAAACACATTTTTCCTACTTCACCTCAGGACGGACAGGATCAATTCTGTCCGCTTTTATTTAAACTGGACACAAACCCAATATTTTCTTCACTAATCAGCAGAGATTCGCTCTGATACAGTCTGAAAGTGTGTCAAAACGAATGAAAAAAGCTACAATTTCCAGCAGTCTTATGTTCTAAATGAGGGAGCCGTTTGACAGGACCGGACGCCGGAGCAGCTCCCCTCTGGCTGCACTGACTTCCAAATTAAAAGGAAATTTAATGAGTCCAAAGACAAATTAGCAACCTTAGCAGCGATTTTTCACACAGTATCGGACACATCAATGAGCGGTTTTACTACATCAACACCTGCGAGAAAAATGCTCACTATGCAAATAAAACAGGGCCAATTAGAGCAGCAAACACAATGGTCCTTTTAAAATGGGACACTGACCCAACTCATGTCCCTCACACAGGGTTTCAGCCCCCCCACGGAGCAGGTTCAAGCAGTTTGAACATTATTTGAAGCTCTTTTTCAAAAGCAAAGGCTGACATTGGTCACAGCGACGCGCATGAAGCGCAGACTCGTGTGAGAGTTGCATCTTTTATGAATATGGAGGATGTAGAAGATTTGTTGTGCACTGAGCCTTTGGTTAAAGAGCAGCTGGAAGCACATCTGGACAGATAAAAACAACCGATTTGTCACGCTTTGACTCTACTTTTACTCTTTACAAGAAAAAAAAAAAGTTTCCAGCAGAAAACACTTAAAAAGTACAAGCAGAGAAAAGTCAGGTTATTCACCATTTAGTTCAGATAGTTGACAAGATTTTAAATATCAAAAGAGACAAAGTAAACATTGTGTGAACTTTCACACATTAACTCCACTGAATAAAGGAATGGTTTTATTATTCCGTGACTCACCATTCCAGAGTAGCCGGTGTGGAATGAGGTTTGGAAGCCCTGTTGTTTTCCTTTTCTTCTTCTGCAACAAACAGAACAGGAAAGATGTTCTACAACCCAACGCTGCCCATTCGGCATCTTTACAACGCGCAAATTTTGGACGGTTATTTTCTCTTCCCAGAAGTGGGGAAGTGTTCCCTGGGCTCGGAGAAAGGTGTGTGGGTTTGGTGAGCGTGTGTTTGCGCTGCTTACGTTCATCGTTGGAGATGTTCCCCAGAGACGTGTGGCTGGAGTAACGTTTGCTCTCGCTCTCACTGAGGCATCTTTCAATCCAGCTCTCTGGAGGAAGAGAAGAGCCCAGCGTTCACAAACCGGCCCCACACCAGAGCAGCAGCTGGTCCAGTTGTAATGCAGGTGTTTTTCTTTTTCTCCCCTCTTTTTTGGTGTATTTTCAGTCACTGAACCCACGTTAACTCTGCTGACTTTTGTCAGTTTGTGATTTCTGCAGAATCCTTGCGAATCTGTTTTTCGTCCCTGCTCACCTCTGCTGACTCTCACGGCGGGCTTGGCCGTCACTAGATTTGACAGGACGATTAAATTAAATAGAAGAAATAATTGTTCTCAAAGTGCAGCCGCGGCTCGGTCTGATGGCAGCAATGCTCCAGCATTGTGCCCCCAGGAGACTCCCGGCGTACACACATGCTTAACAGAGGCTGTTGTCCTGTTTTTATTCCAGCCTGGAAACAGCTCAAAACTCTGAAGCTCTGAGCAGAAAAAGGAGAAATAAATGTTCCCCTGACTGGAAATCAAAGCTGTGAACACGATGGTTCCTGACGCTGGAGTCAGAGTGACAGTGCTGCTCTGCTGATCGCACCCGCAACACACACTTCCCACCCCTACATTTAAGTCTAAGTCTCCTAAATTTAAATCTAAATCTCTGAATTTGTGTGTCACCAAACACACGTTACACCACAACATCTGTCACACACCTAGAAAAAAAGGGCTTTTGTATTTGCTGTGTGTTGACATTAAAGTTTAATTTTTATTAAAGATTATTTGTTGTTTTTTTAACTTTAACAAAATAGGAAATTGACAAACCCAGGAATTAAAATAAAAAAGGAGTGCGCTGGAGTGGCGCTAATTCTCCAGAGGCTCAGACCTCAAGCTTCATTTGTCACAGGATCAGATGAGTTGGGGATCTAAATAATTGGATTAAAATTGATCAACAAGTCAAATGGGTGTTTGCTGGTTGAATAAGGCGCTCGGGGCCACACTTGTGCAGTGTGACACAAACGCCTCCTTCCACCAGTCAAACAGTCGCTTTCACCTTCCTGCTCAGACTCTTTACTGCTTTCATGAATTCATCCCGTTTGAAATTAGAATTTACTAAATGACTCCTAATTTCTAAAAAATAAAAACCAATTTGAAATTTTAGGATCTTTATTTTTCCTTGAACAGGTTTAAAATAAATTGGGAAACTGAATTAGTGACTTTCCTGATTTCACAGAGAAACCAGTTTAGCAGCGGAGGGATTATCCCTGACAACACCTGTTCTCACACACCTCCAGACACAAAACCCTCGAAAATCACTTCTTCCTACAGGCTGAGGAGAAAGTTTAGAAAAATCCCACAGGTTGGCAGCAGCTTCAGCTCATTTTCCCCACAAAGCGAGCAGATAAAAAAAAAGAGAGAGAGAGAGAGAGAGGGAGAAAAAAAAATCCTGACCTGTGGAATCCATGTCAGCCTCCTCCAGCAGCCCGCAATGCATCCTCTTCCCATCCACAACACTGGTCCCTCCAAGAAAATGGCTCACGGCACGTTTCCCCTCCTCAGCAGCTCTTCCTTCGTCCTGCTCCGAGTTTCCGTGACCACTGGTCGTCACGGAGGCGTTGAGGATCTGAGGTTCACCCAAAAGAGGGGTGGTATTGGCAGAGGAGAGGGGGGAGAGGTGGGAATGAGGGAGGAAAGAAGAGGCGGGCGGGTGGGGGGGGGGGATAGAGACTCCAGAAATCCAGCGGGGGGAAAGCCAGACCCGTCAAAATGTTTGCTGATGTTTCATGGGAAAGGGGCTGATTTTATAGGAGCCCTGATGGGGACATGTCATTGATAGGCTTGGAAGGCTGATGAATGGCCCCAAGTCAGATGGGGATGTGGCAAGGCTCACTGGAAGTCTTTTGTGGAGCTGTTTTGAATAAGAAAAGCTCCCTCCCAACGAAAAAAAAAAAAAAAAGAGAGCTTAGATCTACTTAGCCCTAACACTGTGGCCTCCCCGTCCTCCACTATGGCGTTTAATAGGTTTTCAGACAGCGCAGCCTCACACCAACACACATCCACAGCTCATGCCTCCACTTCTGGAGCTGCCCTCCACACACACACACACACACACACACACGCATACACACACACACTTGTTGCACGTCAGGACTCTCTGCTGCAGTCAAACTATATTTCTGATGTTTTGTTTTGGTTTTTTTTGCTCTTTTTAGTGAGTCGACATCCCCGTCGCACACTTTGGAAGACGCATGAAACGGCAGCAGCGTGAATTTAGTGGTGAAGTTGTCAGCCTCTTTACTGCTGGCTCTTTCGCTGTGGCAACCTTCATTTCGGTGTGCCTCTGAGAAGAGGGACTGGTCACAAAGGGGGGGAAGTAAAAGTGCAAAGCCCGAGACTGGGAGGGCTCTGATGGAGTGCCTGAGAGCTGGAGAAGGGAAAGCTGTGATTAGAATATGAATGGAACCACGGGAGAGGGGGAGAGGAGAGGGGAAAGAAGAGGGGAGAAGAGAAAGGCGGATTATGGCTGAATTACTCACAACACCATGGACGGTGAAGGAGGACTTTCTCTGTCAGTGCGCAGGCTTGGGCACCGCCGCCGCCGCTCTCCAGAGTGCAGCTCGCCGCCACCTGGAAGCATGCGTGGGACAAAGCTGCAGCCACGTCACGGCCACAGGTTCCTGTGAGCAGAGCTGGGTAGAAGGTCCTCTCAGGGCCGGAAGGGAAGGTTAAACGCTGCCGGAGAGCAAGGAGAAGCCACGGCTACAAGCGCGGATGGTTGAAAGTGAGCCGCTCACTATCAGAGGTGTGAATGGAGGCTGGTGCAGCGCTGTGACCCCAGCACAGGATCTAATTAATTTCAGCCCAATGAGGAGGCGGAGCCTGCGTCTGGGCCTGAGGATGCCCTTTAGTTTGCGTCCTGTTATCTGCTTATTAGAGCCTTATAAAATAGGACAGGTGCAGCCACCAAAAGGGCCTCTTCCACCCTTCCTTTTCTTACACACTCTGCCTGCACAAACGGATGTGTACTGCTTTTGTTCCGCCAAAAGGCCCCAATTGAGTTCTGTGTGTGTGTGTGTGTGTGTGTGTGTTGGTGGGGGGCATGGTTACGCTACGTACAATATGTTAGCGGTATTAAGGTCTGGGTTGAAAAAGGGAACCAAACAGCCAGTGTGTGTTCCCAACTGTGAGCGAGGGTGTCGGTCACCTCCGACTGTGTGATGGTCACATGAATTTATTTCTGTCCTTCTTAAAAAGCATTTAGGAGCAGCCAATTAACTCTTACTGGGCTCACGAGCGGATGCAAATAGTTTCCATTTGGTTTATTTCTGGCAAAATGTGTCCTCCTTGCATTTTAACGCTGTCATTTTATTTTTTTTTTAAATGTCCCCAACTCGGCCTTTGCTGCTTCTTCCTCACGTTCATGAAAAAGAAGCATGTTGTGCCTCAACTTGATTCCAAAGGGCCACCTAAACAAACAGATGATGAGCTACAATCCCAGTTAAATCTACAGCTGTGCTTAAAAGTCAAGAGTCCCACAAACAAGAAAAACTGAAGGTGAAGAAACAATCAGGTTTATTTTTTACAAATACAAAAAGCAAAATGACAAAAAAAAATTTAACAAACTGCCCACCGATCTGGTTTGGCAGCACCAAGAAAATATCAACAGAAACCGTCTTCGCCCTCGTTTTTCCTGCTCTTGACACCGTCCGACATCGCTGACCGACTCCCGGTGTGCCGCTCAGGCCGACCCCGTCACTCGTTGTAGCGGGACAGCTTGAGCCTGGGGATAATGTTCATGGACTGCAGCTCCTGGAAGAGCAGCTTGCAGGCGTAGGGGATTCGCAGGGAGGAGACCTGACAGGAGGACTTACAGTAGTGACACCTGCAGGGCAGCACATCAGAGACCCCCGGTCAGCACTGGGAACACGGAGCTCAGCTGAAAAGACTCCAGGTCGAGGTGGGAAAGTTTAACTTGCCAGCCGGAGTATCCCAGCAGGCCACACTGCCCACACACGTCCACTTCGAAGGCGTCGCTGGAAATCATGAGGCGCTCCAGCAGCAGCATGCTGGCTCCGTAGCCGATCAGGCAGTCGCGCTCCATCTCCCCCAGACGCAGGCCTCCGTCTCTAGAGCGGCCTTCCGTCGGCTGCCTGGTGGTGACATCAGCGTCTCTGTTACTCCTCTCTTGCAAAAACACCGGCTCGTGTCTTCAGTGAGAAAGAAGCTGGGCGAGGTCACCTGGTGAGAACGGCTCTGGGGCCTCTGGCTCTGGCGTGCATCTTATCCAGGACCATGTGCTTCAGTTTCTGATAATACACGGGTCCGAAGTAGATGTACGCTTCCAGAGGTTCCCTGGGGAGAACGGAGCAAGCAGACGCTGACCTCTGCCAAGGTATTAACATCTCGCCAACGCTCAAATACCCAAAGTACAGCAAACTCCGTAACCAATTTAAGATAAACATCTGTATTTTCATAGAAATTAGGGACTACTTCATCAACTTTTAGAATAATTTGAATTACTATTTTGATATTTTGCGCCCGATATGAAATAAAACTTCAAAAAAAAAAAAGCTGTCAAAACCATAAATAGAATATTTTAAATGTTCCCAGTGCTGATTAGTGCTGGAGTCAGGTCTAAAATGTCGATCTTACCCAGTGATCCCAGACGTGACGTAGTCTTTGCCCTGGTAGTTGTAACCATGGCGAATGAGATCCTCACACACGTCCTTCACCTTGCTGCCACCAAACGCCGTGCCGTAGTGGAACCTTCCGTCCAGGACCCCCGCCTTCCCCGCCAGCAGTTCAATCAGCTTCCCAACCTGACAGAATCACACACACCCACACACACACACAAGTGAGACGTGATGCGATTCTCCCTCGGCCCTGGCGATAGCGTGGGTGAGGTCAGACGTAACCTCGGGGGTCGGAGGATGACTGATCCCAACAGTTCCACGGGGGTCGGACCCGGAGGACCCCTGACCTCCTCACATAAAGAGAAAAACCTACACTCATTTCAGTCTCAGGCCGGAGAGGGCAAACATTTCTCAGTCTTCCCATGACAACCGCAGTAAACAAACATGCTGGAAAAGAAGAGAGAAAACTTCCATGTTCGGCTGCGGCCAGTGAGTGTGCTGGCAGCCATCACCGTGGCAACGGATATCTGTTTGTGAGCGGTTAGATTGCTGCTCAGCGGCATCAATGGACGTGTGCTCTGGAAGCCAAAGATGAACCAGAGAGGAGAGGAGAGGCCGTAATGAGCGCTGTGTCTCAGAGGAGCCAACAGAAAGCTGTGAAGAGCCACGGTCAACACAGAGACAGGTGATTCAGCCTCAACCCAGCGTCTCACACACACACACACACACACACACACACACACACACACACACACACACACACACACAGGTCCAGGTCCAGGTCCTAGTGAACACACTCATGGACAGGCACCCACCGTCATTCGGGAGGGATATCCATGAGGGTTCATGATAATGTCTGGACAGATGCCTGTGTCACAAAACGGCATGTCCTCCTGTGGAACGATGAGGCCACACACACCTAAAACACACAAATACACACAGAACCATTAAAAAAAACACAATAAAATCTGGGAATTCACACAAACCTAGAAAATCCCCTGCAGAAACGGTTGGACCATGAGATAAATGTCCTCTTACAGTAAAGTCCAGAATGAAAATACCTTTTTACATTTTTGACGAATGTACAAGTTTTATGACACCAAACATGGTTACTAATGGTTCTGTGGTTCTTTGGGGACTTGGTGCAGGACTTGGACCGGTAGTGGACACTTCCACGCTGAAGTAGACGGACGGGCTTGTCTTTCTCCTCCACATGAGAGGGGGATGAGAACCGCGTTAGCCGGGAGCTAAAGTGTGAGCGCAAATGTTTGCAGAGGGGCCGAAGCACTCCTCCCTGACCAGCGCAAACAGATTCTGCGCCCATTTGCAAATGAAAAAACGGAGAAGCGGAGCAGGAAGTGGAGAAAAAGGGGGGAAAAAAAGGTGCTTAGCTTCACAAGGAGACCGGAATTACACATCCATGACTTTCAGTTGAGTCAGGGGAAGTGCAGGGAATGGACTGAAGAGGAGAAGCTGAACGCGCGCACGTGGGAAAAATTCACTATTAGCCCGCTGGTGTCTGCTGACCAGGAACGAGTGACGCCATTTACAGTAGGTAGGGAAAATCCAGGAAGATAAAAACATGAGAGAAGGTGAGAGGCCAGGGAAACCGAGAGTATGGGAGACTCCAGGAGAGAGGGACAAATAAAGAAAAGAGGCTCGAAACCAGAACACTAGATAAAGATTTGGTAAAAGAGGACAGAAAGTGAAAACTTAACAGAGCAACTGAAAGAGGGGGAGAGGGCAGAGAGAGAGAGAGAGAGGCTCGTTCTCATAGCAGACATGCTCAGTGTTGTTTGTTTTGTGTGAAAGTGAATGATAAAAGAGGCATGAAATCAGCAGAGAAAGGCAAGACAACAGCGAGGGTCCAGAGCCCTCCATCACCGCTCACGGAGCTCCATGCTGGCATCCCCAACAATGGGCCAGGACTGCTGAAGCCCCTTTCGCCTCCTCCCACACCTCCACAGCTGTGTGTGTGTGTGTGTGTGTGTGTGTGTGTGTGTGTGTGTGTGTGTGTGTGTGTGTGTGTCCGTGTCCGGCAAATGATTAACTTATTCTGCTCTGCTGACCACAACTTATGAGAGTGGTCAAAAGACGCTGCTAAGTGAAACCAGCGAATGCTGGTTGAGTTTGCTGGTTTCCAGTCAGCAGGCTGGGCTTCCTGGCCAACACCAGAGGCCCAGGAGCAGAAATAAACGTTGGTTTAGTCATTTTGAAGCACCCGTTATCACGTCGACATGACATCAAAGGTGTCACCTCTCTCACATCTGGGACCTCTCCGTCCTCATCTCCTCCGGCTAACCCTACAGCGACCTCTCCCTCTCTCCCTCTCTCTCTTCTCTCCGTCACTATCTGGGACAGAAGACATTGTTCCAGCCTGAACTGACCCAGTGGCCACAGCGGTAACGAGGAGAGTAAATTATGCATGGCGCCAGTTAGCTTTTTGATTAAAACATCATACAAGCCCCTCCATGAGGGGAGGTGCTGGAAAACAATGGGCGGTTGTAAACACTTTTCCCCCAGTGGCAGCAGAAGACTGCTGGGTTGTAATAAATTTGCATAGTCTGGCAAAGGACAAAGAGCCAATTAAGTGAAAAGAACTCTTGAAGGATGAGGACAGGGGCAGTGACAGTAGCAGCTCCTGGGACTGGGTTTAAAGCGTTCACCAGCGCAGACGGAGGAGAAAAAAACCTTTCTGTCCGTGCCGACTGCTGAACTTGTCTCCTATCTCCGGTCTCCTGGTCTGTCTCAGAAGGATCTTGATGAGGAAGGCATCTTCGGCATTAGACGAGATCATGACCTTCTCGATGTACGAGTCTGTGGAGCCTTTATAACTGGGGGGGCGACAACAGGAAGAGCGCCATCGTGAGTTGGAACGGAGCGTAGACGCAGGAGCCTGGGGGGCACACACTCACCAGATGGGCACGTCTCTGTACTGGGGCTGACCGGTCTGGGTACTGCCCTCCAGTGGCGTCTGGGTGACCGTTGGCATGGACTTGTTCACCAGCACCTGCTTGTTCTCCACTCTCTCACCTGGCCCACACAGGTGACACACACGTGGTACAGGTGAGGGCACAGCCACTGGGAAACAAGCTGGGAGCAGATCAGACCTTCATACTGCGTTAATAACCAATAAACAGAAGCTGGAACTGTGGTTGTGGTGTAGAAACACATTTACTACTAATCTCGGAGTCTGCAGCGTGTTCCCTTCAGGCGTCCCACTGGTACTGCAGGCAATAAAAGCCCCATGAGTGAAACAGCCTGGAGCGCTATCTGCTACTTTGGAAGGCTTCCTTTGTTTGTTTTACGTGTGTGTCTAACACACGGTTGTTGAAGCCACAAATCCATTTTAGGGTGGTCGTTACATGGACAAAAACACAAACCTCCTGAAAGTCCTGCGCCTACTCACCAGGGGAGCAGATGCCGTCGGCGTCAAGGATGTTGTGACGCCAGATGGGTTTCCGCGTGGCGGCATCCAGCATGGGTCCCATCACCTTGTCAAAGGTCTGGTTGGTGTAACGCCGCAGGGTGCACTTGGTGTTTTTGTAAACGAGGCATCGGCCAAACCCTGCAGGAGAGAGAACCTTTGAAATGAGCCTCCCCTGGTGGCTGCTTTCCCAACAGGTGGATGGCGAACACCCCGATGAGTCAGGGCACCCGTCTCCTAGCTGGTCTTCGTCTCACCTCTGTCCAGAGAGGCCTTGTTCAGGATCAGAGCGTCCTCAATGTCATAGCCGCTGTAGCTCATCACGGCCACGGTGGCGTTCTGTCCAGCAGGCAGCTTCTCAAACTCGATAATCTCGATGGTTTTGGTTTTCACCATGGGCCTCTGAGGATAGGCCAGCAGGTACATCAGAGTGTCGATGCGGTTCCTTTGGTTGTAGCCAATGGTGCCTGGAGAGAGGGAAATCAGCCGAAAAGGGTTCAGAGAAGGCTGAATCTTGGTCCTTTCTACAGTGGATGGTCTCCGTCACGGGGACGCGGCAAATAATGTAGATCAGAATATTCTGCTCTAGACTTAGTAATAAATCCCCAATTGTGACCTTATGACAACATTGTTGTTGTCTGTGATTGGCTGAAATACAGCAGGTTAACGATGTGGAACACTTCCCAAAAAGAATGAATTTCCCTTAGATCAAGAAAAAAAAACAAACCCCAACACAAAATCCAAAGTGTTAAAAGACGTATATTCAAATCAGCCAATTTAAACTTGCAGGTGTTTGGGTGTTGATAAGACGCGGCCCCGTTAGCAGGGGGGGGGAGAGTCCTGCTGGCCTCCCTCAAACCCGGACGTTTGTCATATGCTTTTAACTGACAATCAGCCGACAAGCACCGAGAAGCAGATTAGCACATGTATGGAGCCGTGCACACAAAACAGGCCGGGCGCAGGATATGGGGCCAAATATAGTTCCAGGCTGTGTTTTTGGAATAAAGCGGGGGAGGGTGGGAGGAACGGATGGTGCTGAAGCGGCGGGGAAGAGGTGAGCGCAGCTCTTACGAATGTTAGTGACTCCGTTTGGGGAAGTTTTGGTTACCAAGGAGCTGCGGGTGTTCGCTCTGTGGTCTTTCGCAGCTGAGCACACTGACCCCCTGAGCGCAGCCAGAGGAGACACAATGAATTGCTAATGACACTCTGGGTGACTGGCAGGGAAAGGGCCTCTGCACACACGCAGCACAATAGAGAACCTACGCAAGAGCCCCATGTTTGATGTCCATGCGCATACACACACTGACACGCACAGAAGAAAAACACTCAATCACACACACAAATGTTTTCTGACAAGAAGTAGAGTCGCAGCGGAGTTTTGGGGGAGGCGAACCAGCAGGCTGCTTGTATCTATGTATTTGTTATTCTAATGTCCTTTTGTACGCCTTTAACTTGAGCCAATGCAATCCTAAACTCCAGCCCGCAACATTTAGGAGCTCGGAGAAGGTGACCCAGGCCGGATGAGCTTACTGCCTGCATCGACGCAAAATGCACAGAACTGACAAAAAAAATAAAACGACAGCTGTGCGCAGGATGTTTGAGGAAGGATTGGAGGTCCTCGGGAGTTGACCGACTGCCTCCAGCCGCCCTGCCGGCTGGTTCTTACCCATCGCCTGTTTGCCCATAGCACACTGGTATGTGTTCCTGGGCGACTGGTTGTGATGAGGATAAGGAATAAGACCGGCACACACGCCCAGCAGCGTGAAGGGTTCGATCTCCAAGTGTGTTGTGTCCCTACGGAAAAGAAAAAAAAACAGAAAAATGAGTAAAAATCTTCAGAGCTGTGAGATGATCTTTCTCCGAAGGCGAGCGCTGCCGTCCCACTTGTGTATCATGTGTTCGTAGAGGGCGATCTGACAGTCGTTCTCCTCGTTGACGTCCAAGTACTCCACCAGGCCATCATGGAGAAAGTCTTCAAAGTTTCTACGGGCAAGAAAATGGTGGTTTTGAAAAGTGTCCTAAATCCAGCCTCTTCTCCGAGGTCCGGCAGCCTCACCTGTAGCCCTGGGACAGATCTTCCATATGTTTGTTCTTCACCATCGGCTGTCCTTTCTTCACTATGATGTACGGCCTAACGGAAACCAAAGGTCGCAGCTTCAGCAAAGAACTACTGGTGTCAAACGCTGGGTGGAAAAGGCCAGGGCTCCCACCGGCACAGACGGCCTCCGTCAGAGGAGATGTAGACGCAGCGGTCGGTCAGGTTGGTGGAGATGGACACAAACTCGTTGATAAAACCTGCCCTGCGCATCAGCCGGAAGGTGCCCACCAGCTTCTGATGATCTCGGATCACACCAAGAATGTTACCTGGTGGTGTAACACAAGCGCATGGACACAGATCAAGGGAAAGAAAAGACAATATCTGTCTAATTACGAGACAAAAACGTCAAAAACACACACCACGGCTTCACGTGGCGACCTGGAGCCACGGCAAAGCCAGCGTATTTGTCTCCTGTGCTATGAAAAAAACCAAAACTGGCAATTTTTCATGTTTTATAAGCCAGAATCATTACTTCTGACTCCCGTGTTGCTAAATGCAGGTGATAATTTTGACATTCGCATGAAAAGCAGCAGCGTTTCTAGAGGAGCCATTTCGAACTGTTCCCAACTGGTGAAAGCAAAGCTGCAAGTGCCTGCAGGGGTTTTGTTCATATCGAGGCTGACACATGAATGACTGGAGAACAAGGAGACACTGTGCTCTGCCTCAACATGAGGGAACGTTTGCGCTCGACACATTCTGAAGGGCTTTGACACCTGCTGCTACCGGCTAATTAAATGGTATGGCAGCTAATATAATTTGACAGTTATCAGTAGCGAGGCAAACATATACAGTAATTAAGGGGCTGCATTCTGACTCCAGAATAATACCGACTGCTGTCATGAAATTAATGATTTATCAGCCTTCCTGCAAAACACAAAATTGCCTCCTCGGAGTCAAACAGAATGTTGTGCCTTCATATTTACAGGCGTTGCATTTTAAACGGAGGGATTAGACTTTGTTCCTGAGTGATCTGAAGCCACACCAAACAGGGTTAGTTCCCTCCACAGTCGTCCGTCACCAGGTCTTTTACCATTGAGGAAGACAAGAAAGACGCTTGGGTAGGAGAGCTCCTCTCCACACAGCAGGTTGACGTCTTCCACCCCGAGATTAAAGGCCAGTTTGATGATGGGCCCGTCCTCCATGTCGGTGGTGATGTGTGTCATCAGAGCCAGGTTCTTCACCAGACCGCAGGCCTACAAACACAGTCCCCGCCGGTCAAACACACCTACGGCCGCTGACGCACAGCTGGTGCGTTTCGGAGCGGTGTGGCCAAGGGCCAGCAGTGGGTCCCGCGCTCACCTCTCCCTCTGGGGTGTCAGAGGGACACAGCATGCCCCACTGGGACGGCTGCAGAGAGCGTGGCCCGCTGACCTTCCTGGTCTTCTCAAACTGCGAGGAGATCCTGGTCATCATGCCCAGCGCTGAGATGAAGGAGAGGCGAGACAGGACCTGGGTGACGCCCTGGCGGTCCATCTTGAACCTTTTCAGAGACCAGTTGCCCTGTGCACAGACAAATCCGATCACTGATCACTATGACCTCTTTCTACGGCTACTTTCCGTCCAGATTTGGCCCCCTCACGGTGGATATGGCGTTGACCATGCCGTTAGTGATCTGATCCTGCCGCATGTGTTTCACCACGTCAAACTGCGCCGCTCTCTGCTTGGGGATGATCTGGTCTGCAATCTTCTTCAGTTCAGAGTTGAATTTCTTGAACAGATCCTCAAAGAGCAGAGACAAAAGCTGGGAGGGAGGCAAAGAGAGAGACAGAGAAACGTTAGCAATTTCAGATATAACGTTACCGTTTCCCTCTGATTCCGACTCTCACGTGACGCCCGGTTCTGTGCCTAATCCGCCGGAGCTGTGATCACCATCAGAATGAATAACCAGGTGTGTCAGCCCACCGATAAGCCTGACCTGGCTTCTGTCCCGGGTCCCCTTCCACCTCCAGCAGATACACGGGGGGTAGCCTCTCCCGCAACACCCCCACACATATTAACACGCATCAAAACCAAACAGGCAGCTCTGGTTGGAATTAATAAAGAAATTAAGCTTTCCTTCTGCAGCCAAGGCCAATTAGTTGAATGTCAGGAAACCATAATTGGAGAGTGAGGAGATTGCTGCTGTTGTTATTGTGTAAGCCCCTTATTGAAAGAGTGCCCTCCCCCCCTTCTTGCTCCCATCTTCTGCTCCTTATACACACAGAGCAGGTTGGAAGGGGAATTAAAGGCCTTAAGACAGCGGTAATTACATTATCAGAGCCGGGCCTGCGGATTAGCTCAATCGCTCCAGTCAAAGCAGCTATTCTATTGTCACTGTGCTGAAAAATCCCCATGCTTCCAGCCTCTGGATTTGGGTGCCGCTGCATATCTCTCCCCTGACAAAACCAGGCCGCAGTGCAGGAGGGCAGAAGAAGGGGGCTGAAAACAAAACAGGGGAAAACAAAGCTGGAGGAAAATAATAAGCGTCTTATTAGAGTCGGGCGGTAGGAACAAAAATGCAGGTGAGGGATCAGAGCAGCTGTTGTCCTCCGACCAGCGCTGCGACCTATTCACACTGGAGGAGCGCCCGAGTCTCGTCGCTGCATTGCTTCACACACATTATTACTGAGGATAAAACCCGCTTTGTTATTTCTGTTTTTTTCCCACCGACCATGTGAGTCAAGACAAACTAGAACAGGGTGTTTATTAACGCTTTTTAGAAGTCTGCCTCAGCGGCTTAAAGCTGCTAAATGACTCTTAACAAAAAAAAAAGGCAAAAGACAAATGACAGAATACAAGCGGAGCAAAGCAAGAGACTGACCTGTCCAGCCAACTCAAGGCGTTTGTTGCCGTAGTAATCCCTGTCGTCCACCTTGTTGTCTCCCTGAGCCAGGATCACCCTCCTCACCATCACAGCCAGGTAAATACACTTGGCCCGGAAGTTAAACTCTTTCACCTGCACACGAAGAGTTACTGAGGCAACCCTTCCTGGGCCACCCCCGACCGGGTTCCTTCTGTTTACTCACGGGAACATGCGTGAGGATGAGGGACGCTAACAGCTCACGGGCTTCCTCCATCTTGGTCTTCTTGGGGCCTCCCCACATGCGCTGTCGGCGAACTTTATTGCCGAGGTATCGCAGCGCCTGAAACGGCAGCAAAAGCGTAAGACAACAAACCCAGTTAGGACTAAAACAACAAATCGGGGCATTAATCCTGAACATTGCGGGTGTAACGAGAGGAGCTCAGATTACATCACCAATGGCTCCATCACCGGGGAGACGTCGACACACTCCAGCCCCAACAGGCCGGTCTTTTACCTTAATTCACAGCAACGCGTTAAAAAAAGGGAGGAATGATCTGTCTCAACACCGCCTTCAGTTACCAGAAAAGAACTTTGCCGATAACTCACCATAATCTGGTAATAATGTTTGGGTTTTTTCTATTTTTTAATCCTTATCTGCCTTTATTATATAGATTTAGACATCATTGTGCACAATACAATGAGCCAATCAATACCATGAAAAGGCATCGCAGAGGCTGGCAGACAGGAAGGCCGTAGCAGGCGGTTGCTAGGAAGCAAATATGGTCTCATCAATGCATCGCTGGCTTCCTTAACAGCATAATCTTTCTGAAAAACAAATTGTCTGATTGTATTCATCTCCAGATGTCAAAGAAAACATGTGGGGGCCTCTGGAATTACCCACCCAGGTCATCTGACCACGGACACAAAGAAAACTGCTTGTTTTTCCTCCTCGTGCTCCTGCAGCATGTAGGCTGATGATTTTTTTTTTTCTTTTAGAAATTAATGCCACATTTTTGAAGGTGAAGGTCCAATTTAGGTTCTGAAGATCACCTCGTTTTCTTCCTTCTTTTAAAAAGTTTCATACTGAAGTCAACGTGATGAGTTGTTGAAGTTATTTTCCCCGTTAATTGGATACGATCATTCCTTTGGTTTTCATATCCACTGCAGGCATGGATCACCTGGCAGTACCGTCACCTAGCGCCGGGGTGGCTGGCCCTCCGACGTACCTGAGTCTGTGTGAAGATCTGGGCCTTCTGGCACTCCTCCAGGCTGGGAGCAAAGCTGGCCATGACGTTCTCCTCTGTGCCGATCATCTGCACAATCTCCTGGTCGCTCTCCACACCCATACCCTGAGCATGTGAAAACAAGCAGGGATGAGAGTGCATCTACTACAGCACCCCAGAAACGTTCCAGTTCAGCTAGGAGCTACAATACAGGTTGAAAGAGGGGCCATAAGTGTGTGAGGATTAGGGGAACTGGGACCGGCGTGAATGTCTGACATTTGCTTATGGAAATGTGAAGCTGTGGGAGCAGCTGAGCTGAACACGGTGAGGGAGGAACTCGTGTAAAAGTGCAGAACAAACACTGTTTTGAAGGACAAACACTAACCACGCACTCGACCACCGTAAGGTAACACATTCAGAGAGAGTCCTCCTCAGAGGGGAGGCCAGGTAATGACGCCAGCTGGATGACTGACATTTTCATCGACAATAACAGGCCAAGCTATAACTTGATAAAGGACAGCATTTAAGCTGTGTGCATGGTTATACAGAGTAAATCACATTTCTGAACATAATATTCCTTTTTTTTTACTGTCTTCAAAGGTTTTACTGAAACTGTAGGAAGAGTTTATTGACTGCTTTAGGTGACTAAAGGCTCTGCAGAGCTTAGTTTGTGGCCCCATCTGGTGGACGAATGTTTTCATTCCTCCGTGTTCTCCACAATCCTTTTACTGTTACCTTGAATATGATGGCGATCGGGGCATCTTCTGACAGTGTGTTGTGTCTCAGGTAAAACCTTCCTTGTTTGACAATCATATTAGTTCTGCTTTTCTTCTCATGGGTGGAGCTGGAAAATGAAAGATTAGGCTTTTAGAAAATTAGCATCAGGACACACCAACACGACAACAGCTTTCTAAAGCTGCACAAATGTGGGGCCGATGTAAAAGCACCTGGTAACCGAGGCTCCCACTGCTCCCTTCCTGTCCTGGTCCACAATGATTCGATTCTTTGACAGCTGCTCCTGGATCAGTATGACCTTCTCCTGACCTTTCACGATAAAATATCCCCCTGCAAAGGAAAGTCAAGGAATTGTGACAAACTGTGATGACAAACTGACACAATTTGTTGTTGTTGTTGGTTTTTTTTTTGTATACCTGGATCCAGCGGACACTCGTTGAGTTTTGCAAACTCCATTGGCGTCTTTCCTGTTAGCACACAGTTGGAGCTTCGCAACATAATTGGCATCCTTCAGAAACAAAACACAATCAAACATAATGAGAAACAAATGCGGGATAAAATGGCATGATTAGTTTAAAAATCATGCTAAACATCGATTCTACCTTCCAATTGGAAGCGCGTTGCGGATGATTCTCTGACTACCTCGAGTGTATTCAATATCTACCGTGATGGGTGCCGAGTAGGTCATATCTCTGAGACGACACTGAAAACAGAGAGAAATGTACATGACTCTAAATCAACGGAAATACTTTTAATATTTTATAATTATTACTGGTTTTTCACAACCATAGGGCGCACTGGGTTATAGAGCGAGGTTTCAGTCAGGGGTGCTTTTTCTGTATTTAACATAGACATCAGGCGCACCGGTTCATAGGGCACGGGCACGGTGAAACACGCTGGTGAAACATGGCTGCAAGTGTGTGTTTGGCAGCGGGAGCAAAACTGAGTCTGGTTGTGATTCGTGGATCTTAAATCCTCTGGCGGCTGCTCGATTCCCACGATCCTCCTCGTAGCTGATCGCCTCCAGGTTAAACTGGGCTTTATCAGCGTTTCTGCCGGTTTCAGGGTCGCTAAAACACCGATGTTCAGCATCACGCTCACACCGGCACCGGTGTCCTTTAGAATACAAGCCACGCCCACACTTCACCCTTTAACGTTCTCATGGTGTCCTTTAGATACAAGCCACGCCCACACTTCTCCCTTTAACGTTCTCATGGTGTCCTGTTAGATACAAGCCACGCCCACACTTCTCCCTTTAACGTTCTCATGGTTCTCATGGTGTCCTCAACTACGTCCGCCTTACAACAATATATTAGGCGCACTGAGCGTAAGGCGCACCAGTTCATAGGACGGCGGGCATGGTGACACACGCCGGTAAAACACGCCGTTAGAACACGCCGGTGACACACGCCGTTAAAACACGCCGGTGACACACGCCGGTGAAACACGCCGGTGAAACACGCCGTTAAAACACGCCGGTGACACACGCCGGTGAAACACGCCGTTGAAACACGCCGTTAAAACACACCGGTGAAACACGCCGGTGAAACATGGCTGCAGGTGTGTGTTTTTAACAAGGCAGCGGGAGCAAAACTGAGTCTGGTGGAGCTTTATTGGAGTCGGTCTTCCGACTCGGGCCACCTCGCCTTGTTTCCGCGGAAACTCAGCGGCGTCTTCTGGACCCGCCGGAGCTCGTTTTCCAGCTTCCTCCACTTCGAACCGTGGATTCACTGATCTTAAATCCTCTGGCGGCTGCTCGATTCCCACGTTCCTCCTCGTAGCTGATCGCCTTCAGGTTAAACTGGGCTTCATCAGCGTCTCTGCCGGTTTCAGGGTCGCTAAAACACCGACGTTCAGCATCACGCTCATACCGGCACTAGTGTCCTGTTAGACACAAGCCACGCCCTCACTTCCCCCTTTAACGGTCTCACGGTTCTCATGGTGTCCTCAACTACGTCCGCCTTACAACGCCACATTCGGCGTACTGCACCGTAAGGCGCGCCGGTTCATATACCGCCGGCACCGCTCATACCGGCACTGGCTTCCCGTTAGATACAAGCCACGCCCACACTCCACCCTTTAACGTTCTCATTGTGTCCTTACGACGCCACATTCGGCGTACTGCACCGTAAGGCGCGCCGGTTCATATGCCGCCGGCATGGTGAAACACACCGGTGAAACATGTACTGCAAGTGTGTGTTTTTAAAAAGCAGCGGGAGCATAACTGAGTCTGGTGGAGCTTTATTGAAGTCGGTCTTCCGACTCGGGCCACCTCGCCTTGTTTCCGCCGGGAAACTCAGCGGCGTCTTCTGGACCTGGCGGAGCTCGTTTTCCAGCTTCCTCCACTTCGAACCATGGATTCACTGATCTTAAATCCTCTGGCGGCTGCTCGATTCCCACGTTCCTCCTCGTAGCTGATCGCCTCCAGGTTAAACTGGGCTTCATCAGCGTCTCTGCCGGTTTCAGGGTCGCTAAAACACCGACGTTCAGCATCACGCTCATACCGGCACTAGTGTCCTGTTAGACACAAGCCACGCCCACACTTCCCCCTTTAACGGTCTCACGGTTCTCATGGTGTCCTCAACTACGTCCGCCTTACAACGCCACATTCGGCGTACTGCACCGTAAGGCGCGCCGGTTCATATACCGCCGGCACCGCTCATACCGGCACTGGCTTCCCGTTAGATACAAGCCACGCCCACACTCCACCCTTTAACGTTCTCATTGTGTCCTTACGACGCCACATTCGGCGTACTGCACCGTAAGGCGCGCCGGTTCATATGCCGCCGGCATGGTAAAACACACCGGTGAAACACACCGGTGAAACATGTACGCAAGTGTGTGTTTTTAAAAAGGCAGCGGGAGCAAAACTGAGTCTGGTGGAGCTTTATTGAAGTCGGTCTTCCGACTCGGGCCACCTCGCCTTGTTTCCGCGGAAACTCAGCGGCGTCTTCTGGACCTGCCGGAGCTCGTTTTCCAGCTTCCTCCACTTCGAACCGTGGATTCACTGATCTTAAATCCTCTGGCGGCTGCTCGATTCCCACGTTCCTCCTCGTAGCTGATCGCCTTCCAGGTTAAACTGGGCTTCATCAGCGTCTCTGCCGGTTTCAGGGTCGCTAAAACACCGACGTTCAGCATCACGCTCATACCGGCAGTAGTGTCCTGTTAGACACAAGCCACGCCCACACTTCTCCCTTTAACGGTCTAACGGTTCTAATGGAGTCCTCAACTACGTCCGCCTTACAACGCCACATTCCGTGTACTGCACCGTAAGGCGCGCCGGTTCATATACCGCCGGCACCGCTCATACCGGCACTGGCTTCCCGTTAGATACAAGCCACGCCCACACTCCACCCTTTAACGTTCTCATTGTGTCCTTACGACGCCACATTCGGCGTACTGCACCGTAAGGCGCGCCGGTTCATATGCCGCCGGCATGGTGAAACACACCGGTGAAACATGTACGCAAGTGTGTGTTTTTAAAAAGGCAGCGGGAGCATAACTGAGTCTGGTGGAGCTTTATTGAAGTCGGTCTTCCGACTCGGGCCACCTCGCCTTGTTTCCGCGGAAACTCAGCGGCGTCTTCTGGACCTGCCGGAGCTCGTTTTCCAGCTTCCTCCACTTACGAACCGTGGATTCACTGATCTTAAATCCTCTGGCGGCTGCTCGATTCCCACGTTCCTCCTCGTAGCTGATCGCCTCCAGGTTAAACTGGGCTTCATCAGCGTCTCTGCCGGTTTCAGGGTCGCTAAAACACCGATGTTCAGCATCACGCTCACACCGGCACCGGTGTCCTTTAGATACAAGCCACGCCCACACTTCTCCCTTTAACGTTCTCATGGTGTCCTGTTAGATACAAGCCACGCCCACACTTCTCCCTTTAACGTTCTCATGGTTCTCATGGTGTCCTCAACTACGTCCGTCGTACAACAATATATTAGGCGCACTGAGCCGTAAGGCGCACCAGTTCATAGGGCGGCGGGCATGGTGACACACGCCGGTAAAACACGCCGGTAAAACACGCCGGTGAAACACGCCGGTAGACACACGCCGGTGACACACGCCGGTGACACACGCCGGTGAAACACGCCGGTGAAACACGCCGGTGAAACACGCCGTTAAAACACGCCGGTGAAACACGCCGGTGAAACACGCCGGTAAAACACGCCGGTGAAACACGCCGTTAAAACACGCCGGTGACACACGCCGGTGAAACACGCCGTTGAAACACGCCGGTGAAACACGCCGGTGAAACATGGCTGCAAGTGTGTGTTTTTAACAAGGCAGCGGGAGCAAAACTGAGTCTGGTGGAGCTTTATTGAAGTCGGTCTTCCGACTCGGGCCACCTCGCCTTGTTTCCGCGGAAACTCAGCGGCGTCTTCTGGACCCGCCGGAGCTCGTTTTCCAGCTTCCTCCACTTCGAACCGTGGATTCACTGATCTTAAATCCTCTGGCGGTTCAGCATCACGCTCACACCGGCACCGGTGTCCTTTAGATACAAGCCACGCCCACACTTCCCCCTTTAACGTTCTCATGGTTCTCATGGTGTCCTCAACTACGTCCGCCTTACAACGCCGCATTAGGCGCACTGCCCCATAGGGCGCCACACATCTTGGAGGAAATGTGTGACTTTTAAGTGACTTTTACGGTGGTGAAAATACGGTGCTGATATAAGCTCACCTCGTGGGGAGACACCGGCCTGGTCACATTGAAGCTTTCCTCGACATCGGGCATGCCAACATAGATGTTTAGATATCTATAAAACAAACACAGAAATTTGCTGAGATGATAATGACTGTTCTGTAATTCATACAGTATATATTTAAACAGCCTGGTGACTGACTTAAGATACCACATTGGATCAGCATCACTTGTAATCTTTTCATTTGCTTTCATTATCTTCTTTATCTGTAAAAGAGGACATTCATTGATAAAAACCAGTTGCCAAAGCTCGAATGCTATTGTTTAGTTCATATTTACCTCTACATTAATGAAGTAGTTGAATGAGTCAATGTGCTGCTTCACTAGCCCTTTAACCTGGCAATATCAAGAAAATATTATATGAAAAAGTCATTCATTGCATTACATTAGTGGGTAACTTGTTCAGGAAGTGCCAAGATGAATGAACTGTATACTCTTTTTTTGTCATATAGATATAAAATATCTGTATTGTAGCAATGTGATCAAGATCTACGTTCAAGGAAAGAAATCTGTTGTGAATTTAAAAAAGCATTTTGAGACCTTCAGGAAGGCAGGCAGCAGCTTCCATTTTTCCTGTCAAAACAAAAATAAACAACAATATACAATCCTGTGAGGCTGTTTCCATCCTATATCTGAGACACGTGTGTTGCCAATGATGGAGGACAACAATTTAATAGAAAAACAAAAAATGTAGTCGATAGCAACACTGACAATTCTAGGATTAGTGTTAATAGAATTCCACGGTGTTTGCGGACCTGTCTGGGCTAAAAGTTTACTGTTTTTCTGGTGCTAGCCACCGTTGTGCTAGCATCTGGGAACCCGCGGTGCCAGACTCAATCTATTTGCGCAAACTCACCGCTACAGTGTTGACAGGAGCCGCCAGCTCCTGGGGACTCATGTCGCCAAACTCTGCTTCAAAAATCTCCATTATTCCTCCTGCACATCAGCAGCAAACACGATTTCTCTGTCACTGACAAACAGAGCCGCACAACATGCGTCCATTGATGTGTTACACTGTAAAACGTCCGTGTCGGCGGAAAATAAACGTTCCGGTCCGACTACGTAACGGCTGTGTAGCGTTTCAGTGTATTAATTTGAGTGTAAAATTATGTTTGTGTCAATTATCTGTATTCTGCGTCTATTTAAAAATATTTAAACAATAATATAATATAAAAATATAAATATTATCACTTTTTAAAGTAAACAACAATGTTGCAAAAATTCATTGCAATCCAACGTCATTTGGTTCATGAGGACTTTACACATTTGTTTACTTCATCTGCTTTTACAACCTAGCTAAATTCCATGCAAAGAATTTTATTGGTATGGTTGCCAGTGTTTAATTGCTATTTCATACACATTATACAAATATGAGAATAAACCCCAAACCCATCAACATTCTGCTCTCCTTGTCTCAGAGGAGCCCCCACATCACTGGGACTGCTGCCTCAGATGCCTGCTGTTGCTGCTGAGCAGTTTGGGGTAGGCTGTGCCAAGCGAGCGCCCATGTCTGACGACCACCAGCTCAATCTGACACTGGTCAATGTTGACCAGCACGGTGGTGCTCCTCTCCGTGTTCAGGAGAAAGACGATGGTGAAGACGGCCATTTCAAACTCCGGGCTGGTCCCGATGAAGGTGCTGCCGACGGGCTTGACCAATCCATGCCAGCTGAACTGCAGGTTCAAGACATGGTCATCTTGATCAGGCTGAGGACAGAAAAAAAAAGGTAAAACCCTTCATATTTTTGCAGGTGACAAGATAGATCACAGAAACGTATGAATGTAATTTCATACCATACTGTGGGAACGTGACTCATGCTTTTTACCTACCAGGTCTTGGTTTTTGGCCTTGTAGCCTTTGTAGTCCAAATTCCCACTCTTCTCCTGCAGGTAGAACTGGATCCAGTTATGAAATCCAACTATTTCCGTTCCAGATTTGGTTTCCCCCACAAAGACGTGCTCAAATCCGCTGGAGTCCAGGCTGGAGTGTGTTCAAGTGTGGAAATCCATCAGACAGAGACAGTAAATCCCTGGTTTCACACACACACACACACACACACACACACACACACACACACACACACACACACACATCGACATCTCACCCTGTGTTTCTCTCTCTGCGGTACAGGTGGAACCAGATCAGGTGCAGCTGACTTTTAAACAGCCTCACGTTCGAGCTGGACTTTCCTTTGCTGACCAGATACTGATGAGCCCTCTGGGGAGAAACGTTCACACACATCAGCACAAACCGAAGAAAAAGTGTGTGTGGAGTTTGTCTCCAGGGAGGCAACTGCAGCCAAAGCAACATTCCACAGCACACAGATGTTTTCTCATTCTCCCGTATGAGGAATAACATGTTCAGAGCGGAGGGGAGGCAGGCAGGGGGAGTCAAAACGCAACCGCAACAGATGTGTGTGAAGACAGACAAAAACAGTCAGTCAAGGGAGGGCTGAAGCACAAAACCAGACACACAAATGACACGGAGGAAATGAGGCGGCTGTGAATTCTACAGCTGTAAAGTGCTGCGAGGTGCATCCTGCTGCAGCCTGTACCTTCATGACGTCTGTCTGTAAAACAGCATCCAGGAAGAGATTGACCTCCGCCAGCTCCTCTGCTGTGACCACCTCGGCCACGCCCGTGGACCTCTCAAAGTTATCCAGGAGTTTGGTGAAGCCTGCTGACAGAAAACTGCTTCAGCAGACACAAGAGAAGGCCAATGGTGAGAGTGGGATTGCTGCAAGCGACGGACTGACGGGAGAAGGTGGTCACGTTGAGCAGTTTGTCTTCGGTAACGTTGGAGAACAGAGGCAAAGAGGCATGATCCTGCACCATATGGCTGCCCTGGCTGACATAACCAGCCCTACCCTGGATTCACAGAGAAAAGTGATTGTGAGAGCTGCTTTTCACCATGGAGACTGAACGAGCGGCCCTCACCTGAACAGAAAGTGTGTAGTCTATCCCAGGTGTCCAGCGGTTCACGTCCAAACTCCACAGCTCATTAAAAATATTAGAAAGCTCCTCGTTTAACACTGGCCTGGTTTGCAAAGTTGGGGGGAAAAAGGAGTTTGTGACCAAAACTAGAAAACAAAAGATAGAAAACTAACAAATGCGAAATAAAGGGCCTTAGGGTGCGACTTTACCTTGATGCGTTTAATCCACAAAGAAACACTGTGAGGAGCAGGACCCGGCGCAATCTGAGCCCTGAAGAACTGCAGAAAGGTGTAAAACTTCAACAATGTACATGTCACAACATTCAGGAGATGAGTAACATTATTTAAAAAAGGAAAAAGAAACAAAGTAAAGCATACCTCACAGCCATTGTTCCCCTGCTGTTGCACAACTTCAAGGGCTGAGTGTTTACCTTTGCGCAGATCCACCAGTAACTGGACTGGAGACGGTGCGGGGCGTCTCCTGGTCCGGCCTCCGCCTGCCGGGTCCAGCCTCCGACTCCCGGGTCCAGCCTCCGCCTCCAGGGTCCAGCCTCACCCTCCCGGGTCCAGCCTCCACCCTGAGGCTGAGCGCATCCTAAAACTGCGCATGAGCCGATCCAGAACGGACGTTCCCAACGCGGCCACAAGAGGGCGACCTTGCATAGAAACGCGGCTCACGCCTTCCTGAGCCCAACACAATCACGAAAAGGCTAAAATGAAAAATAAAAAGCCATTTTTTCATATTCAGACTGAATGTTATTGTAAAAGCACCAAATGTGGTCCAGTGCAGAAGAGCGAACGAGCCGCCGTTGTGGGATTTCTGTCACAGCTGAAAGGCCCAACCCAAATGTCCATGGAGCCTTCCTCCTAGATTAATTTTAGAAATGGCCAAACCAGACCCTTTTAGAATATTTTTAAAAAAAACCTTTGCAATGTGAGTGCAAAATTTACCAATTCAAGACCGTTTTTACGAGTAATCATTAACATTTCCATAGGTTGTCCACACATGACTCCAGTTTAAATTACTTTATTGCTTTTAGGAATGAAATAATGTTCAAAATAAAAAGTTTCTTTCTACCAATGTGTGGCAGAATACTTGAAATAAGATTTATAAAAACAAAATAAACACTTCCCTAAAAACAGGTTTAATTTCAGTATCATGCAGCCACGTTTATGAGACTTTAAATGGTGTGATACGCACTGGTGCAGCTGCAGCTAGAATATTAGTGAAACATGCAGGCATGTAAGAAAAAAAGTCTGAAATAAAGAAAAGAATTTTCCTTCAGTATAGCAAAAGGTGTAGTTATGTCAAAAACATAGTGGCCGCTGTGTTATTTTTTTTCTTTTAAACTTGGAAAATAATTAACTTTTGAGTGAACTCTTACTTTTTTAGTCAAAAATACTTTACAACCAGAGAGAGATTAAAAAAGACACATATTAAAATCCACATTGGATTATTTCTAAACTTTTTCCTAGTCCATAAAGATGCAAATGCACGACCAAGAGTGAAACATTTCCAGAAGCCAGCTGGGAGGCAAGTCTTCAGGTGGTAAATGTTGCCTCTGTCACCTGTAGCGGCAGCGAGCTGCAGTCGGTGCCAACGGCACCAGCTCAAACTGCAAATAAAACCACCCTGAAGTGTTTCTGACAGGAGGAAAGTGGGCATTTTCATGGGGTTTGTTGCGCTGAGTCTGGGTGTGATGGCGGAGTGTTGGCACAGAGTTTATTTCACAGCAGGACTGAGTCTCGTGTCGGTGGCCGTCCCTCATGCGGTGGAGTCGTCGTCCGTTACGCTGGGATTTGGCGAATTGGAGGCCTCCTTGAACAGCTCGTCATCTTTCAGCATGCTCTGGTGAACAGCAGAGGGAAAAAAAGATGGACGTCCAACAGTCTCCACGGAGCAGGGTGAAGCTCCGACCTCTGAGTCTTACCGTCAGGTTCTGAATGCCCTCAGAGAACGCCCCGATCTGTCTGACGGTCCCCTCAGAGTCCTCCATCTGGAGGGACAAGAACAACCAGAGTCCACCCGAAACAACAAGATGTGTGAAAGACGAGGGCCAGCGTTTACATGCGGTGAACAAGCTCACCTGTTCGAGCCTGTCAAGGTCGTCCTCGTAGATCTGCAGCTCGAAGCCCTTCTGGAAGCTCCGCCCCTTTGGCATCTCCACATCCATCGGACAGACGTACTCCTCACTCTCATCCTGCTTCTTCTTCCTCAGACCGGTAAAGTTACCAAATGACAGCTTCCTGGGCTGAACAGGTGACAGAAAAACAGGTTGTTTAGCATTTTAGAACGATCTCTTTCCGTGTCTGAGCAACGTCTCCGGGTCTCTGCCGTCTCTGGAGTCAAAGCTGTAACTTCTTCCTCCGACTTTTTGTGACATCTAACCATGAAAACGTTACCTTCACTTTAGTGGTAGCGGTGAGCAGCGTGTAGTCTGGGTTTTCAAGACACTCCTGCTTGTGCTGCTGGGCCTCGGAGCCAATCAGCAGGGTGAAATGAGTGGCCAGGTGGCGGCGCAGCAGCGTCTTGTTGGGAGGAATGTTCAGCAGCAAAGCCATGGTCTCCACATTGAACCGTGGCTCCAGAACCTGGGGCGGAGACACCGTTTTAGCTGTGGAAAGACCTGGGAGAGGACAGGCTTCTGGGTGGCCCAGCACCACACGGTCCCACCATCAGTCCTCCGTGAACACCACTGCCTCTCAGGTTGGGGGCGTATTCAGCCAGATCCACGGACCGCAGCCACTCCATCACCCTGTGGTTGGTCCACTGGGAAATCTCTGCTGGAGAAATGTTGTTCTGTTGGCAGAGAACAGAGATTAAAGAGTTAGAGCAGGTGTGGGGTTGTAAACACCTTGCAAGCTCATTCCTCTGCACCTCGTCCGATGGCCTTCGCCGCAAGCAGTTGGGCTCGTAGTTGTTGAGCCGGAGAACTTGGATGGCCCGCTTGATACTCAGGTGATGCAGGACACTCCCCACTTTCAGAGACAGGAGGTCATCCTGAGGGTCAAAGGTTAAGGCATCAGTGATCAGCTGGACAACATCCGAGGTTTGGGACCAGAGTCTCCAGAGACGCACACACTCACCACTGTCATGTAGTGGAGCATGCGGCCGTCAACCCTGGCCTCATCAAACTGGGTTTTATACTGAGGCAGGCCGATATCGTCCAGCCACCCTGGGCAGAAGGACAGTCGGTGGGACACAAAGCGAGAGCTCAGGCCCAGCGGAGCGGTGCTGACGCGCTACTCACTCATCACCCAGTTGTAGTCCAGCTTCCCCTTGTTGTCCTCCTCCTCTGAGCCCAGGGCCTGCAGAGCAAGCTGCAGCTTCTTCCTGTGCAGCGGATGCTTGATGCCTAGTTCCTGAATGCCAAACAAAGCAGATTTAAACCCAAAACATTCCTAAAGTGCATCGAAAGTAGGGCTCTGCTTCACCCCACCCTCTCGAGGTCTGTTTGGGAGGCCTGGAGGAGAGTCTGACCGGAGGAGATCCACACACGAGCCATGTTGACATACAGACCGAGACCCTGCTCCTGTAGCCACTCGCACACCTGATCCTTGGACCAGCGTGCAAAAGGAGCATCGACCTCACTGGGAAAGGAAAGGAGAGAGGCTGAAACAGAGGCTCTCCGGGCCTGATGGCGACGCTGAAGACAGACTCACTTATTGGCTCTCTGAAAGTCTCGAGACCACCCCAGTCTAGGCCCCGCTGTGGCTCGCACTCCACCCCTCTTGAATTCACCCTCCGGTAGGCTTTCATCCAGACTGAATGTGGTAGACTGGCTTCTTTTCAATCTGAAATGGCAGATTCAGCCCCACGCAAAGCAATATATTCAAAAAATCTGACAGTGCATGGCGTGTTTCAACCATGTTTCTCCACTTACTTTCCAAAAATCTTCTTAATTCCTTTGGATTTTTTCTTGCTGTCTGGAGTGGTCGGGAGTGTGTGGGTGCTGTCACTGTTCTGTGACCTCTGCGGCAGTCCGGCCAGATCCAGGTGGTCGGTGCCCTGGCGTTCCGTTTCCGCTACGCAACCAAAATGGAAACCCATCACAATGGTGAACATCGGTGTTGGGCACAGATGAGAGAACCGGCGTCATCAGAAGGAAACCGGTCAGACACATCCTTCTGAACAGTTTCACAGTCAAGGCAAATACACGCTGCTGCATGCACCTAAGAGATGCCTCCGACGCCCAAAACTATACAGAAGGTGTATTAGTGCCTTAAAAAAAAAAAAAAAATCCAAACAGGTTATTTGATAGGCCGCATCTGTAAAAAAAAGAGTTTCTATGGAAACAGATGAGTGCACACAACACATGCAGGCGACACACAACGAGGAGAACCAACATACAGAGAGGCTGCATGTTGCACATTCAACAGTGGAGCAGGTGAAAACAGCACGACTGTCCGAGAACTGCAGCTACTGATGCAAAGAGAAGAGGATGTTGGCTCAACGGACGAACAGAAAAGGTAGAGACACAGGAGACACGGTTTCTTGTCTAGCAAACTACTTTAGTACCACAACGAGCGGTGTTCTATACTGTACCTAGCATAGGCGCGCTTGCACTTCGGCTGCGGTCTTCATGTGTTATGAAGCGCACACACAGACATGACAGGGTCCAAAGAGACAAAAAGAACAAGACAAACGACAGAAATTGTGATTGAAATAACAACAAGATTGGAGAGATTGAATAAACGAGACGTACACTAAAAACAGCACACAAACAGGCATACAGCCCCACAGTAAGGGACTACGTAATTAGACGAGTCCAGGGTGTGTGTGTGTGTGTGTGTGTGTGTGTGTGTGTGTGTGTGTGTGTGTGTGTGTGTGTGTGTGTGTGTGTGGGCTGCAAATTACAGTCTTGGGCCATTCAGTCAATTCTATGGGTGTGTCTTAGAGAAGTAAAACGCTCAGGAACAAACCCCAAGAAGGAATCTCAAGTTAATATTTCCGCTGGTGCAGCAGCCTGACGCCATGCCAGCAGAATCCTGCAACAGCTAGGTTCAGGGGTACACCCTCACCAAGGTTAGGAGCACTGGAGGTCTTCTTGCCCCCTCGAATTTTGAAGAAGCCTTTTCCAAAAGATGAACGAGCCTTCTTTGAGCCAAAGCCATTTTCCTCCACGGGGGCGCTGGCAGACAGTGTGGCAGAAGGACACAGGGGCGGCTTCCCACTGGTTCTGCTAATTTCTTCATTCAAATTCTGGGAGAACAACAACAAATACACACACCCCATAAACTCTCTTTCCTACCTAATAATAAATATGTGGCTAAATACTTGATTTTGTGTTGACCGATTTTTACCTTTTGATTATTCCTCTTTTCTAGTGTCTCCATGTCCTGGCCATCAGTGTTGGGGTCCTCTTGTTTGCTGGAATTACACCAAAAAAACATTATTTACTGGAGCCAGGGAGCTGGTGATTAAAGGGTGTGTATTATACCCTGGAAATATACCAGTCAATCTTAATTTGGTGACAGACAGCAACAAAGATCAAGGTTGCCGTCTCAAAGACACGCTGTGGCTGCAGCCCATCGTTTATCACAATGATCATTAGCGAATGACGCATGTATGTCAACAACATGTCAGCAGCCTCTCCACATTTCACCTTTCTAAATCTGTCTGTGCTGACTCGGAGGTTTTCTCCACATCTGAAAGGACGGGCGTGGGCGGAGGCGCTTCGCTCAGGCCGTTGGGGTTTTCCACCTAATCGCAGACAGCAAAATGACAGAGTTACAAAGAAAATATATCTGAACTGCTTTGCAAAATGGACTAGCCTATTTCGCAGTGCAGAAAGCCAAATTGAGCAGGGAAAAAAACCCCTGACAGGCGATGTGATTAAAATAATTGGGTGTCAAGTCCATCAACACTCGTTTCAATCGTGACAAACGGATACGAGCTCTTTCTTCCACAGCGCTCTATTTGGGGAGCGAGTGCCCCGGGTTCAGCAAGTGTTCTGGCGATAATTTTGAGGATGGCCTTGGCAACATCTTCTGTCGTCCTGCACAAACCTCATCAGAGATCTTCATTTTCATTTCCTCAACATCGGGCACGTCCTGATTTTCAAACTCCACGGCTGCAGAGTCGACTGGCGACAAACCGGTTCCCTCGCTTTGACCCTCGGCATGCTCGTTTTCTTTGTTTTTCTCTGTAAGACAATAAAGAAGAAACTTAAATGTATGAAAACCACATGAAGCAGTCTCCACTGATCCATAGTCTCAGAACGTCACCAGGAGCAAATTCCGGTTTCAGAAAAAGCTCAGACCCCGACTAGGGTCTTACAGCTGAATTATATTTCCAGTATTGGGTATGTGAAGCAGTCTTCTCACCTTTCTTGGCTTGGACCGACATCACCATGTCCTGAACTTTCTTGTACCGCAGCAGCGACTGCTTTAATTCATCAATCTTACGATCCTGCAAAGTGTGTAAAGGTTTCACACAGTGTGGGATTTAGGGCGAAGCCAGGAAAAGCGATCAGCGTGTGGGACCACGTGTCGGATGTACCTTCTCCTCGTTGGCCACCATTAGGGATTCAACTGCCTTTTTCATTCTCTGCACTTCCACATCTAGTTGTAAAAGAAAGAGGGTTTACCCACAAACAACTGCAGCGCCGATGGATGATTAGCCTGGGGGTGTTTTGGGTTTTTTACTCTGATCATACAAGATGTGGCGTTAGAGTCATTATATTTTACAGCAACATAATAGCAGCAGCCATTACAACTGAGCATACCACATCCTTGTTTGACCAGCGTTGGACAAATGAAACATCTCACACTGTCACAAGCACACACAGCTCCACAACAAAGAGAAGAGAACGCGAGGGTCTGTTCCATAAAGTAAGTGTATCAAATTAGGGGTCTTGCAGCGCAGACAGAAACAGATGTAGTCGACACACTCTCTCTCTGCTTGGGTGAGATCAGACAGACCAGCTGTTTTTGGGCTGTTGGGTGAGTTTCTGCAGCCTTGAAAGCAGCAGAGATGCACTGATCTGGAGAGAATGACTGACTGACTGTCACTTTTGCAAAGGTCAATCAGATGACGCGTCCCATTTAACACACTGAGAGCGCTTCCGCTCGCTTTTGAAGCCATCCCTGATCATTGTGAACCAGCAGTGATCTCCTTAATGAGTTTCATGAGCATCTGAACAGCCTGAGCGACGATCTAACTGAACGCCCAAGTCACTGGAGGGTGATCCTGGAAAAACCACATTAAAGAAGCTTCATTTGACGAGACTGTTGTGAATAATTATTAAAAGAAATGAATGTTCAGAAGAATCTTTTTGATTTTATGGTCTTCTTAAAGCTGAAGAGTCCCTTTCATTTACAAATTCATTTTATTTTAACATCCTTGTCCACGGTTACTAGATATGAGCAGGGACACACCGTATTTTCACGACCACAAGGCGCACTTAAAAGTCATACATTTGCTCCAAAATGTGCGGCGCCTCCTATGGTTCAGTACGCTAATGTGTTGTTGTAAGGCGGACGTAGTTGAGGACACCATGAGAACCATGAGAACGTTAAAGGGGGAAGTGTGGGCGTGGCTTGTATCTAAAGGACACCGGTGCCGGTGTGAGCGTGATGCTGAACATCGGTGTTTTAGCGACCCTGAAACCGGCAGAGACGCTGATGAAGCCCAGTTTTAACCTGGAGGCGATCAGCTACGAGGAGGATCGTGGGAATCGAGCAGCCGCCAGAGGATTTAAGATCCACGAATCACAACCAGACTCAGTTTTGCTCTCGCTGCCTTCTTAAAAACACACACTTGCAGCCATGTTTCACCGGTGTGTTTCACCGTGCCCGCCGCCCTATGAACCGGTGCGCCTGATGTCTATGTTAAATACAGAAAAAGCACCGTGACTGAAACCGCCCTATAACCCAGTGCGCCCTATGGTTGTGAAAATAGGGTATAGGTAAACCAGAGCTATTGTTGTTTATGTCTTCGAGGGAGTGTGGGAACTGTTCAAAATACTGAAATAGATCCATCTCTTAACAAAAACCAGACACTGTGATTGATAACTCTCCAAGTACACGCTTTATAGAACAGGCCCCAGGGTACACACACTAAATGTTTGACAGACAGAGGGGCAGGGGAGATAATTACTGTTGGAGGATGAAGACAGTAGGATGAATGAACGAGCAGCTGGAATAGTTAGAACACACTGTAGATCATTCCTCATTCGTGATGAAGACGAGCATACATTCCTCCTGGCTGATCCGAGGTGGACGTTAACGCATACAGTGTCAGATTGACGTTCTGGCTATTTTAATCTCCTTAAAGTTTGTCAACGGTTAAAGAGACTGATGGAGTGGTGCTCTGTGGTCAGGTATTAGCACTCCGATGGGTTACAGTGGACAAGCAGAGTTCACATGTCTCATGCTCGTTCATGCAGACAAGGCTGGAGACGAGTGAGGTGGAAAAAAGCAGAAACCCCCCTTACGTTTTTCTTTCAGCCTCTTTCTAAGAGTTTCATCTGGATGAGAGACTAAACAGGACAAAGAATTATTAAAAAAAAAAACAAACCAAAACACTGGGTGTCTGGTGTTGTGCTGCTAAACACAAACTTGCTAAAACCTCTCAGTAGTACTCAACAAGCCAACGGGTGTGGGGTCAAGCACGGTGCACGCTCCCCAGTGGGGCAAAGACTTCCTCACCTCGGTCTGTGGGCTCTGCTCCGCTGGGTGTGGATTTGTAGCCGGTCTCATCCTGCAGTCGTCTCACCTCCAGGTCTTTACCCTCCAGCTGCCTCCTCAGCACGGCTAGCTCCTCCTGTCCAAGGGGTGAGGACGCGAGGACATTTTCAACCCACACTGCCACCCACACAATGTCATCACAGCAGAGGTTGGTACACACACACACACACACACACACACACACACCTGCTCGGAACGGTAACATATGAGGCAAGCATCGGTGTCTAAAAGAAATCAGACCCACAGACAAATACAGCAGCAAAAATAGAAGAAAATGATAATCAGGATAGTTGGGAAAAAGGGAAGCCGGAGGGACAAGTGTCAACAGAAAAAACGGGAGAACACAGAAAAAAAGGACTTGCCAAATCTTCCTCAAAACCTGAAATTAAAGCAGACATGTGGCCTAACAAACCAAATCCTTTTTTTTTTTTTTTACATTTTACTGAACTGAACAATTTATTTAATGATTTGATTAAACTGAGAATTAACAAAAAACTGAACTTTCTGACAAAAGAAAGCTTGCAAATCATATTCGAACGATATTTTTCTCTTCCCAAAAAAATTGAAAACAGAAAAAGGTGGCTGAAGGGAGAGGTCAAAACCATAATCATATGGCAGGCAGAAAAGGCATCCTGAGGAAAGCCAACCTTTGCTGCTTGGAGTTTGTGCTCCTTCCGCTCTTTTTCATACTGCATCTGGCCCATTTTGATTTTCAGGCTAGAAAGCTTGGCCATTAGCAGCTTTCAGTACAGACAATAACCAAGGAAGAGAGAGAACACAGACCAAGAAGTGAAAGATAAAAGGAGACTACCGTACTTGGAAGAACTTAACGGTAACATTTAGTTGTTTTTTTTATTGTGTTGGGGGAAAATGGCGAAGATGGTTGAGCGTGTAAACATCGCTGTGACCAGGGAACATTCTTGTCAACATGGCGCAGCGCAGGCAACAAATGAGAGCAGCTGATTAAACTGCTGCATTTAGAGTTTACCCACAGTTGGAAAGGGAAAAAGAATTAGCTGAAAAAGTTAGCTCAGGAAAAGAAGAGAGTGTCTAGACACGTTGCCACGGTAGCCGTGGACGCGTGGTAAAATGTTTTCATCAGAACCCACCTTGGTGGACTTGAGTTTCTTTTCATACTGTAGTTTTTCATTCTCCAGCTCTGTGATCCTGTACCGCAGTTCGTTCATTTCAAGAATGAAATCCTGGGGAAAAAAAGAGCACCAATCAGAATGGTGACAATGTTTTAGAACTGTACTGTGTAAAACGCATCGACATAAGTAAAAATCTGACTGGAGGATTTGCTTGAGGGCAGCAAATACAAGGCAGCAGTGATGGAATGACAGGAGGTGAGGGACGATAGAGAAGGGATTTCTATGCAGTGAGGCAAACGGAGACAGCAGCTTTTTTGTTCTAGCGATGTGGAAGAGATGGCCTCCGCCTAAGAGTAACAACACGACATGTTTGAATGCTTTCCAAGTATTCGGCTCAGTCCACAGAGCAGAACTCACCCCATCCCTGCAAACTAGCACTTTGTATCTCAGCGTTTGCGCACGCTTCGACTAGACAGCTTAAATCTATGCGATTTGAAATGAAAAGTAGTTATTTTTTCCCATTTACATTTAAAACAAGTATGGCGTAACAATTCCCCCATACAGAGATCAGCAACGTTTATTCGCCCCTCTGATTTTTACTCTTAACAAAACACATCTGCTTTAAATCAAAAACAACCTTTCCCCGCTCTCAGGTGTAAAGCCATGCGAGTGTGTGTGTCGAGTTAAAGAACACCGCGCTGAACAGAGCGGCGTTCTGCTCCACATACCTCATTGTCCTGAAAGCTGTCAAAGTCAAACCTGTCCTTGCCCAGGCCGCTGAGCTTCAGCTTTAAATTGGACACCTCAGACATGAGCTCCAACTTCTGGGTCTCCAGAGCGGTTCTGCAGAGAAGCTCCTAAAGAGGTGGGTCAGGAGTGTCACATCGAGAGTGTTTTCCATCTGGTTGATATTGGCTGAGTAAACATTATTAGCAGTAAATATTAAAATAAACATGACAGTGTTTATGAGTAGGCTAAGCTGTTCCAGTTATGATATCATAAATGAAACCTTATGGTGGCTCGAAGGTTACACTGGTCTACAGACACCCAGCTTAGGTTCACTATTGCTAAATACCTGCAGCAAATTGTGTTTCCCCACTTAAAAGCTGTGTATATGGAAGTTTGAGGTTCTTGATTCATCTATAGTTGCTGGGGAAGAACTTAGAAATCTATTCTCTCTGAATTTACCATCAATCTTAGTCTTAAAAACAGACTTTTAAAAGCTGAATGTTAAGTTCAAATACAATTTGAGTTGCTCTTGCAAACTTAATTATAGTGTGTATTTAAAGAACCAAATAAAATCCTCTTACTCTCCTAATTAATCACGTTTATACAAGATTAGAAGGGAACAGGTGTTAAAGCTGTTAAACACACCTGCTGCAGCATCTCCTCGGTGGCGTTGAGTTTGTCCCGGTGCTCATCCAAACACAGGTCCAGGTCTCGAATCTTCTCCCCCTGAGCCTCCACCTGGTCCGTCAGCACGCTTACCTGCACGCAGCCACAAAAACAGTTAGTGTAAAAAGTGGAGCTGATCTCAGCTTCCTGTGGCGGGTACCTGAAGGATCAGAGACTCTTTATCGCTCTCCAGTCGGGACAGCCTTTCCTGATAGAGGTCACTTCCACCCAGAGACATGTGGCCATTGGACTGTGAGCAAAGAAGATTCCATCAGCCAAAGACACTCAAATCAACTGTAAAAGGTAAATGTAAAATCTATTTATAATCGTGAACGCATCCGCTTACACAGGCTCGTAAAATGTTCAAGTGCTGTTGAAAGTGGTTCGTAAAGGCCTTCAGAGGGCTCAGATGAAAGGCTAACTGCTTAGAGGAGCTCAAACACACCCTTACATGGCAGAGAGGAGAACTCGGACGCAGTCTGCTGTACGCAGTCAGTTACAACATGACACAGAAAGTCTGGCATTTATCTGGCTCACGTCCCATCGCTCTGAGAAACACCGCTCTGGTTTCCCAGAAGTCAGCGTGTTTCTCACAGCACCAGCTGGGACGCCGACAGAACACGCACACTCTTCACACGTCTTACCAGACGGCCATGGATCCAGTCGCCCAGGCTTTCAGCGGTGGAGTCGGGGATCTGACAGCGCAGGCTCTCCCTTTCCTCGGAGTCCATCACCTCAAGGACACTCCTCAGCTCCTCCAGAAGGTGAAGAGCTCTCAGGCTACCCATGAAAGGAGAGGTGGGGGACTGGCAGTCAAACATGCCGTTGGAGTAGTCCAGAGCCTTGGAGCCTGGTGGACAGCGGAGAGAAATCAGCCTTCACAGGCAGTGTTCAGGACACTTCAGCTCTCCTTTTGATTCACCGTTACAACTATCAATCAGTAAAAGAAGATATCATTTATGCTTACAATAAACGATACCTGTGCAAATATCTGCAGTACAGATCTGGACTTCACCTGCTATAATCCCGTCCATCTGCTCCAAGGCAGCTGCCAACATGTCGCTGGCATCGGACATCATCTTCAGTCACTAATACACCTGGAAGGTTTCAGGAGGACAGGCAGCTGTTGAGAGTGGAATTAATACAGAGGTGAAAGGACAAATATAACAGTTAGGATCGCTGCGACTGCTAATCCAGCAGCGTAATACTCAGATAATCACGGTTACCTGATATCATATGAAATCCCTTTGAGGACCCAGTGAACCAATTACAGAGGTGCTCAGCTTTTCATTTTGTGATTACAGAAGGCTCAGACACAGGAATTAGGCAGTCAGCAGCAGCAAGTCAGAGCTGGAGCTAAAGCTCCGCTTGTGCTCCCCTCCTGAACTCAGTGGTGGAGATATTTTTATTAAAACCAGCACGAGTGTGATAAATAACACAGATCAGCACGTCATTTCAACTAAACTGATTTACCCGGCTTGGAGCCGGGTGGAGAGGCAGTTTAAAAGCCTCAACGCAGACACCTAAAAGCCTGAGCAGCGCACGGAAGCCACTCATCTACACGTCCTTCTTTAACGGGCGGCCTCGCGTCCTGGGAGTGCCCACGCAGACACACAGCACGCTATTCAAACTTTATGGAAACCACCCAAAGTCATAACACTGTTACTTCAACATTCCTGCGGCAACTTTTTCCATTATCAAACAAAAAGGAAACATTACAGTTGACATTTAGGAAAGACTGAAACTACAGAATATACTTCTACAGGACAGTTTACTTTCTTCCACTGGGGTTCAAAATGTTTGTAATTTGGTCAAGTGAGAAGTATCTTTGCTGAGATGCATCTAAAAATAAAAAATAAATAAAAAAGGAACACGCCGGCAAGGCTAACACGCTTTTTTCAACAAACCGGACTAGAAAGACACCTGCCCAGGACCCGGGAGCTGGTGTCCGTGTGTCAGTCACACTCGTGCTAAACACGGGCTTGGACCCGGTCTCCCGTGACACCGTCCTGTTTCAACACAGACGTCCAATTACAGGGAGCTGCAGCCTGTCCTCAAGTCCTGAGATGCCTCCATGGAGGGAGTCAACAATGGAACACTGTCAGGCATTCAGAGATGGGGCCCCGGCGTGTGCTGGCCCCTGAGGGCCGCAACCTGTGCTCAGGTCCTCTGGGAAGCGTTTCTACTCAGAATCGAGAAGATCTTGAAGGGTTCATTTTTGCTGAGACATAAATTGATGTACAAGTTCTAGTCTTGAGGCCCATCCTCATCGTAGGGGATATATCCTTCAGGGAAACGTACACACAGACAGAGATGAAAAACAGTCCGTCCACAGGCCTGGGTTGTCTGGAGGAGGACGGCTGAAACACTGCAGCACATGTGGCTTTTACAATAACACCTGCCTGTAAAATCCTTTCTGACTAACGGCCAGAACCAATCTGAGGCAGGAGAAAAGAGTGGACTACAAAAGCATTTGTGCCCTCTGGTGATAGAAGTCATATCATTCACGGAGACATGCACAGAAAGACGAATACAAGGAAGCGAGGGCACTATAGCGCCTTTTCAAATCCTCCGTCTCTGCTGCCTTCAGGCACCGAGGACCATCACCACCCACGCTGGGACAGTCCAGAAAGCTCCAGTTTTCCCAGGATAAGAAAAAAGACCACCTTGTAGTTCCGAGATGAGCCAACGCTGAGGTAACTATGCTTTGGGACACACTGGAAATGGTCAACAAAACGGAGGCCTTGAGGCCAGTTGTCCCTCAAGGGGGGAAGTGTTCACAGCAGGCACCCAGCGGGCTTCTGTTGACATACTCCCTGCTGCACAGGCAGTAAAAAAAAAAAAAAACCCTCTGGAGAAAGTGATTTACAGTCATGGTGCAAGTAATAGGCTTAAAGAAAAGGTGTTTAAACTGCTACATCTGCACACTTTCAAGGATAAATCCAAGTCTCGCCACATTACCGTGCATGTGTTGACCACCACAGGCCTTGATGACATCCATATCTTCCCTATTCTCTATGTTTTGTATGTCTCGTGACTCTTCAGATGTTCCAAATTGTCAGGTTTGGCCCAAATGTGTGCAAACAGTTGGGGGATGACAGGATAATGTTATCGTCTGCACATTCAAGGGGAGCATAAAATTAGGCAGTGTGGTTGGAAGACCGTGTCTCCACATGCATTCAGGGCAGTCGTCGACCGTCTGCAGGGCGCTGCTCTAGAATAAACTGCTGCTATTTCTAACCTGAGTGAGCAGACATCACCACTCCTCTTAGCCAGCCGCACAACCCGGCCCCGCTGAAGAGAAGACAGGGTCTTTACAAACTCAGACTCCAGATCGACCATGGCACATTTTAAATAAAGTTATCGTTCGATATTCCATAAGCAACGAATTTTAACAGGCTTTCAATGTGAAGACAGCGCCTACAGAATTCCTACCCAGAAACAAATAAAAAGGCAAACAAACCCAAACAAAGGATGTTGGTGGTGGCTTGTTGTGACTACCTGGCCGGTGGACCAGTAAAACAACCACATTCCTCCAGCACGCCTGTCTGAAGTCAGGAGAGGAGGAATGTGGGAAAATGTGCCCCTGGGGCTTGTTGTGATTCGGAAACAACCATTACAAATTTGAAAGGCTGTCTGAAAATGAGTAGCAGAATCCTATTTTGGTGGTTTGACAAGTCCCACTCTGCGTGGGTTGTCTCCGGGTCTGTGGCCTGGCTTCCACTCGGATGACGTGTAGAAACAGGGGGAAAAGGGTCAGGGACGAGGGTTCCAGGGTCTGCAGCTTGGAGAAACAGCCTTCACAAGGAGCCACGTCGAGAGGCTCGCAGCCGCCGTGAAACAGCCCCAAACCAGCCTTAAATCGGTCTCTGGGCCACGTTGGCCGATGTTAGGGAGAGAAAAGAGAAGCGTCCTCCCAGGGTTCTGTCCCCGGCCTGAGGTGCAACAAGGGAAGGGTTAACTTTCTCCAACTTGCGGATGGTACGGGGGACGGCTTGGGAACCCTCTGATTCCGTTCCACCGAAGAAAATACCACTGTGTATAAACTTAGATGAAACAGGGATGGATCACATTGACCAGAGTCGCTCCTTTCCCTCTATTCGCTCGAGTTTGTTGGAAATATCAATAAACCCGGCCGAGACGTGATCGATTCACTCACCAAAACTTTCCTCGAGGAACGTGTTTCTTCTGCTTCAGCCTATTGGTAAAACTCGACGGTGTTTTTCTGTCAGAGGTTTTCTGAGACCGAGATAAGCCTTGGGGAGCCCACATTTCTACGCCATGATGTCGAAGTGACAAGATTGTAGGAAAACTTGGGACGTGACGCCTGGGAAACCCCGCCCCCCTTGCTCTGATTGGCCGAGAGGCAGGAAGACGATGGGAGTTCTGGTGCGTTCAATAGTTCTGGAAAAAATAGGACATGCGAGCATTCTATTGAGAAAAAAAATCTCTAAAGAGGGCCCAATTACAGAAAACAAAGACTGTTTTTGAAATTCTGATAATAAAATACAATAAGGACTATTAAATATTTGTATTTATACATAATATGTTATGCATTCATATTATCAGTGTTATTATCTGACAGTTTTCGACATCAAAAATCAAAATCAGTTGCAATGTTTACAATTAAAGTTACTACAGAAGCACAATCACATAAAAACATAACAATATTTTAAAAATTATGCTTTGATACATGCAGTAGACTAACAAGGCAACACCGAATGCCCTTTCCATTGTGTTAACATCATAGTAAATCAGAACAGAACAGTATACAATATTTTGGTATTCTCATGCTACACACATCACTCATAATAGTTTTTCAACTAATATAGAAGCTGAGTTACTGCAATGATGCCCGTATAACCCAAATCCAGTTCTATGGAGGTAAACTGTGGATGCCTAGCGCAGCATCCCTCCTTAGGGGCTTCTCCACCTTCACGGTGCTGGGATCACATTCCAGCATCTCCCTGATCCAGTCATCATCCAGGGCCCCCTCTATGAACTCCTCCAGACTGATGATGGCTGCAGAGGATAGCCAAGAGCACAAATCATGCTTCTAAGCGTTGCAGGTATTAATGCCAGTTAACATATAGCACCAGACATTTACTAAAAGAAAATGCATAGAAATCTGACTCCTCACCGTTGTTGTCTTTATCCAGTCGTGCAAACACCCTGTTGGTACATTCTTCAGCAGTAAGTGAATTTGGTCTCGTTAAAGCAGCAGCCAAACTCATTTTATAAACAGCCTGTCAACGTAATAAACCACTATTTGGACTAAGATGCACTGGCCACTTGGGTAGTAGGTTCTACATGTTTACCTCATTCATCCAGCAGACAATCCACATACCTGCATGATCTCCAGCATTTCTTGTCTGGTTATGGCTCCATCTCGGTCCTTGTCATAAAGCTTAAAAGACCAGCGCAGCTTCTCCACCGCTGAGCCTTGGATGAGCATGCTGATAGCCAGGACATACTCCCTGAAATCAACCACCCCATCCTGAAGAAAATGCAGCTTTGTTCAAGCCCACTGGCCACTGTGCAGCTCTCACACCTTTCACCTTGATTGGCCAACAGGGTGAGCTCCTAAAGTCAGCAGCAGTCACTTTCTTACCCCGTTACAGTCCAGCGTGCGGAATATCTGTTTTGCGTACTCGGCTGACTCCCGGCCGACAGTTCCATCGCAGAAATGCCTCTGGAACTCATGAAGAGTCATCAGTCCACTGGGACATTCATTGATGAACTTCCTAATGTACCAGGAGAAAGATGTTCTGTTGTGGTGATGCAGGAAGGGACGGAGGAGAAGGAGCATCCTCAAATACAAGAATGATTACCAATCCACCCCCAGCCTATTAAATTCACCCTGATTAATGTTTTAAGTTCTCTACTACAGTGACTAGTGATGAAAAGGTGGAACAGGAAACTAAAGTTTTCCATACCAACTCCCCTCTCTAGTTTAACAAAGCAGGCAGTTATTACCTGACGACAGACAGGAGCCATTTTTCCTGGTAGAAATCTAAAAATCTTACCCGCACCACTCGTACAGCTCGGTAACATAGGACTCCCCTCTCCTGCAGGGCAAGGTGGCAGTCTGTCCCATCCTGTGAAGGAACAAAAGCTCCGCATTCACCTTTGTCTTAATATAAACTGCAAATCCCAGCTTATGCAGTGCTTTCTTAATTGCCCCAAAATGCTACCTAGTCACATTTTGGATATTACACTTGTTAATCTGCTCACCAGGGGGAGGGTGTAATTACTCAAAAGGAGAGCTCCTTCTTAATCTGATTCCCCCAGAAAAGAAGCAAACATATGGTCGTCTCCAGCAGGAACGGTGCGAGTCTGAAGTGTTCTTCCACCAAGGAAAGAATTGCATGTTCCTGTTGGGTTAGGAGGAAAATATGGGTTTAATAAAACTGATTTTAGAGAAGTTGAATGAATGTAAAAGGACTTTTAATACATGCCTGTGGGGCGATATAAACTGAATCAAATCAAATCCTTAATAAACAATTTTTTTTTAATTAACATGACAACCTGGGAAGACAGCCCAGACATGCTGTTCATAGCAGCAACAATTAAACAGACAAATACAGTGCTTCCTCTGAGGGCCCAAAACTCCCCAAAAGATGAACGTTTAAAGTGGCAGAAAGTGGTACAACGGATATCAACAATGAGCTCCCAACAGTCCAATTAGTCCCAGGTTTAAGGCCCTTCCTCCGGTGTGAAAAGATGGGTCCGTGTCACCAGTCTGTCTCAGGTTTCCCCGTTTAAATGAGTCCGACGTTTCCCAGAATGAACAACATGCAACTAAACACAAGTATGCAAGTATGAAAACAATGTTCCCCAGCCAACAAAAATCAACTTTGTTTCCCCTCCCAGACAGATGCAAACACCTCGGGTGACTCCTCGGCATTGTGCGTCACACAGTCAACACCAAACACTAAAAATAAAGAAATGCTTTAGTTTTCTGGGTCAATTAGAGCAGCGACAGGGCAAGGATTAGACACAACAGAAAGACGATTCAGAGGGACGCGAAAAAACCAAAAGTAGTGTGTGTCCACAACAGTTGTGTGGTTGAGTAGGGACTGCTGAAGCCAACATGGAACACCTGTGTGTGAACGAGGCTCCGCTGGTGGTGTCCACAGTGTGACACGTGTCAAGTTAACCCAAGGATACATCGAGTCCTCTTGTCAGTCTGCGGAGATGGTCAGCACGAATGTGTGTGTCTGAACAGACATGTCCAAAGGCACTTCAGACACCGACACGAGGGTCCGAGTTCAGCTGCTCCGGCCACCGCCTCCTCCTAATATTCAAGCATTTCATGGAAAAACTGTATTCTTCTCCACTTACAGTCACCATTTCTAATCAGTTCCTTAATTAAAACTCTAAAACAGTCCTCGTGAGATGAGTAGAAGCATGGCCAAGGAAATCAGGGTTAGAATTAAAACATGGGAGGAATAAATGCTCCAAAGGGCAAGGAAAATAAATGAATGATTTCCACTTTTCATTTCATTACAATAATGAACACACAACCGTTAAGTACCAACAACAAACAAGAAAAATTTGACAAAAGTAACAGGGTACATCATCATCATGGGTAGTTTTCTAATCACTATTTATAATCTTTCATTAATGTTTTGATTTTTCAAAGCAATGAACAAAAAAGATACTAATGTGATTAAACAAGCTAAAATTTAATAGTAAAAGAAAAATCCCTTACTACGTAAAAACAGCTTATTTGTATTAGGCGTTTTAAAATGGGATTAAAAGTCTTCTGTACGTAAGGAACTTCAAAGTTATAGCTTCAGGACCATAATGCTGTCAGGCTGCTTCCAATGCAAACCAGTGGATTAATAATGGATGAACTGTCACTGAATTAACATTGCTATGGTGAAATAAAGACAAGCACTTATTTAAGAAAAAAAAAACACCACTTTGCATGAGGTAAATAGCAACAGTATCCATTAAACAAACTGGCTCATTCAAGTACTTGCTAAATGTAATATAGGAGCTCACAGCACGTCTGGAGCACACAGGAGTCATGAATCCAGGACAGAGAGCGTAGCTTTAAATGGAGAGGTGGTGAAATGATAACTCTGCATAGCACAACCCCAAATAATCGTCTAATAAAGCCTCTGACTGTCGCTGCATATAGTTCAAAGGTTACCTGCAGGAATATAAATAATAAGTGTCAAAGGAGGTAAGAGTGTTGGACCAGGCGTGACTGACTTTGAGAACACAATGTTGGAAAGTAGGAGAACAAGAATCTGCAACAAATGTGAAGAACTCTGACTTGCTGGAATGGAGCTGCTCTGTTTTCCTGAGTTATTGCTACCAACATCGACCTCAGAGCCGCCTGGATGCGTGAGGGGGACTCCGTTAGCCACCCAACGTCCACTACGGCGCCCCTCCACCCAAGTCAGTCTTTGCACGATTAGTCGTGAACCAGAATCTCAGCCCAACCTTCTGAACGATGCCATCTACGCAGCCTGACGATTGGGGTTGTAACGCTTGACATGTTATGAGAAAGAGGTATCAGAGATGCAGTCTGCAAAGAAGCGAGGGGCAATGTCGTCAAGGTGTGTATTCCACACCCTAACCCAATTACGTCTGCCTAAAATACAAGACTCAGTGCAAAATGTTCATCCTTTGTGTGTAAATACGAGGGAACCATAAAGGCTGCAATTCTGGGACTTTGTGAAATATATACCCGCTGTTGAGGAGGTTATGGTTTTGCCAGCTTTTATCTACCTGTTGGTACTTTCCTTCTTAGGAACTGTTGACAATGGGGCACGTGTTCCTGGTTACCGTCTGGAACAAGAACTGTTTTTAAAAATTCTTTATCGCTGCAAGGAAGAGAGAAGGAGCTGCTTGGCAGAGGTCTGTGCTCCACAGTTGCTTTTCTAGCTGTTTCTGGGCTTTAAACATCGCAAGGTTTTCTGGAGATGAAGGCTGGCATATGAGAAAAACGGTGCACAACACATTTAACGGCAGGCAAATTGCTGAGAGGCTTTAGAGGCACGTCCTACTTCTAAGAGGGGAAGATATCTCAAATCATCGCTGCTCCTGCTCCGGATGAGCAGCTACGTGAACACGACACAGCTTCTGCGGAACGGGGTTACCAATAAATTAAAAAAAGAAAAGATTTTAAAAAAGAGGAATGCTGTGTCCTAACAATAGGTCTTTGAGCAGTTGTCGCCGTTGAAAAAAAAACCAAAACACTGTTTTTAGGAGGATTTTCTATAAAGACCAGTGCATCTGTTCAAAGTCCACAGCTTCACCCAAGTTCGTGTCAGTCTCCAGGAGACTCATGATGACTGCCATGGCTGCTTCATCGTTGCTTAGACTACTAAGACCTGGTCCCACCACACTGTCCAGATCAAGCTGGGAATTCTCCCCGGAGGACATATGGGCTGCAAAAGACGAAGCGGACAGGTTAGCACCAGACATGGAGACAGCAAAAGACGTGACACTGAAATACCCATTGGTGTTTCCTCCTCTGAGAAGGCTGCTCCCTGTGGCTCGTTCTCTGAGCTGGATCTTCCCGGCATCTCATCTGTGGCCTCTCCATTTGGCACCTACAGACGGGGAGCAGCACACAACGCCTCAATGGCGGGAACATGCTGGCAGTCTCTTTACGAGCAATAAAAGTAATATATCAGCAGGTTTTTTAACAACAAATCAAACCCTCGGTGGCAGTAAGGTATCCTGGACATGTTTTAGTCTCCATCACAGACCCAAACCAGACGCACGTAACAGTCCCTTTACTGACTGGGAGTAGGAAGAGTGGGCATTCACATTTACGTTGTTGCTGGCTTGATTGTGACTCGGTTGACATTTGTCCTGTGGGAGAGTGAACGGGCTGACACTGCCACTGGACGGCGAGGAGTTCAATCTGAGCAACAAAGAGAAAGAGAAAAATGGGAAACTAACAAATCCTGCTAATACACGACAAAGGTTATTTAGGGGACGTTCCAATGCTAAACAAAACATCACATCTGAATTCTAATGGTTTTAGGTGAATGTGATTATTAAATTGAGGTCCAGGAATGTTTACCAGGGGCCAACTGTTGTCAGAATATTCACGGTGGCTTTTCTAATCAAGTCATGCATCCCTACAACGCTAAGCTGTGAACCCAAACCTGTTGAAATCCAGCATCTCGTTGGCAATTTGGGTCCCAATGCTTCCGGCGTAGATCATGGTCCCAGGTGTTGTGGAGATGCCTGGTATAATAGGAAGGGACTTCTTGCCATCTTCTAGAAGAAATGTTACAAGAGAAAATAAAAATGAAACAATAGTCTGCGCAAATTATGTTCAAATTATATTTAAATTGACCTTCAGAACTTTTGCTGGACTGTCCAGATTTGTTCCCGGACCGACCAGATCCACCGCTATCGTGCCTTCCCATTAGATGACAACACTTTCATTATTCTACCGTAAACGTCCAGCATCAGCAGGTTTAAAGACATGCAGAAAGAATCATATGTACTCACGATATGACAGTGTTTGTTGACACAATATACTCTACTTCTTTGGTCCAGGGATTTATAAAACTAAACCACTGACTTTGCAGCGTGACGAAGGAGCCATGTTTGGTTTTGAACTTGTAGCAGTTCGTCTCTACTTTCTCTTTGCTTCGCAACACTGTGGAAAAAGCAGCGATAGTAGGAGAAAGTTGGACAGATCTTCACATATACGCTGAATGTGCAAGTCAATGTAAATGACCTCAACAAAGAGCGGCTGACAATAGGAAGTCAGGAAAGTGAGAGGTACCTTTCCGATGTCTGTCGGCCAACTGCGGTAAATCGTCTTGATGGAAGTACTCGTAGCATGACGTCCCCAGCAACTCTTGAGGGAGGTAACCAAGAATAGTTGTTGCTCTGGAGCAGAAACAGAGAATGAAACCTACCCCACTTACACACTTTTACCACACATGACCAAAGCCGTCATCGCAGTCATGGAGGAGAGCGTTTGCATATCAGTTCTACCCTTTGATCAACAAAAGTGAAATTTGCCATTCCATGGCATAGCGTGTGATGAACTCAGTGGGTTTGACCTGGACCTCTCCGTTAACCTGCAGGGAGCACTGCGAGTGGACTCGGCCCACAGCCACCAGGCAGCTGAAGTGGGAGCTATCGTGCTTGTCCGCCTCACCCTCTCCCTCCGCTCCCAACTGGCTGCTGGGCCAGCTGCGCATGTAGCCTGTACAGTGGACCGTGCAGTACTTCTGCGACTCTGCAGGCGGAAAAGAATATCACCTCTCTGAGCTCGTGACAAAACATTAGTGCCTTTCGGTTCATTCTTTTACATCTCTCCGAGTCATTCGACATCACAGCGTGCAAGTTGTTCTAGCGGAAAAGCTTGGATACCTTTCTTCTTAGAGGTGCTGGCTTGGAATTCCTTCTCCTCCACTTTGACAGAAATCTTATTGTACTTCATGCGGCAGAAGAAAGAACGCCGTGCGCCTGAACAGAGCCGCGTGGCACCGACCGGAAGATCCGTCTGGACCTGCACGCCAGCTGGAGACACGAACGGATAAGTAACGCCCTCTCGAGTGAACAGAAGGAAAAAAATACCAAACGCCGTTACTTTTAGCATCGATTAGCCTTTCGCGTGGGAATAATTCAGAAGATGACAACTGCTCCTTCACTTTTCCCATGTCCTTGGGGTGTACATAGTCAAACAGGCTCTGGCCAATCAGCTCGGTCTGCAGGAGGAAAAAGTGGCTCGTTACACCGACGTAAATGAGCTTTTCATGCTCAGCAAGTCTGCAGAAACGTAAACTGACCAATGTGGTTACTGCTGACACAATAAACACCAGATAGAGCTGGTTACGTTATCTCTCTTTTAGTCTACTTTTATATTTATTTCATACTTCATTTTAACTACACTAAAAACTTTGATATTTACTGGCACAAAATGCTAAATGATTTTTTTTTTGGACTAATGCCGATTTAGTTGCTCAGTTATGGTTTTGAACAAAACAATCACTCCATGACTTTAACTGCTGCAGACACAGTAACAAATGTGGAAACATTACCCGACTATAATTTAATATCTTCGCGACGGACTCTGAGACAAAAACTATTTTCCCACGATCACAGCCCACTACAAACAGGAACCCATCTGCAGCCTGCATGATAAACATGGGAAAAAAGTTAAGATGCTTGTTGGGATGAAATGGTCATAACAGCAGGAGGCCACATGGACGCACGGGCCTTGGCCAGGGGCTGTTTACCTTGAGGACGAGGTGTTTGAGCTCCTCATCAGGAAGGAATGAGGGTTTGTAGCTGGCTTCAGAAAACGAACTCCCTGAACCTAAAAAATCCAAGCACAAACGACTAAATTGAGACTTTGCCATGCAAATATTACCCTCCTGGCTACACATCAGTGATGCAAATTAGCCCAAACAACCACCGGAAAGAGAATGACTGTCACTGACCACAAGTGTGACCACGGACTGACACGGTACCTTTGAGCGATTTGAGGTGCTGCACTGCCATTCTGAGCACAGTGAGTTTGTCCAGCTTGCGGGACATTGGGTTACAAGTAGGAATCATGGCTGACAGTTTGTCAATGAGATTGTTCATTTTGTCACGTCTTCTTTTCTCAATTTGGCTGTGTGGTTCCCTGAAGAGACATGAGATCAACAGATAAAAGGATGAAACGATGGAACAAAGTGTGCTCTTGCCCTTCACGAAAGCGCCAGGGCTCAAGCAAGCAAGGACACACAGACAGTTTCTTCTTTTCTCTAAACCACACTAAAATTCTCAGACTGCCCCTTAAAAAGCTGCTGCAATTTTCTAACAATATTAATATACTCTATTAAAGCTAATTGTTTAGCTACCTGAAGCATTTAATTTTGACATGCTGGTCCTCGTCGTCCGACCTGCAGAGCAAAAAAACACATCAGCGTATAACACACAACTTAGTGTCGCTAGCACGTGCGGGAGGTACCGCAATTGTAACGGAAGATGACTGAAACCAAGTCGAGCTGAGCCAAGCAGTGCTAAAACTGAGCAACAGAAACAGGCCAAAAGAAGGTATAAATGGCAGACAGTACCACCTTTGGTCATCTTCCATGTCTGCATCAGGAGTGGAAACAAACTTTCTGTCCCTAGCAAGAAAATGCATCGTTGTCACAACCAATGAGCACCACAGCCAACGGAATAACACAATTCACTAAAGTCGAATTTGCTTACTGGTCCATGCTGCCCTTTCGCTTTCGGGGCATTTCCAAGCTGAGGGACATGCCAGCAGCTGAGGACGTGGTCACCAGGCTGGAGACAGACATAGAACTGCATTGGTTTTCGTCAACAGGCACATCATCTGCAACATGAGAGACACAACGAGGGGCTGAGATTTGGACAAACACACACCAGATAGAACATCCCAAAATGGCACCTGTAAATCTGTCAGGAAGACGGTCGGATAATTAAAGCCAGAGCCCACCCCACAAAAACATTACATTCTTATTAGTGTTTGGCTACTTGCGGCCTGCACGTCTCTAAACACATTCCTAACTCACTGTTTGTCCAACGCACAACATCTGAGGGTTCGTATGGTGATTTCTGCTTAACAGATAATCTGTGTAAACCACCAGGGTTTTCTGGGGGTTCAATGTTTGATTAAAATGGTGTGATTAATCTGCAAATAAAGTTCAAATCTAGCAGAGATCAGTGCAGAAAGTACATCAGTCTAACCATCCTTTAGCTGCACTTTCAACCCTGCCGCTCACGTCACTGGAAAAAGCGCACGGTGACGCCGAACAAAGGTCAGTGTTTGGATTCTGTGGGTTATGTCTGGTGTTGTTACTACACAAGGCTGCCAGGAAATGTAATACTCTGATGATGCTCTAACATGAAAACAGGTGGTAAAGTAAGACTTTCATGCACCGATAAACTATGTGTATAGGAGAAACTTGAGATCACAACACGAGGCAAACACCGCCTACACACATTGAACCTATTTTTAACTCTGCTCCACAAATCCTGTGACCCAAATAGTCATTAAAAGATCAGCGACAACCAGATTTTTAATCCTGCTGCCACAGTGAAGATCTGATGGATTACAGGGTTACAGTAAAGGCAACGGTGATGATGATGATGATTCGCCACGAGGGCACACAGACGCCCAAGTCTGCCAACTCACTGTAAGCCTCTCACCTGCTCATTCACCAAAGCCATGAATGAGCATCTGCTGCGCCTACATATTCTCCTGACAGTCGCCGCACAGCCTCCCCGCTTTCCTCCGCAATACGTGAAAAAGATCAAATGAAAGGAGCGTTTTAAACCACCATTGTTTCTTAGGAAAAAGATTTGCCATTATCTGGGAAAAGAAGGAAATAAATCCACTATTAACCATTTTATCACAGAATTACTCGGAGTAGTTTCGGTCGAGTTGTCCCACCAGTTTGACTGACAAAATAGGAAAAGAAACCCTGGATGTGAACTAGATTAGACTGAAAACATGTGTTTAGAGACATTTACTATAGTTTGGTTAAAATTGCAATAAAACAAAAGCTAGTGAATTTTTTTTTTTACATTATTCAGGTTCTGTAAAATATTATAGAATGCTAAATAACCACAGAGGAAAAGGGTTTTCAGGAAGTTTTTTTTTTTTTTTTTTTAATTAAAAAAACCCACACATAACAATACAAATATGTGATATTTAATTCAGTTCCAACCAACAGATGCGAATTATTACCGTCACTGTTAAAGCCGCCACACACAAATTGCGATATTACATCGGTTTCCCACAGTAACGACGTTTAACGACTCCTATCATCAGGTGTCCTAAACACCTTACTGCGTTTATACTTTAACATTAAAGAAGTTTTAATTATTAAACAGGACAGCTACCGCGAATTATGCATTTATGCGGCACAACCGGAGCATGCACAAAAGCCGCCGAGTTTAGGCCTGAAAAACACTGGCCATTTATGAGTAAAAATCACACTAACCGTTACAATCTTGCACAATAAGGTTGGAAGCGTCTAAAAATAATGCGTTACGCTAAAGATATTGTCTTTTGGAGGGCAAACAAACAGGCCTGGCTAACAATGCTAAGCTAACACTGGCACGGTTCACTTGTTTAGGTTAATCTCAGCCTTGAGTGTGCACACCGACTACATGTTACACAAATATGATGACAATATGACGGTAGGTGGAATTACAACTTTGAAGATGCGATTCGATCCACGGTAATACGATAAATTGTACTCTATCATTACATAAATGGCGTTTGCTCTACTGATCTACTGACCTAGTTTTTTGGAATAGCGCAAAGTCTACAGGCGTTCGCTGACTAAACGCCAAAATGGCCCAGATGCGGCTTTTTTTTTGCCGTTTTTAAAAAACACCAATCGCAGACACATTTAGAAATAAAATGGGTTTGCATTCCAACTGTCAACCGGCGTGTGAGTGGTTACGTTTACCTGCTGAATCGTCCCCCACTCTGTCACCGGTGCCAGCCGCTGCATTCCTGTCCGACATAGCTGAAGCCGGAGCCGGTGCGCTGTGGCCTGGGACTCCGCTGCATGGATGAAGCCGCGGATAACTCCGGCTGTTTCTGGACACGCTGGACAGATCGTCGGGGAGTCGAGAAAAATGGGGTGCTGCGCAATGAACGGATGAACCCAAATCGAGAAAGGAGCAGATAGTACAATAACGTGCGCCGAAGCCTCTGATTGAGAAACGCGGAAGACAAAACTACCGGCGCAAATCTGGGCCCTTCTGCGCATGCGCACTACCGGCCGGCCGCCATGGCGGTGGACGACGATCATGCCTTGTCTCCACTTTTTGTTACTGAAATAATTTAATGGGGGGAAAAAAATCATTAAAGCGTTATCATTTTCAGAATCTTCTTCAGTTATAATGATGCTTTGCAGTCAACATGTAAATGTTGGTACACAATTACTAGTAGTAACGTTAAAATAGCGCCCCCGTGCGGCTTTTTTTTGGACGTGTTGCTTTTTAATAATACGCCATTAGGAGAATTCGAAAGAATTCGTCATTTTCCACATGCCTCTTCTTCCATTGGGAAGCCATTATTTTTGTTTATTCGATGAAATTTTCAAAATTGTGTTAAGTGTCTCGTTACTAGTCTATAGCCGTTTAGAGATGTAGTTCTATTACCGCCTAGGCCCCACAAGATGGCGCCATTGTCGCCATTTATCCAGGATGCGCTGTACACAGTATGCGGCGACAACATGTAATAATATTAAAAACACTGAATAATAAAAATGTAATAATAACAACAATAGGTGAATATAGAAATTAGAATCTCAAACAGTTTTTAACATTACAGGTCCATAACCAGTCTGCTCTCTGAAAGATTAAACCATAATCCATGTTGGCTCTATGTAGAAAAACTTACCCCTTACCAAGAGAAAACTTGAATGTACTGTGATATAAAAGTGTAATGTTAAATTTCACAGCTTATGCCATATAATGTTATTACATCCTAATAAATAAAAGCATTTTAGTTTTGGAAACCTGATGGCTCTTAGGTTCCACCTGTTCCCATCTACACCACCCTACGTACACCACAGCCTCGTTCTTTCTTTGTGCAAGCTCATCTATATTTAATTACTATCACATGAGCCTTAGCAACTAAAAGAAACATCCCTGGCCAAAGATGATGATGATGATGATGACGATGATGATGATGATGATGATGATGATGATGATGATGATGATGATGATGATGATGATGATGATGATGTGGTGACGAATAAAGCCAGGGGGCTGGGTTTTGGGATTCCAGCTACACCTGCTGCCCCCCCACCCCACCAGCACCACCGCTACTTCCCCCCTCTCTCTCTGGAAGTGACTGACTTATGAGATGAAGATAGGATCTAAGCAGTCGACTCAGTTCAGCTGCAGAGAAAACGTCTAAAGACTGAAGTCTGGATTCTGCTTTTCTTTCTTTCATCGGTTGTTTCCTTGACATTTGGACTCTATGGAAACAAAACCTTCCAAGCCTGCAGGCTGGACATTAGGAAACCCTTCAGTGACATCCATCCCTCCCATCCCCACTGAATTCTCACGGGTGAAGAGTGAACCTCTGTGTTGCCTCTGAGGGACCTGTGGTGCCTCTGGTCGCTGGACCCCGATGCCTCGAATTGGAGCCTTTTAGATGATGAGTGACAGCTGCTAGTGGATCTTTTCTTCTCCCGCACTGACAGTCAGACATCAAGACATTCCTTTACCATTAGGAGAAAATGCCTTTTGCGGGTTTTAAGGAGCAGACACTCAAACCTGGGAAGGAGCAGATGACAAACACGGTGGGCAACTCTCTCGGGAAGCTGCAGAGGTGAGGCGGGTTTGTGGGCAGACAGGTGGGAAATGTCCTGTGTTGTACCTGGCTGTTGCTGCTATTATCCATTTAAATGAATCTACAGTGGAAATTAGTTTAAAAAAGGACTTTGTAATAATCTTCTGATGAATGCTGCCAGATGTGCAGAACCTAAAAGCACACTGAGCCCGTCTTTCTCAGGAATCACCGCGATAAATAAATATTTGATTCTTGTGCTTGCAGATGATGTAATCACAGATTTTATTTTAAGACCCAGATACATTTTTCATGTCCCTGTTGTGTGTGAGAGATACAGATAAAGTCATTTGAAGAGATAAAACCCACATTTTCTAGAAAGACTGAATTTGGTGAGTGCCATTTACAATGTTCCATTAAAAACAGACATATTTTTACAGTTGGTACAGATTATTTTTAAAGTTGTTTTAGAAAAAAACCCCCAAAGAATGTTTTTTTTTGTTTCTTTAAAAACAGACACATTATTATCATTTGTACGATCAAGTATAAATATTCAATTTTAAATAAATATACATAAGCCAATGCCTGTAATGTGATTTACTTATAAATAAAAAAAACTTACTTATCAAATAAAGATGTTAAGAAAGGAGCAGAGAGAAGGATTCTGTCAGGAACAGGTGGGGAAAAACAGAAGGAAAGTGATTGCTGATGGGTCATTCAGCACCATTTGTTGCCGTTATTCTTCATAATAGCAACGGTAATATTTATTATTATTTTTATTTCTTCATTCTCAGAAAAATAGACGGTACCAATGCTGAAGAAGAGCCAGAAATTGAATTGACAGAGGATGGGCGCCCGGTGACCTCTGCCCCCCGTCCAGCGCCTCTGGTGGACTGCAGCTGTGGCGGTCTGCCCAAGCGCTACATCATCGCCATCCTCAGCGGGCTGGGCTTCTGCATCTCCTTTGGCATTCGCTGCAACCTCGGCGTGGCCATTGTGGAGATGGTCAACAACAACACCGTCTATGTCAACGGAACCCCTGTTCTCCAGGTAGATGATCATTCAGGATGCTGCCTGAATGTGCCTTTTACATTTATAGTATGGAGCCACAAATTATTTAGGACAGCATATATTTTTTTTAATGTATGATGAAGTAAATTAGAAATAATGCAGTGAGTTGTTTTTTTTTTTCTTCCCCTCCAGAAGGCCCAGTTTGACTGGGATCCAGAGACCGTGGGGCTGATCCACGGATCCTTCTTCTGGGGTTACATTGTAACTCAAATTCCTGGCGGTTTTATCTCCAACAAGCTGTTTGCCAACAGGTGATGTGAATGTTTCTGGATGTTGATCATCAGAGAATAAATGATGAGTGTTTGCATCAGCTCTCCGACAGGGAAGTTTAACCATAATTAGGATAGTGCAGTATCTGATGAGCTGTGTTATTTGCCCTGCATGCTGACAGTGTTGCCATAATCCCCGAAGCCTTTATCACATACATGATGAATGAGGAAAAGGAAACCATACAAAAGGTTATAAAAAGAAAAGCTGTCCTCAGCCTGGCGTGCTTAGAGAGTTAAAAGTGTACGGTGTGGTGAGCGGCGCTGATGAAGCTGATAATGGTCCTGTAATAAAAGCTTCACAGGAAAGGAGGACACGCCACTGACAGAGTTAATAATGAAAGATCCTGCCTCTGATTTCCTACTGAAACACCAGCCACCTGAATATTACAAGTGTCACTTACATGCTGTTTTGGAAAAAGTGGTGGATGAGGTGGGTGGGGGAGCGAGAGAAAAACGAGAAAGGAGGTAGATGTCACCTTGGTGATGATGCCGAAACTTTTGGGCTGCCTGGAGTGTCTTTATCTCTTTGCTGTGTGAAAGGCAGAAGTATGAGATCTGTCTCATGGTAAAGCTGACTGTGAGATCCGATCTACTGTCTGACAATATTGGATCTCTACGTGAGGCCCTCAGACAGTGAGCAGCATGTATTTGTTGTGTGTTTGTGTGTTTCAGACAGTCCTAACAGACATCAGAAATATGGAATGAGTTAACTTTTTCTCCTTGGAGCAATCGCTTAAAAAAGGAACGATATTGCAGTTTAATCGGTGCTTTTACTTTTATCCAAACAGACATTTTACACCAAGTGGGCACATTAGTGATCTTTCATTTCACTTGTTGTCACTCGAAAGGACAGTCCATCAAAAACTATCGAAACTACTGATGAAACATGAAATATATCCATCCATTTATTTTAATTTCCTCTATTCATCGGAGGTCAGTAATTCTCATCAAGAAGCAACACACACAGTTAACGCCATCATTGCATCTGCAGGGTGTTTGGGGCTGCCATTTTCCTGACATCACTTCTGAACATGTTCATCCCGTCAGCAGCGAGGGTCCATTACGGTTGCGTCATGTTGGTCCGTATCCTGCAGGGCCTGGTGGAGGTAAGAGGATGCAAAGACGATAACTAAATGCTCCTTAGAGAAAGCTTGCTTCTTCGGGGACTAAATCTGTTATTTTACCATCTTTGGTGTCACCATCTCACTAGGGTGTCACCTACCCAGCCTGTCACGGAATGTGGGCTAAATGGGCGCCACCTCTGGAGAGAAGTCGGCTGGCTACCACGTCGTTTTGCGGTGAGGGATGCATTTGTGTCTTGTCAATTTGTTGTTGTGTCTGTCAAATTGTTGTGGAAGTGAAAGAGGCTGCAGACGTTGTTTTACAGAGCACATCTCAGCCTAGCTGAGCCAGTAAATAGATGTAAAAATACTTTCCTCAGACCACTACCATGGCAACCGATGGATCAAAACCCTCTTGATGTTATATATAAATGAACATGGATCACATGCGTCGTCTTAAAAAGCTTCTTCCTTTATTCAGTTAATGAAAGTGCCACACTGACAATAGTAAACATATTACCGACTCTCAGTCAAAGCCTGTCAACAACTTATTTTTGAAATTATTTTTTAATTCAACACAGCCTACAGTGTGGTACAATCAAAAAAGTTAGATACAAAACCAATTTGCACATAAAAAATATCAGTAAATAAAAAATAAATAAACCAAAATTACCAACTACAAAGAAAAGACTTCTACCTCCTAAAGTCAATGATGAATTTTTGGCACTCAATATTTTAAATGGTTGCCCTTCATTTTCATAAATCACCCATACTCAGGATTTCCAAAACACTAGTTTAAAAAACCCCGGCCCCTTTGGTTGCTCTGTATGCTCATGCTGTCAGTCTGACTGTCCCTCCACACCAACTGTTCCCAGGGTCGTACGCAGGAGCAGTGATCGCCATGCCCTTAGCCGGCGTGCTGGTCCAGTACGTCGGCTGGTCGTCCGTCTTCTACGTCTACGGTGAGGTTTGCAGGCCAGATGTCTGTCAGTCACCACTGCAGCCGTCTGCTCAGACATAGATCAGGTTCTGGGTGAATTCCAGAGGACAAAAGTAATCCTTTATTGTATTGCCACAGTTCAGCTTTTTGCTGGTCTTTTGCTGGTCAGTTAAGCCAAACCATAGCTTTTCTTGTGGGTTAATTTTAGGCGTTTAAACATGTCCTCAGTACTCTTTCTCTGCTGGAGTGCTTGATATGCTCAACAAGTGTTATCTGATTTGCCTTCTAGTTTGATTAAAATGATTACCACTGACATAAAATTTATACTTGTCCATGTTTTAATAAAAACGTGCTTTGCTTCTGCTGTGATAAAATCTCATGATTTATTGATGTGAATTAGCATTTTCCTGTCTGGGCTCTGTGACTCATAACTTATTAGTTTCATTTAAATAATGAAAATCCTGGTGGTTTGGGCCTGTTTTCACCAGACCGATGTAGTAATCTTTTAAGACTTCATGCCAAGTAGAAAAAATGGAGACTATGTAAACCGATACATTTGTATTGTCATTATTAGGTGTTTTTGGGATCATATGGTACATCTCTTGGCTCCTGCTGGCATACGGAAGTCCTGCAGAGCACCCCACCATAACAGAAGAGGAGAGGATCTATATTGAGACGGCAATTGGTGAAAAAGTGCATCAAATAAGTGCAACTGAGGTGTGTAATCCTGCAACCTGCTGCCAGCACATTAGGTAACGATAACGAAACCGTTCACTAGATGCCTTTTCTTCTGTCTTCTACAGAAATTCAAGACCCCATGGGGTCACTTCTTCACCTCCATGCCTGTGTACGCTATCATCGTGGCCAACTTTTGCCGCAGTTGGACCTTTTACTTGCTCCTCATCAGTCAGCCGGCGTATTTCGAGGAAGTCTTCGGCTTCCCCATCAGCAAGGTTGGGATGGCAGTTGGCCTAAGGCTGACGGCGGATGAGTGGACTCAGCTCCATCACTGCTCTCCCTGCAGGTGGGGATCCTGTCTGCCGTGCCCCACATGGTGATGACAATCGTCGTGCCCATAGGAGGACAGCTGGCTGACTATTTACGCAGCAGGAAAATCATGTCGACCACGAATGTGAGGAAACTGATGAACTGCGGAGGTTTGTGACAGTAAACTCCAGCCATTAGGTTTCCCTTGGTTGTGTTTTGTAGAGATGATTGAATAATTCAAGACCATCACAATTGTGATTAAATCATAAAGCTCCCACTTCTAAAATGGTTTTTGCACGTGTTGATGGCAGGATTTGGCATGGAAGCGACTCTGCTGCTGGTGGTTGGTTTCTCCCACACTCGAGCAGTCGCCATCTCTTTCCTTGTCCTCGCCGTCGGCTTCAGTGGATTCGCCATCTCAGGTATCAGCTCTTTTTGCAGAACTGTTTAAGACGTGCACGCAAAACCGGAGGGATTTGTATGAAGGCAGAGAGAGACCTTTGTTTCCATCTTTTACATTTTGAAAGGAAAGAAGCATTCCTACTTCTCCGGTGGGGGTGCTGCAGGATACAAACTTGCTCCTGCATAATTGAGATGCAAACATTTCCCAAAGTTTGCTGGAGATTCTGTTGCGCTTTTATCAGCCTGTCCTTAATGCGAAATGTCCCGTCTTCAGGTTTTAACGTCAATCATTTGGACATTGCTCCTCGCTACGCCAGCATCCTGATGGGGATTTCCAATGGTGTGGGGACCCTTTCTGGAATGGTGTGCCCTTTAATCGTGGGAGCCCTCACTAAACATAAGGTATAGTCCCGTTTTACATTTTTATCGCATGTATTTACATGTATTAACATTGATTCGTTTTTTTAAACACTTGCTGAATTTAATATCAGATTAAAGTACCCTCAAGAACAGTGTTACTTTGGAATTAGCTGAACATATTACTGATGTGAATTAATACCTTTCGGTGCTGTAAATAATTTAAATTCTGCGCCTGCGGTCATGCAGCTCTGCCCGAGAATCAAAGCCTTTATTTTTTGTTCCCTCCACAGACGCGCCTGGAGTGGCAGAATGTCTTTGTTATTGCGTCAATGGTGCACTATTCCGGGGTGGTCTTCTACGCCATCTTTGCCTCCGGAGAGCAGCAGGCCTGGGCTAACCCCGAGAGCACCAGCGAGGACAAATGTGGCATCATAGGTGAGGACGAGCTGGCCGAGGAGGCCGAGCTCAACAGTGACAACACTGCGGCTCCCCAAAAGAGCTACGGGACCACCGACAGTTCTTACGGTCGAAAACAGGGCTGGAAAAAAAAGAGAGGGGTGACTATGCAAGAGGAGGAGGAGGAGGCGTATTTGGGGAATGGCGAGTACCAGAGCCGGTACCAGTGAGACTATGGCGGTCTTGTGTTCCTTGTTGTTCAGCAAACGCTGTTGATGAGCCCACCGAAAACCAAGATCAAACAAACCTGGAAAGAACTCATGTAGCTCACTTTTCAACTTTTTTTTTCAGCTATGCAACATACAGAGAACATTTTTCTGGAACGTAATATAGGGTTTGACAGCGGACTCCAGTGACAGTGTTTTGATCCTTATTGCTCTTTTTTTGGCATGTATGTGTTTGCTGTTGATGATCCTAAACGCTAAAGTGGAGAACTCTAATGAATTATTATAATCTATTTGTGACAAATGCTCACATGAATCTGAGGAGGAATATGTATAACAAATTTTATCATCTGTAAATGGGGATTTTTTTGATGTGTGAAGATCTTAGCTATTACAGTGTATACTAAGAGATGAACGACCCCAAAAGACTTAAAAGTAAAGTAGAATTTTAGTTGAGATACATTTTTTTTACCACTACACACTTACATTACAGTTAGTAGGGCGATGAGTGGTCAGTAGTTTTAGTGTCTGTTTATGTTCCAAAGGCAGCTCTGTTTCCCATCACACTGTCTTCCGTCCTCTGTCTTATCTTTGTCTTCACTGTCTGCTTCATTTTCACTGCAAAGATAATTACTGGGCGGATATTCTCACCATCCAACAGCCGGGCTGAACACGCTGTCTATTGTCGGTGATCAACAATTGTTTCCTCTGACATAAAAAAGTTCAAGGTTATGTCACCGGTGTCTTTACTCTCTATAAATGTCCAGTGTTGTGTCTTTATTTGGGTGTGTTTTTGCCCTCTTACGTGGCGCTACGGCCTAGATTGCATAACCAAATCCCGTTTGGTATCGCCAGAAGTCAAGCATGCGCTCAAATCGGCCAGCTACTGTAGAGAATACTCTCTAGCATGTTTATTCCTTACATGCTATCAGAAACAGAGCAGAATGTCCAGAACCAGCCAATGGCAAAGGTTCTGTTTATTTCAGAGAAACTGCCTGTTGACTCAGACGGGCCTCTTCTGATGGAGCAACAACCCATCAATGATTAAACTCTGGGGTTTTGGGGGGGAATGAAAGATTATAAAGACAGGAACCTTTGCATTTCAATCTGTCAGCTTGATCTGAGTACGCGTCAGCAGTGGGGCACTTGCAGCGATTTGCACGTATGTGCCAAAATAAACCGATCTGCTGTGGATTCGGTCTTGGACATTGAGAAGCCGTCATTAAACGGCTCCACCTGTTTAAAGGACAAATGTTAAACACTTCACTTTTGCATTGAACCAAACTGCTAACTTCAGAGATCAGTCGAGATATTACAAGGAAAAATGCAAATATAATTCACAATACGTATCACTCCATGATTAAAACCCCAAACCAAGGATGTGTGTGTACCGTGTGTTCCATGTGTTGTTTAGTGGGTGGGATCTCTGCTGCTGGAGGATTCATGAGGCAGCCTCTTGTCTTATTGAGACAACCAGCTTTTTTTTTTGTTGGGGGTATGTTTGTTGGGGGGAGAGACATCGGCAGGAATGGACAGTTTAATTAATAACCACTATCTATTTCTCCCTGACCCTAGCTGGTCACACATGCTCATGCTGAAGCCAAGACAGGCCTAATGTTCATTAGTAAATCCTGACTGAGCCGCAACTCACAGTGTGGATTTTAGAATCAAGTGGAAGAAGAGCGACATTTGCAGACGGGAGTTTTCCAACCACTCGAAGGTAAGAGCTGTGAGTCCGCGCAGACACTACAGGTGGCTCCTCAGATCTGTCTGACTGTGTGTGGGCTGTGTAAGTGGACCCAAGTTTCCTGGAGCCATGTGGGTTGGATGTGGATCACTGGGGAAATTATGTAGTTAATTATAAATGAGTGGGCTTAAGGAAGTGTAAAAAGTAACGCGACCGTGGCGGGATTGTGGTGTTGCTCGACTGCAGATGAAAATTACACACCACTCAGATGCGAAACAGTCCTAAATGGATAAATTAATGTTTTTTGTGCTATATCATTTTAGTAAATGAATTATTAAACTCATACACAGTTTAAAGTCTTAACTGTCACTGCAGAACAACTCCCTGTCAGAGAAGTCCAGTTGTTCCTTCTTTTCCTCTCATCTCATCATCTCCTGCACGTGTAGGAGGGTAAACCTGACAGGTGTGTGGATGTAGAGCACCATGTGTAATTACACTGTGGTGCAGACATGCATATCCAAAGGTTTGGTGAAAGGTTTTTTGTGAATCTCCATCGCTGTTTATCATTTACAGTTGTGTTTGTCCCAGGGGGGATTGATTCATTTCTACTTTTGTCACGTCCAAACTGCTGCCTTTGTTGGTTCCCAACGACCCTCCTGAATGAATGAGTGGGTGGGCCAAGACATCAATGTGGTGGGACCACTGGAAATCCCACCCAGTGAGGAATTTTCCATCACAGACAACTCCCACTTCTTTGGTAAGTCCTCTGCAGGCTCAGAGCTAATGACTAGCATTACAGTGACAGCTCCAGGTGAGCAGCTGTGCTGGATTTGATATTTAACACACTTGGGATTTATCTTCCTGCTGTTTTTGTTGTATCCATTTGAAAGGTCCTATTTTATTACATAATTTATCACAACTGTAGAAAGAGGCTCCTGGCTATAGAGACTGGCAGCATTTCCAAATTAGAATTGTTTGTATGACTTGTACATTACTGTTAGGTTCTGAAGTCAAGTGGTGCATTGTTTGTTTACTTTATTGCTCATGGTGCCATGGTGGGTGTGATCTATTGCTCAGTTAGCTGATATTTATGGGCACCGGTGGAATGATTTGACAGTTGCAAACCTGAAACGCAGCAAAGTTGGAACAATATATATATATATACTTTTAAAAATATCTGGAAACGATGCATGTTTTCTCAGATGACATTGATTTGACAACGCCGTTATAGCTTCATCTACTGATACGACCGTCTATCCGAATCTGGAAATTACTTTAACCAGCTACTTGTAATGATGTAAAGAAATATGACCAAGCAGTTAATGAGTAGCTGGAACAACCTTTGCTCCAACCTCACATTTCTCAAGCTCATGCCAAGCAGTTGGCTATTGTGCTGTTCAGGGGAAGGTTTAGGAAACCTTCCCTTAAAAAGACAAGTGGAAGCTAGGATTTTAGTCTGGGAGAACAGAATGAGGGATCTGCAAAGCACAGCTGGACTGCTGACATCAGAACACAGGTGAACGTTTGCCCTGTTTGGTCCCACGGAGATGGCCATGGTCCAAACCAGCTCTTCAAGAGGTCAGTGTCGCAGGTCGTTTGGAGATGTCCCACGAGTGCCCAGGGCGTCTGTCTGCTTTTACAGCATAGTTGAGACGTTTGTCCATTTCATAGAATCTATTGGTGCTTTGAAAAGTTGGTTATGGTTTATTTCTGTGGTCACTGAAGCGTGGAACTCTGGGATTTCTCTCAACTCCTCTAAAAAAGTACCAAACCTAGTAAACCCAGCAGATACGTGCATTCCTATTTTAAAATGTGCTGTCTTGTTTGGCATTGAGATCCTTGTCTTTAGAAGACACAGTGTGCTTTGTGCGAGTGAATTGTTAATCATTTATTGGTTTATAGTATGCCCTTGGTGTGTGTTCATGGGTACTAGCTGAGACACATTTTGGCCCAACCAACCTGTTTCTCTCTTAGATATCCTGACAGATCAAGGCAGTCCTCTGCTGCAAGATCCAGACATCTTGACCTTTCCCAGCTATCCCAGTATGCAGTACACATCCATGGAACCAGCTATGCCTTCCACACCATACTACTCCAGCCACAACTACTACCCTCCATACAACGGGGACGAATGGTACGCACACACTGGGATATATGAACTGAGGAAGGCACCCCTGGAGGTCAGCTATGATGCTGAGATGGAGGACATGTCTCCTGCGGCGCCTGCTGTGTGCAAACGGACCAGGCACATGTCACAGGCCGGACGGGTCAAAGGGGAAGAACTGTGTGTGGTGTGTGGAGACAAAGCATCGGGCTACCACTATAACGCGCTCACCTGTGAGGGATGCAAAGGTGAGGGATGATGCGGCTGCTGCTACTGAGCTCATGTTTGGAGGTTGCCATCCATCCACAGGTTACAAAAATGTACATGAACTTGGGGTTTTATCAGTTGTGAGTAGAACACATCCACTGGGCCAGGAATATACCCATCAGTTTTAGTGGTTTTTAAAAACATCCTCAAGGTTAAAGGTCATACTCTCCCTCCCCTAAGCATGCTCCTGCTTGCTATAAAAACGACCTCACTATGAACCTTCCTCCATATTCCTTTTCTGTGTTCTTTGTCCACAAGAACAGAAAAGCCCTGCTGCTGTTGATAGTTTGTGCTCCTCCTCCTGATCTTGGTAGCAGTTGACCTTGTGACCTTATTCCAAACCAACAACACAGACTTTAATACATCATAAATTGGAGGAAACTCTCTATATGTAAAACTGGTTATGAGTGTGTGTGTGTGTAATTCCACACTGTGAGGCTGGACAATGTCAGGAGTGCAGCAGCAGCAGCAGCAGGTCTGTCCTGCCGTTAGACTGAGGACAGACTGCCTGATTAGGTTCCCTCTCAGTTTCCAGCTGAACAATACACGAGAAACACGAGCCGAGTGGCACAGCAACGCACGGCGCTGTGTTTAATCCAACGAGCCACAAGGTCCAATAAGTGTTTCAAGTTAGCGCATGCTGGAACACCACCGGCTGTGCAACCTTGACATTTTGCACAGAAAACATACAGTAGGTCCACAAAACGACGGAGCTCCAGGTCTTTTCTGTGTTCAGAGTCCTCAAAATGCAGACGGACCATCTGCAAACGTGCCTGCTTTACTGACCCAGATGACCTTTAGATCAAGATTAAACTATATTTTCAGGATAAACATGGTTTAATGTTGGAAAAAAAAACCCTTTGCCAAGTGATAAAACTGCACCTGTCAATGTTCCCTGTGAATAGTTAAACAGAAGTGAAGGTGTAATAAATGGTAATAAAGTAATCGACTACTCCCTCAAACAGTGCCTGATTACAGGCAAATGGCTTTTGAAAATCTCTTTTTCATCATGTTTAGGTTTCTTTAGGCGGAGCATTACAAAGAACGCTGTGTACAAATGCAAGAGTGGGGGGACCTGTGAAATGGACATGTACATGCGCAGGAAATGCCAGGAGTGTCGGCTGCGGAAGTGCAAGGAGATGGGCATGCTGGCTGAATGTGAGTTTGTGGAAGAGTCACTGATTAGTATGCTGCAGAATTCAAACTTTATTCTATTTACGGCCGGCGAAGGTGATTTATGTCTGCAGACCGTCCAGTAGCGTCTTTTTATCTGGCTGTCAGAGGCCTCATTTTCCATTCTGACATGGGCCTCTGAGCGCTGGGTATCGACTGTCACCTCCAGACCACAGAGCTGTCCAGCAAATCAGCCCCGGTGCAAAAGCAGATACGGTTAAACAGGCGGTCATCTGTGACACATTGTTTTCTGCCTTTTGGAAACAAAGCGGCATCCTAATTGACTTTAGCATCGAGAAAATGCTCGAGTTAATGCTCGAGGTTCAGAGTTAAAGCTGCACGTAGAACGTTTTTAGGGTTTTGATGGCTGTTTCAGGTGTGTGCAGGGAGATTCACGGCGACTGGTAGAGAATGATATGCGTAATACCTGCACATGTATAAAATAAACACGATGCCATCTTTATGACTGCTTGCAGGCCTGCTGACGGAGATCCAGTGTAAGTCAAAAAGGCTACGAAAGAACACCAAAGCCTCCCCAGGACAGTCGACCGGAGACGAGACGGAAGCAGCAGACAGCGCGGACAGCAAACACGTCTCCTCCACCACGAAGCCGTCAAAGGTAGCGGCAGCTTTTGCCTCCGAGGCGCAGACGTGCAGATGTTTGCGCCGTATTAATGGCAGCAACGTGTCACCGGGGTGGGTTGGTTCCACGCAGGAGAAGATTGAGTTCACCACAGAGCAGCAGGCGCTCATGAGAGTCATCACAGATGCTTACAACAAACATCAAATTCCTCAAGACGTGACAAAGAAACTGGTGAGCAACAGAATCAAGGTGTTTTAGGAGGCTCAAATACTAAGATTAACTGAGAGGAAGCGGTGCTTTCCAGCTCCAAGACCAGTACAGCACCGAGGAAAACTTCCTGCTGCTGACGGAAATGGCAACAAGTCAAGTTCAGGTTCTGGTGGAGTTTACCAAAAATATTCCAGGTGTTTTTAATTGTTTTTTTCTTGTGTGGCACATCTGGAAGGACGCGCTGCTCTGTGAGGTGTGTGTCTGATTCCAGCTGTGCTCCTCCTGACAGGCTTCCTCTCCCTGGATCGCGAGGACCAGATCGCCCTGCTGAAGGGTTCGGCTGTGGAAGCCATGTTCCTGCGCTCGGCTCAGGCTCTGAACAAGAAGATGCCCATCGGACACACAGAAGTTCTGGAGGAGAGGATCCACAAAAGCGGTGGGGTAGACCCTAAAGGACCAGCACCTAGGCCCACCTCTGCTCAGTTTAGTCCTCTCGTAGATTATTAATCCACCAGATCGGTGTGAGGCAGCTGATCTGCTGATCCCTGACAGGGTGTGTGTTACACTCAGCTTCTCTGGGATTCTCTTACTCTCTGTTTTAGATGCTCACAGCTACAGAAGGGGCAAAATCTAGCAAATCCAATTCAGTTTTCTCCCGTATTAAAGATGAAACGGCTGTGCGGCATCAGGGAGTCATTTTTATGTATGAGAGGTGTCATTATGCCAACCAGGCTGGACAGTTGGACTGAGAGGCTGTCCCTCGGTGCAGCTGCGTGTGTGAAAGGTTTGGATAAGAGATATTCCGGCTAAAGGCCAGTGTGGGAGAATACGTGAGCATAGCTGTCTGAAGGCGCCATTGTTGCTTATCCAAACATCAACAGTGCTATTGTTCACCTCTCTGCCTCTGAGCCCCGCTGGCATTTCTGAACACTTGATGTGCCCGCGCAGGCGTTCAGTTCAGAGAGTGGAAACGGCGTTCTTGTGTGCAGGAATGAGAGAAGCAAATACTCAAAAATGCACACATTCTATTTAAAACTGCTTTTACTGTATCTGGATGCAGCTATGCTAATGATGCTGATTTCACTGATGTCTGCAGTTCAATACTGAACCATTCTGGTCCTAACATCTTCTTTCAATCCTGCGGACAGACCCGCTCATGGCATCAATAATGTGGTTCTCTCTGTGATGTCGGTAGAAAGGCTGTGTTCCGATTTCACCCTGAGCGCTCTCCCTTGCAGGTATATCAGAGGAATTCATCAAACCCATGTTCAACTTCTACAAAAGTATCGGAGAACTCCACATGGTGCTGGAGGAACAGGCTCTCCTCACCACCATAACCATCCTGACGCCAGGTAAGTCGCCCCCAGTGGCTTCACGCTGCCGGGAAGCTTCCACCAGTCTAACGTGACACCGACCTGTCCAGACCGGCCTTACGTTAAGGACCAACCGGCTGTCGAGCGGCTCCAGGAGAACGTGCTGGACCTGCTGAGGAAGATGTGCGTCCTCCACCATCCCCAGGAACCACAGTACTTTGCCCGCCTCCTGGGGCGCCTGACGGAGCTGAGGACGCTCAGCCACTACCACGCAGAGATGCTGGCGTCCTGGAAAGTGAACAACCACAAGTTCACCCCTTTGCTCTGTGAGATCTGGGACGTGCAGTGACTCACCAGACGCCAGGGTAACCGTGGAGATGACACCCTCGTAGCCAAGAAATGTCGCATATTCATATTGGATGACATGACAATTATGAATTTTATCCTGTGTAATCTGTTGGTCTCCTGACCTGAACCTGGAGGCTTCACTAGTAGTTTTTCAGAAGTCACCAGGCCATCGTGTCCATTTGTTATGTCAGTCTTGATACTTGAGTCTTTTGAGACTTTTAGGCGAACCCCTGTATTAACAATCAAACAAGCACTGGAAATCGTTTCCTCTCAGAGTTCAGTTGTTATGTATTTGTCCTCCTTGCATGTACCTGCTATAATAACACAAACATGCGTCTCAACTAAATTAGACGATAGAGAAAATGAGGATTTTTTTTTTTCTATTGGTGCAAATAAAATGACAAACAGAATTTTTGGAAATTATTTGTCTTCAAATGAATGTTTTAGTGTCTCAACTGCTTGGATTTAAAACAATACTCTGATTTTAGTACTATTAACAGCTTTCCGCTATTTATTTAGTGGCACTGACATTTAATATTTAAAGCCACTATTTTATGATCACATTTTGTCCCTTTTTAGCATAATGCATAGAACACTTATAGCTAATGGCAATTAAGCCATCTTTATTAAAATTTAAAAAAACAAACAAATAAACGTCCTAGATTAAATACTTTATTTGCTTTACATGAAACGTCACAGCCGATACAAGTTTTTTTTTAATATTGATGAAAAAAAAGAAGTAAAGGAAATTCTACACAATAAACATTGATAATCTATAAATCTTATCACACACACATGCTTTAGATAAACCCGAAAAATGTCAAAACTTTTAAGTTTTACCTATTTGACGAACTAACATTTTCTATAGTTGTGTAGAAGCGACATCTTGCGGTGAAAGTTGGTAACAACATTATTATGAATTTTGTTTAAAACCAATCAAAACAGTCACAACAGGAAATATAACTACACAACATGGATGATACTTTTTCATATAAAAAGACAATTTTAGACACTATTCCAGAGTTCTGTCCAGTGTGGGGAGAGAAGCGCCTGTCTTTGCGTCAGGATACACCAGGAAGCCGGAGAAGGTGGTGTACCTGCCCTGGTTGCTGTACACAGCGTAGCGCTCGTCCTGCTGGCTGTACAGCCACACTCGGTCGCCCTGCTGGAGAGACAGCAGCAGACTCTGACTCTGCATCTCCCGCCTCTTGGACGTGTCCTCGTCGAACACCATGGCCTGCACCTCGCCCTTGCCCGTCATCAGCTTCACAGACACGGCCCTGCGGGGGTGCTTCCCCACGGTGAAGGCGAAGAAGTAGGCGCCTGGAAAGTGGCACGTGAACAGGCCTGAGGTTTTGTTGAAATGGCCGCCGATGTTGACGTACTCCACGTCAAAAGACAGCGGCGGCTTCTCCTGCTGCCTCCGGCTGTGGCCCATGAAGGTGGAGGTCCGCGCCACAGAGAAGGCAGACTGAGGCTGCACCCACATCTGACCTCCGACCTGGGGGCCAGCCGGAGGGGGACAGCTGGGGTAGGACAGACCTGGGGACAGGTCATTAGTCAGGTGGCTGGACGGGGAGATGTCGGGGTAGACCAGGTAGCCAGAGAAGGTGATGTAGGGCCCGGTGTTGCTGTACAGAGCGAAGCGAGGACTCTGCTGCAGCAGCAGCCACACGGTGTCCAGCTCCTGCAGACTGATCATCACGCTTTGACTCTGGACCTTCCTCCCTCTCCTCAGGTAGTCATCGTAGGCGATGGCCTGCACCTCCTCGCCGTTCTTCACCAGGATCACAGACAGCATCTTCTTGGGAAATTTCCCCACCGAGAAGGAAAAGTAGTACGCTCCGGGGACCCGGCAGCGGAAGCGCCCGGTGTCCGGGTTGAAGTCCCCTCCGATGTTGACCATGAGCCTGTCGAAGGTCACCGCCCTCTGGCCCCCTCCCAGGACGCTGTGGGTCCGCGTGGCAGAGAAGGCAGAGCGGAGGCCCGTGGCCAGCGGGGGGGCGTGAAGGGCCGGGGCTGGTCCGGAGCAGGAGCACACCAGGATGAAGACGCACACCAGGTAAGGATGTGGGCTGCACCGCGCTGCAAAACAGACAACCAGAGACACGGTTTCTGTCCAGGACAGTGTGGAACCGATGAAAGCCCGTAGATATGCGTGCGGGTGTGTGTGTGTGTGTGTGTGTGTGTGTGTGTGTGTGTGTGCTGATGTGTAACGCCTGGATCAGAGGACGCTGCTAATGCTGCTGATATTGGCTGTTCTCTCTGTGCACTGAGAGCAGGGACGGGATTAGCTGCTGGCTCATCTGCTCCTCTGTGTTTGGGACAATGGACAGTTGGGTTTGGGTTTTTTTGAGCGTTGGAGGGATGAATGAGTCGCCAAAAGACTCTAAACTCCCACCAGAAGGAGCTGGGTCCACTGGAGCTCATAAATGCTTCATTTTCCACTTCAGTCACTGTTTTACTAACTTTGTGTTTAGACCTATGCGCCTGAATGTTGGTCCCTTTTTTATTTTAAAAGAAGTGAACAAACACACAAAACAATGTTCTGTGGTTTTAGATGCATATCGGTCAAACACATCAAGGATGCATCATTTTGAAGGGCGCGACTAACTGAGCTTCGCCTTTGCACCTGTAAACTTGTAGAAAAGAGAAAATAGAGACTCTTGACAACCTCTGACTGCTGCAGTACTTGAATCTTAGGATGTGCCTCTATTTTACACACTTTTTTGTCAACACTCTGAATTACAAAGGAACCGGACTCACCTGCTGAGCCGTATCTGGACAGGAACTCCATGCTGTGTCTCCTCGGTGGGTCTTTAGATGGATGCTCCTATTCCAATGCCCATGTCAGACGTGGCCCCACAGCCAAAGCCACAGAACTTTTGTCCGTACCGAAGCGTCAGGAGGAGGAGCTCCAAACTGCTTCCAGCCTTTTCTCCCATCTCAGGATAAATCAGCTGGGTCCTGCAGCTTTTGGACTGTTTAGGTCTGAGTCCTGCGTTGTTGTGTCTGAAACAAAGTGGCGTTCTTGGCTCCTCAATGTCAGAAAAGGGTTTGCTTTCAGAACAAGCAGCGCTTTCAGATAAGAAGGTCCCTGCAACCCTTTTATTTACCGTATTTTCACGACCACAGGGCGCACTGGGTTATAGGGCGAGGTTTCAGTCACGGGTGCTTTTTCTGTATTTAACATAGACATCAGGCGCACCGGTTCATGGGGCGCGGGCACGGTGAAACACACCGGTGAAACATGGCTGCAAGTGTGTGTTTTTAAGAAGGCAGCGGGAGCAAAACTGAGTCTGGTTGTGATTCGTGGATCTTAAATCCTCTGGCGGCTGCTCGATTCCCACGATCCTCCTCGGAGCTGATCGCCTCCAGGTTAAACTGGGCTTCATCAGCGTCTCTGCCGGTTTCAGGGTCGCTAAAACACCGATGTTCAGCATCACGCTCACACCGGCACCGGTGTCCTTTAGATACAAGCCACGCCCACACTTCTCCCTTTAACGTTCTCATGGTGTCCTGTTAGATACAAGCCACGCCCACACTTCCCCCTTTAACGTTCTCATGGTTCTCATGGTGTCCTCAACTACGTCCGCCTTACAACAACGCATTAGCGTACTGAACCATAGGAGGCGCCGCACATTTTGGCCGTATGGTTGTGAAAATACGGTACCTTAATTACTGCAACTACTTTCTCCCTAAATATTAATGATTGCAGGGGTAAAACGGAACTGATGCGTTGGTTTTATTGCATACAGCAAACTCTTTCTCATCGGAAGTATAGAAGAATTGCTATTTTTGTTTTTATGTAACTAATAGAAACAGACACATCTACAGTAACATGCCTGACAATATAAAGGCTTCCATGAGCTCAATTAGACACTAAAAGTACATCGTTTCAGATTTGTTTTGTGCCAACATGTGAATACATGTCTTGAGGAATGTGTGTGTGTGTGTGTGTGTGTGTGTGTGTGTGTGTGTGTGTGTGTGTGTGTGTGTGTGTGTGTGTGTGTGTGTGTGTGTGTGTGTGTGTGTGTGTGTTTTTCAGTATCTCCGGTCCTCACCATGATACCCAGTACCCGGAAGACGCGTCTCGGCTGTGAGCACCAGCCACGGGGAGGAGGCACGGAGACGTCCACGCTCGCATTTAAACAAAATGGCAGGTTTGCCCCGCAGGATCACGAAGGTACCCGTTTTTTTTCCCTCTCTCTTGCTTTTCTCGGAGGCTTTAAAGCCCACTTTAACCCTCCGTGTTGCCGGGACACCCCGGGTAGCGGTTCGGTGTGCTAATGTTAGCATCGACCTCGCCGAGAGGAGTGTGCTCGGATAGGCTGCGTTTGTTCTTCATGCCGGTTTAATCCCACTATACCCACGCAGGAATAGTGGGATTCATAAATAAATAAATGAATAAACACAGTGTAACATTTAGGTACGCGTGATTGCTCGATGTTATGGGACAGTTTTGTTTCATATGTTAGCAAAGCGTAGCTATGCTAACCCTACTAGTTTGCCCGAGTTGTTTGTGTTTTATGTGAAACTTGCCATTTATAAAGGTTACATTCTCCGATTTACACATGGTGCTCATGTGCATCCATCTATAAATTATTTTGAGCAGACATGTTTTGCACTTGGGGTCTTTTTGCTTGGTAACGTCTTGAGTTAGCAGCTAGTTCTAGTAAACAGTGGTGACACAGTCTCCTGATACGTTTTAAAACCCGACCTGTGATAGCATTTTCATTTCATTTGAATAATTTAACCGTCTGAGATGTCTTCAGTTCTGTCCAAGCTTTTAAGAGCCTAATGATGGTCGTGTTGTTGAGGAGATGGTGTTGACAGTGTTGCTCCTGCAGCTGCCAACAGGTTTGGAAATCTGCTTTCACCATTTACACCCACTTCCTGCTTTCAGCAGCTTTTAGTAGTGTGTGTGTGTGTGTGTGTGTTGTGTTCTCATCCCTGTGAAGGTTACTGGGGTCAGCCGTGTGGCCACAGTCATGTTTTATCCAGTGGAACTGAAGGTTTCCATCTGCCCTCATCTCAGGAGGATGGAGGGAAGCCCTTCAGGAGTGGATGAGAAGAGTGCCCGTGCCCCCTCCCCGTCCCTGAACGTGTGACTGGGACGGGGTGCCCCCGTCCCTGTCTGTGTTTGCATTGCACAGTTTTGTCTGTGGGATATCAGAGAAATTCCAGGAATCTGACCCCTGACTGAGAAAATACCTTTAAAAACAGGAGCCGTTGTTTGGCTAATGAAAGAATGGACTGTACATTCAGCCCCCACACACCATCAGCCGTATGTTATCATTTTTAACGCGCGTCATTTTCCCTTCCTAGGAAACCCAGCGTTTGATTACAGACCACGTCCCAGGCATCAAGGCAGAGCCGGACGAGAGCAACGCCCGCTACTTTCACGTGGACATCGACGGCCCTCCGGACTCGCCTTTTGAAGGGGGGGTATTTAAACTTGAACTCTTTCTCCCGGAGGAGTATCCCATGGCAGCTCCGAAGGTCCGCTTCATCACCAAAATATATCACCCCAACGTCGACAAGCTGGGAAGAATATGTCTGGACATCCTGAAAGGTAACCACGTGCTCCGGAACGTCAACTTAATCATGTAGTTTGAGGTTCCAGTCAGGAAGTGGCATGGTCCCGGCCGGCGCGGGTGCTTATTTACGCCGTGTGACCGTCCCATCCTTTCCAGATAAGTGGTCGCCAGCCCTGCAGATCCGGACGGTCCTGCTGTCCATCCAGGCCTTGCTGAGCGCTCCCAACCCCGACGACCCTTTAGCCAACGACGTTGCAGAGCAGTGGAAGTCCAGCGAAGCTGAAGCCATAAAGACAGGTGAGGCACGCGAGCGCGCGCGCGGCTCTTATCCGCCCGCGCACGCAGCTGGGGCTGAGCCGAGCACGGTCGGTTTCACGTGTCGATGGCGTGCCGTTTGTGCGTGTCCCCACAGCGAAGGCGTGGACCAGGCTGTACGCTAGCAAGAGCTGATGGACACAGATTCTCCCGCTGAGCCAAGACCTGTTCCAGTGCTTGAATGGGCACCCAGAGGAGTGCAGACCTAGACATATGCATACATCATGGAATAAATAGCAACATATTATAAAGGAAAACAGTTTGGTGATGTTTAAACGCACGGCTGTTCTAAATCCCTGCTGTCTGAACGCTCGGTCGGAGCTTTTTACGTAGCCTGCTTTCAGTTTCTGTCATCACGTTTAGGTTTTCTGCCAGCGCTTTATAGATGGAGTGTTGCCACTACCAACGCAGCGCACAAACAACCCCAGCCCCGTTTTTAAATCTGAATTGGATGTTCTAAAGACAAAACACCAAAGTCCAGAGCGAGCCGTCACTAACGCTGTTTCCGCCTCAGTGGGAGTTTTGGGCCCTGGGATGGTCCAGCGGGGGTGGGAGGGGTGCTGGGGGCCTTGTTTTAACACATTTATTGACTAGTACCGGTTCTGTTGCACGGATCCGTCATCAGTCCAGTTCTGCAGCTTTCCTCGTTTTCATCAACGACTGTTTTTCAAGGTCTTGTGCTGTTTTGAGGGTGGGGGGGGCCGTTACCCATTCAATCTCCTGAAGATCAAATGGTGTAAACTTGGTCTCTGGGGTGATTTTTTGTTTTTTTGAGTCCATATTCAATTCTCTGTACATTATCTTTTCTTTCTATTAATCTGCAGGAAATATAGTGTATTCTGCTCTTTGTGTGATGAAACAATCCACCTGCATACTTTTATGTTTTGTAAATAAAAGCTGTTGATTAATACAGATGTCTAAAGGGGGTCTACTTCCTGGAAGGACGGTCTTGCTCCAATAGCTGTGGGGTGTTTTTTACACGTACGTGGGTCTTTGCGGGTCCTGGGAGACGCTGATGTAGAGACGCCGTCCGTCCACTAGGGGGAGACATTGCCCCTGCCTCACCTTCAGTGGACTTCCACAGCGCCTACAGCAAAAGTTTACCACTAAATTAAAAAACTAAAGCTCCTGTTTGACCTTCATGAGTTTAAAATACATGGTTTGCGTATATATATATATAGTCTGTCCTAATTTACATTGTGCCTAATAAAAATGTTTGGAACGTGATATGGATTACCATTTGGATAGCCTTGTTATTCCTTTTTTTTTTTTTTTGAATATTTTTAATATCTTTATTTCCATTAAGCCGGATATATGTCTGGCTACAGCCGACTGCTGCTATTTAAAATATAACTGGTAAACGTTTTATTGCTTACACACGCAATTGCGCAACTATTCCACAGGCGCCATGTCCGTCCCTGACAGTCATTTATACAGTAGGCAACTAAATCAATGAAATAGTTAATAAATAATAAATATTTCCCCAAGTTGAGTTAAAAAAGAAACACTATTTGTTAGATTTAGAAATACCAGGAACGTGTGAATAAACTCGGTTTGTGGGAGTTTTCGTTGGGGAGCTTTAAAAGTTGGCAGAGGCGCGTGAGGGGAGGGGGCCCCGTGGACGGAGCTGTCCCACATCAGATGGGAGAGCTGGCCCATTTCACGTCCACGCTGTCCCCGTCAGCAGCCCAGCGGCCCCGGGCCCCAGCAGACCCATCGCACCGGTTCTGGTCCGGACTGTGAAAGTGGCCCCGTCCCCTCCAGGACGCGCCTGCTCCTCGGTCCACAATTCTGCTTCACGGCCTCGCTTTTTTTTCCCAACGTTTTCCCGGCTGCACACTAGATGATATAAATGATGAAGTTTAAACCCAACCAGACCAGGACCTACGACGGGGAAGGTTTTAAGCGAAGAGCCGCGTGTCTGTGCTTCAAAAGCGAACAAGAAGAGGAGGTGAGTCCGCCCGTGGGTCCGGCGGCTGGCTGAGCTCTTCGCACTTCATCCCCGCTTCCTTTGTTCAAAACTGCACTGTTACCTCGCCGTTGGACGCGGGCAGTGTGTGTGTGTGTGTGTGTGTGTGTGTGTGTGTAAACGCGGATTCGTGGTGTGTTCCGTGCAGCAGCAGCGCCGAGCATGCTTGGAGCTGCAGGGAGGACTGTCCCCGGAAACAGCTGAGACGCAGCTCTGCAGCACGGAGGACACGCACGTCTCAGCGTGCGTGAGCTTCAGCCACGGAAAAACAGCCTGCAGGTCAAACCAGGCGTGGGGAAGCACACGCACAAGTACAGGCAGAGGATTCCGTTTCCGAATTCATTCCCTAAACTCCCTAAATTCGTTTTCCTTAGACGTCTGTGAGTATTTCCATGAAGGCCAACACTCCCACAGTGAGCCCAGACTGGAAACGCACCAGTAATTGTCCAGTTTTGCTTTCCTATAGACTTCTCTGATTAACAGCTGTAGCTTCCAATGCTTCACAATTCTAATTGTGCTTGTTGTGCTCACACTGTTCACACACACACACACACACGAGTGTGTGTGTGTGTGGTGAGTGGTTCTGTAAAAATGGGAGAGGATTTGGAAGTCAAACTGTACACTGGTGGGGGTCAGGAGGTCGTGCAGCACTTGTGTCTGCCCAGAGACGGTGGAACGCTACACTGTGTGCTAAACACCAGTTGCAATTTATAGAAAGTAGGTGCCAGCACTCGCTGTCCCCTGGCAGACTTCCTCCTGCTGCTCGTGCTCTGACGGAGCGCTGACGTCGGCACGAGGCCCCTCTGATCGGCCCCCAGGGTGCGGCGGCGTGATGAAGCGCTCTCCTCCACCGGCCACACTTTACGGGCAAACACTCCGTCCAGTCTGCATACCTGCTTTACTGTCACTTCCCCAACATGTCAGTCTGCTCCAGGAGAACGTGAGACGGGACGACTTTGGGTCCCATCGTTGACGCTCCGCTCAGCCGGCCTCGTGGCTCCGTCTCACACACCACACACACCTATGAGGAGTGTGTGGAGCCTGCCGGCGTCGTCAGCCTCTGCTGCCTAAGCCCATTTTGTTTTCACGCTGAAAGACAACTGCTGACCCAGTGGTTTCTGAGCGCCTACGTGCCTCGCATGCCGCGTGTGTGAAATTGTGCATGCATGTGTGTGTTTTGGGTATTTGTGCGAGTATGATGGCTGCCAAAGTCTACAGTTTGCAGGGCTGTAAACACACCGTGGGCCACCCCCTATCAACACCGGGGATTACATGAGCTGTGGCCCAACTTTTAGGAGCCTTAATTCTAAAGATTTAGTTTGAATTTGTAAACTTTCAGTGCATCTTCCCACCGAAATCATCATATCTTGATTATTCCGTTAATAAACTAGGCTAATGCTGAGATCGGGATATCCAACTGCCCCAACATTGCAGTTCTTGGCATCTTTAAAAGAAGTGTGTCTGTGTGTTCCTTTCCTAATTCTGATATTGACCCAGTTTCTGCGTGAGCTATGGCCCAGGGTCACATGGTGCAAAGTTACACTTGTCATATTTATTTCTGTGCATGCGAGGCCTGCAAAGACGTTGTTATTAACGCACTCCAGATCAGCTCTCAGGAGAAAGGAGGACTCGGTGTCGTGTGCCGGCTCCGATGTGACACAGAATCAGATGTGACTCTGCGGGTCATAATCCAGAGTGGAGAAAGGAGAACGGCGTGTTTGCACATGTCTGGCATGTTCCATATTCACACATGAATGTGGGTCAGTGCTGTTCCACTGGTATCAGTTCAACACACTGCATCGCTTTAGTTTTTTTTATCTCTGTTTCTGTCAGCTCTTTTTCAGATTGTCACTGTTGGTCAGCCTTTTAAAAAAGCTTTTCTTGATTGTTTATATTACTACATTTCTAAAATCAGTGTGACCACTTTAATATGCAGACATCTAATATTATTCTGCTGGATAAAATGGGCGGAAAAGGTCAACTTTCTGGAGTTAGTGCTATTAGCTGCTTTTTGCCAAGCCTCAATTTTCAAACTGAGTGTGTAACGTTCAGAAGGCCCGTCCTCAGCCGGCAGCCTTTGAGTCTCAGCCTCTTGAATGAATAGCACACTTAGCCGTCACACACTTAGAATGGTGAGTGACTCTGACCTCAGGCCTGTTTCTGGCAACCTGAACCCACGTGGGCCTTTTTTCTTTGGAAGGTGATACTGGTGAGCAGCAGTCGACATCCAGACCAGTGGATCGTGCCAGGGGGAGGAATGGAGCCCGAGGAAGAGCCGTGCGGAGCCGCCGTCAGGGAGGTGTATGAGGAGGTGCGTGCTGCTTCTGGAGGGAAAATATTAACAGAATAGTCAATGATACACACCATTCAAGCCAGCTGAGGTTCAAAAGGTCACTTGCATGGAAGCCAGCTTGAGGGCCCTCACAGGAGGTGGGAAGCATGGATATCCATTTGTTGTGTGCAGTAACGAGGCTGCACTTAGCCGGTGTCCGCTCCGTCGTGAGTGATGAGCTTCCATCTCGGCGTGATGCTGATAAGCTTTGAAACGGGGCGATGAAATGAAAGTCTTGTCACCGCCGATGCTCCTGAATATGAGTCGGGCTTCACCAGTTTGGTCCGTGTGTGTTTGCAGGCTGGTGTGAAGGGAAAACTGGGCAGACTGCTCGGCATTTTTGAGGTAAGCTTGTCAAAGGATTGGCAGCAAAACTTTGTCCAAATGTGTTTTTTTAATTCTGACAGATTTCCCGAAAATTATTAAATCCTTTGTAGCACAATCAAGACAGGAAACACAGGACGTACGTCTACACGCTCATAGTGACGGAGATACTGGAGGACTGGGAGGACTCTGTCAACATCGGTACGGCTGCATGTAGATGCCACTTTAGTATTTGATCCTTCGTTTTATCTTAAGAGTAACATCTAATTTTCTGATGGGCTCAGAAACACACAAACACACACACCCCTGTCATGGATGGTAACCTGAAAGCCCAGATCGTTTCTGTCTGCTGTGGAAAAGTGCTCCGCTGGTATTCTGGTCCAGCCTGCTCCGGAGGGGAGGAATGTTTGCTGTGCCCAGTTGTTTCCCAGTTATCATCCCTCCCTGCAGCTCCTCCTCTTACCCTGTGTGACCACTGGGACAGAGCGGGAAGGGCACTGCTCTCCTACTCCCATCCACCCCCCAAAGGCCACTTTGGGGTTTCCAAGTACAGTCAGCGCCACCCTTGCCGTCGTGTGATGAACACGCGCAACTCCAAAACATGGCTTTTAGACGTGAATGAGCGGAGATGAATTATAAATATTTTCCAGCTGGCATTTTACTGGAAAGGCTATTTCTGGGGAGGGTTGGTGGCGTGAGGGCTTTGCACACATGAGAGAGGGGGGTGGGAACTTCCACTACTTCCACTCAGACATTTCTGCTGCAACCCTCAGGGTATTTACCCTTTGAGCAACGTCACACACAGCCCAGCTTTATCCTAACGCTGCTGACACCCCCTCCCAAGTGCCATCTTGGTGATGTGTCACCAACATAATCAATGGAACCCACGATTATGACTTTAAACATCCACCTGTCGGTTTCCCTGAGCCAGCTTTGCTGTGTTCTCTCTGTTTTAACAGGGAGGAAGAGGCAGTGGTTCAAAGTTGACGAAGCCATTCGGGTCTTGCAGAGCCACAAGCCCGTCCACGCGGAGTACCTCCGCAGTCTCACCAACTCCCGCAGCCCCTCTGTGTGTAGCACCACCAATGGCAACCTGCAGAGCTCTGAAGTGATGGACAACAACGCTCCCTGCTACGTGTTTTGCTCCTCACAGAGCTCAGGTGTAGTCAACAGATAGGACGATGGCCAGCTGGCCGTCTTTGAGAATCCACCAAAATGAACATTTCCTCTCCGAAAGACCCCAAGACTGACTCCATCAGTACCACTCCTCTAAGGTCTACAGTAGCCACCTTCTTGAAGGTTGGTTTGGAGTGAGCTTGAAGGGTGCCAAATGTTTTTCATACATACAATATTTCACTATTTAGATGTATATTTTTAACTCCAGCAGCTGAACAAAAATCTTGTTGTGCTTAGGCGGTTAAATGTAGTTTCTTCCTATTGCTGCATCTTGCAATGTTTGAGAGTACATTTACAGGAAAATGAATATTTGATTTCTCTTTCGCTCAAAGACAGTGCAACTAATGTGACCTCTGTGTAGCTCAGGTCTTGTGAGGTATTTACCCTAAAGAGAGCCAAGGGCGAAGTCTGCTCTGATGCAAGGATAAACATCGCTTTACCTCAAACGCCTTAACAGTGCACGCCGTATCATCCCTAATCAATGTGATAAAGATTAGGTGCACAAATGCTCACTGTCGATGACCCACAGTGGGAGTCTTACAGTTCCTGCTCTCGTGAATCTGTTTTTCTACATGTCACGTTCGCGTGCTGAACAAACAAGATGTTTTGATCCAACAGTTTTGTTTGAGAAGATAAGACTGTGTTCAAACAACTTTTACATGTGCCAAAGACGTGCTACTCAACACCAAGAACCAATTAGAATGCTGTTCATGCTAAATCTTGGTTGAAGAGATTTTTTTCTTGATTATTCTTCATGCCTTTCCAAACAAAAGCTATGTGATAATGTGTAGACACAGTACTATTTTTAAAGCATTGATGGGAAGTGCCAGCTTGCCTTAAACATTATTAAATCGGGCCCCTAGGGTGCCATACATGGAAATAAAACAATGGGCTTTTAAGGTTTAGTTGTTCCCTTTTAAGAATGTATATTATTTAGTAGGTGTTAACAGAACGTATTTATATTTCATTTTTTTGTACAGAACACATGAGCAAAAGGTTTTCTGGATGTAAATGCCAATTTTCGGGAATAGAAGTGCGTTACAACATCATAAACTGGGTGATTAAGCATTGTTTTTTGTGTATAACTGGAATATTATGATGGGCACAACTGCGCGGTACATTGAACCTAATGAATAATAAAGTTTGTGCGCGTTTCCACGGACGCCGTGCGTGGAAGCGCTTCTTGTGAGCGCGCTCCGGCCGCGCGTCCGTCCCCGCGGGAGCCGCCCCTTCGCCGCTGCTGCCTGCGCTCGGTCAGGTGTTCCCCGGGTTGCTTCCTAAACTTTGGCATTTTGAAAACAGGCTTGCCTTTGCTGGTCGGACAGAGACAGACGAGGTCATGCTCAGAAGGATACTTCAAATGGTAAGGTTCTGTTGGCAAAAAAACCCAAACGGCGTGGGTTTTGTATGGCTGTAATGAGTCGTTAGCATTTGGACATACAGGCCTGTCCTTGTCTGAGTATTCATGATGGGCGCGTCATTTACAACACGGTGCGGTGCGGGTGGGTGGGATGCGTTTGTTTAACCTCGGGGAGTTCCCGTGTTAGGAAAAATATCCGCTAACTCCGTCACAGCGTAACGAGTATAACAAACGCTCCTTCAGAAAGCTTGGTTAGCTAAGCAACAAATGCTAACTGTTGCCTTAGCTGATCAGATGGCATGTATGCAGGCAGCAAGCCAGCATTTGTCCCTATATTGAAGTTCCAAACTCATTCTCTTTTGAGATAATTTTGTCCCACCCCTGTCGCGTATATTAAGCTTATAACCTGATTGTGTACTGCGGCTGAGTTATTTTCCTAGTTAGCTAGCTAGCTACCTAGCATTATGTTGATTCATCGTTCACACGTCACGCTACCGTTAACCATAATGACATATTGACTTTTTACTCATATGTCAAGCAGCCTATTGAAACGTTGTATTTTCCTCAAAATTTTGTTTTACTGATTCCTCATAAAAGCACATGCGGGAGTGACATGTTAGCATTTAAGCTAACTAGCATCAGTATTGAACTACATTTACCGACCACCCACTAACGACGTCATTGTGTACACACGTTAGAGCCTCGACTCGGTCAAAATGTAATTCCAAACTTTCCCTTGAGAACAAAAAACATTTCTTGCAAGAAATATTAAAGTCGCTACACGCGATAGCAAAGACAGAATGTTTGTGTTTGTGTGGTCAATTATAGAGAAACTATAGAGTGGTGCACAAAACATTCTTTTTGTTGGTTAACATTTTGTTATAGACCGTAAAAAAAAGTTTAGCATCACGCTGATTAAGGAGTATTTTACTCAGTCAATGACAGTGTAACCTGGACATTTGTTTTCACTTTTTCTTCCAAGACCCCTGGGAAGGGGGGCTCCCAGAATGCAGAATCGGAGCCGCCCAGCGCAGAACTGAACCACGATCAAACCTCAGAGGTATCTTGGGTTTTTTGAGGGATTTATATTCAGTTTTTTCTTCACCAACAGATTCTAATGATGGACTTTTGTGTTTCAGGGCTTCATCTGTCCTCAGTGCATGAAATCTCACAACTCTGCAGAGGAGCTCTTTAAGCACTATGATCTGTTCCATGATACTGGAGAATTACCTGCTCACGTGGCCCCCACTCGGTAAGATAGTGATGTTACTGTAGGTCTATGTGCTCTCAAAAATATACCAAAACAAAAGCTCCTTTTTTTCTAAATCAAAGGGAAGACCTTACAATGTTGCGACAAGAGGTTCAAGACCTGCATGCATCTCTCAAAGTAAGTATGATTCTGAAACAAGGAGAAATGTTCCATTTTAGTTTGTAATTAGCCGGTAGAAATGCCTGACGTGTTTCATCCCATTAGGAGGAACGATGGTTCTCTGGAGAGCTGAAGAAAGAACTAGACAAAGTCCAGGGACACCTGAAGCAAGTAATTCCTTTCAGATGTTTCAGGTTTTACAACAAGCCATTCTGGATTTAGAATATTGAAGCAAACTCTTGCTGTAACTGGTTTAATCTTTCTCTATATCTACAGAGTGATGGACAGACGGACCCAGCTGAATCGGGTAAGGGGGTCGTATATTTTAACACTCCTTCCAGAAATATAGTAAACATCAAACGGTCAAATGTGGGTCTTCGTCTCAGCCCTTGAAAGGAAGCTGAATGAAGCAGAGACTGAGAAGTTCAACATCAAGCAGATGAAAGACCTGTTTGAGCAGAAGGCTGCCCAGCTGGCCACAGAGATAGTAGGTGTGTGTGTGGGTTGGGGAACGAGGAGGTCTCTGTGTTCACTGTTTAACCACAATGGTGCACTGTTGCACGACTGCTCCTAATTTAATCTATTCTTTTTAATCATGTAACAGGACATCTTTAAGCAAGACAGTTTTTTATTGTCCACACTGATGTTTTTCTTCGGGGTGTGTGTATTTGTCATGGTGTGAAGATCACATAAGTATTATTTTTGACAGACCTAAAGTCCCGCTATGATGAAGAGAAGAGCCTCCGAGACGCTGCTGACCATAAACTGGCCAACCTGAATGAACAGCTGCAGAGGGAGAAGCAGGAGAAGGAGAGACTGCTAACAGAGCTGGTACAGTCCATTGCACAATAAGCGCCTGTGGATACTTGTCCTTTTGTCTTGAGAGTCCACGGACCCTTTTGCTGTATTTGTCACCTCTTTAATGAATGCTATGCTTTGAAGATAAAATTGAATTATTAGGCTGTTTTGGAGAAGGATCAACCCGAGTCTGAAGCTTTTTTCTGAGGTACAAAACCCTCAAATCATTGATGTCAAGAGAGCTAAAACTCCTAGGCTTTTTAATGCTTGAAAAAGTTACAGGTTTTGTCTTCCTGTATGTAATGATGATAAAATATCATAGGAAACGTTGGGTAACGTATTTCTTTTGCCGTGCTTTCTGCTGGTTCTGCCGTAGCTGCAACGGCCGGGCGTGGAGGACGTGGAGGTGCTGCAGAAGGAGCTGGTGCAAGTGCAGACGCTGATGGACAGTATGACCCGTGAGAGGGAAGAAGAGTCTGAACGTCTCAAAAACCACTACGAGCAGCTGCAGGCGAATTACACTAACTCAGAGGTGAGTCCCAAACTGTCAAACAGAATTCTACTGATGGTCAGTCATCTCTGAGACATGTGTTGCCCTGTAAAACTGCCTCTTCTCAGGGTACCTGAGAGCCCAGTCCCCTCCTAGCCCACTAGGCTGTAACTAGTGTTTGGATGAGGAATCCAGCTTGATTAAGCACTTTTAATCTAATAGTCAATTAGCCTGCAGCAAGACCAAAATCGTCCACCTAAGCACATCTCTGCACATCCAGTCAAGGAGATAGGTTAACATGGGGTTTGTCTGTTCTGGGACATGTTTGTGATTAAGATTGTAACCACATCCCAGCGAAGGGCAGGTTGACCCTGAAAGTTTGCTGAGGGAGGAGAAGCTGCACTCGACTGGATGTTAGCAGCCAGTCTTCAGGGCATCAAGCTAAATGTCACGATTGCTTCTAAAATAAACGGTGACAGTCAGATGATATTCAGATTGCAGAGCACATGGCAAAAAGAACCTGGTCCCCCCTTTGCATAGAATCTTCTGCTTGTAGCTGCCACAGCTGAGTGAGAAACTCTTGAGCTAAATTTCCAATCACAAAAAAGTCTTTTTGAGTAACTGACCTTTGTCTCTGTCTTTCTTCCTCTTCCTCACCTAATCATGGTATACTGTTTCTCCAACATATACATGTTCTTGAAGCTTCATAAACTGGAGGTAAATGGTGTTTCATGCCCCCCCCCCCCACCTGTTGTTTGCATTATTCGTTTGTCATACTTTGTTTCCCCACTTTTAAAAAGTTCTTGTGTTAACCTTTTAATTTCTTGATGATTTTGCCTGTTTGTTGTACAGCCAGTGTCTTCTTTTTCGTATTAGTTCTTCTTGTTCATAAGTGTGAAGTAAAAACAAGTCATTCATAAGAAGCCTTTCCTGTGTCCTTACATATTTCGTAATTTTCTAACCTGTCTGCTCTGTTGCAGATGACCATTGCCCAGCTGAAAGCGGAGCTGGAGAAAGGTCCGCAAGAAGTAGCTGTCTACACAAAAGAGATCCACGAGCTGAGGAGCAGTCTGAACAGTCTGCAGCAGCAGAGTCAGGTAACACAGCACACCGGCACATACAACCTAGCACCACGGTTGTGACCACTATGGCCTGGGGTGTGTGTACGGACCTAGTTTACATGGGGTGCAAACTCTTCCATAATCATATGACGATTTTCAGAGCTGTTAATACTGAGACACTTGGCACCCGTTATGTAAGCCTGCGTGTCTAATGTACATGATAGCGGTTAAAGAGCTCTGCTAGCTGCTCAGGCATGTCCTCCTTGCCTTGGCATCTATTGTAAACTCCCCCCTGCTGTTGAGGACCGGGGCTTGTCTCAGTGCCCTGCTGCTACCAGCCTTCTTCAGCCACCCAGGCATGTTGATAACGAAACCCCTCTCAGAGGAGACCTATAATTAACCCCCCAGTGGTATTCCTGAAATGCCTCCCCTGTCCCTTAGTGTGAAATACAGTCATAGGTGACTGCATTCATGCGCTGGAGCGTTGGGCATGCAGTATTTGCTGTCAGTGGTTAAAACCCTCCACATGAGGCGTGCCAAGGCACTTCCCAGCAGTAGATTTCGGAGGGGGATTACAGATCCGATTCCCCAGTGCCACTTGCCTCGTGCTTCTCCAGGAAACAGGATCTCCATAACATCTGGTGATCATTTCAAAAATACACCTCTCACGAGAATCGAGACCCAAGTTTTGTCACACAAGAGCAGACATGCGATCAGCTGAGGTTCCTTGAAAACATCTGCGTAGCAAGAAAAGATGCAACAACACATGAGAACAGGGATCCCAAACATGTCAATAAAAGGTAAAGAAATGCAATAAAGAGTGGTTTGAGGTTTGGTCTGCACTATGTTGAGCTGTAAAAATGTAATAAATGTCTGTGAAGTCTAGCTGCCATGTTAGATTCCTTTCTTAGCAGTGTGCTATTAACAACATTTTGTTTTTATTGCCCTGTAGCCAAGTTTACTGCCAGCTCCAGGAACTGCGTTTACACAAAGCGCCGTATTTCATGTCCTCTGTTGTCAGTATTCTAATGAAACATGTGACATTCAAATGTCATGTCTGTCCCTTACGTTTTGTTTTCATGTGTCCTTTAGTTTAAGAAACTGTTGATGTGACCCGATCAACTTCTTTGTTTTTTTACTGGACTGTTGGGAGTAACTGCTTTCCATATTTCGTGTATCATTCCAGTGTGCGTTTGTTTATTATCAGTGGGACATGAGCTATGTTTAAACAGAGGAAAGGAGAGGAAAGGAATAAAGACTAACGACCCAAAAGAGGAAAGATGGGAATATGAATGTATTGCTATATTTTGCACATTGCTATATTGCCATATTTTCGATGCTACTTGTAGTCCATCCTAACACCAGCCTGTGACACCAAATGTTCTGTCTTCTTCTCACAGAGTCTGTCAGAAAAGCTTGAACAGAAGGAGAAAGATTATCTACAGCTGGAGGAAATGTTGGCTAAGGAGAAAGGCAGCAAGAAGAAAGCCCAAGACGGTCTGAAGGAGAGGGATCAGGAGGTTCAGGAGCTCCAGGCTCGGCTCGCTGGGGCTGAGACGTCTCTGCAGAAGGCCCAGGCAGAGCTCCAGGAGAGGACTGAGGAAGTGTCCAAGCTGAGGAGCGAGATGGGGGAGCTGGAGGTGAAGCATGCAGAGTTGAAGGTTGAGCGAAAACAGTTGGAGCAACTACGGGAAGAAAAGGAGAGCCATGGAGCCCAGCAGCAGACTGAGATCGGTCAGGTTGGTCGCCCACAGCTCCATGATTCTGAATGATGGTGTTTTAAACCAGAGTCAGCTATTCCTATATTGTTGGACACGGACCTTATTTCTTCCTATATTACCTTTGTCAATGGATGCTGCTTTTTAAAAAATGAATAACCAGTAAATGTGTCTCCTCCTAGCTGCATGCCAAACTGCTGGAGACCGAGCGGCAGCTAGGTGAAGTTGAAGGTCGTCTTAAAGAACAGAGGCAGCTGTCAGGGGAGAAGCTAAAGGACCGTGAGCAGCAAGCTGCTGACCTCCAACTTAAACTGTCCCGTACAGAAGAGCAGGTATGAGATGAACCATTTCTGATGGCCTGAGGCCAGCTCCACCAGTAGAGTTGAACGAAAAGCATTTGTCTCCATTCCACATTTATTTTATTAGCTTGTGGTCAACCAGAGAAATGTTCGTCCCTCTCTACTCTAGTTGAAGGAGAGTGCCACTAAAAACACAGACCTGCAGCATCAGCTGGAAAAAGCCAAGCAGCAGCACCAGGAGCTGCAGGTGTTGCAGCAAAACACCAACGGCAAACTCCGGGAGGCACAGGTACCGGTGGACACCCGACACTCTGTGGTTGTAATGTTACAGAGTTTGTAAAATCTCGATGATTTGTGCCGTAGAATGACCTGGAGCAAGTCCTGCGTCAGATTGGTGATAAGGACCAGAAGATTCAGAACCTGGAGGCTCTGCTGCAGAAGAGCAAAGACATTGTGAGCCAGCTAGAAGCTGAGAGAGACGACCTGTGTGCCAAGATCCAAGCCGGAGAGGGAGAAACGGCCGTGCTCAACCAGCTTAAAGACAAAAACCAGGCTTTACAGGGACAGGTTGTTAAATGCACACTCATTCTCTGGCGCGGATCTCTGCAATACAAACTGTTCTTTTGCCTCATTTTTATGCATATGGGTTTTTTAGGTTACACAGCTGACAGACAAACTGAAAAACCAATCAGAGAGCAACAAACAAGCTCAGGATAATCTGCACAAGCAGGTCCAGGAGCAGAAGACCCTGCTGCGCTCAGCGCAGGACCGAGCCCATACTATGGAGACCACGGTCACCGAGCTCACGGCTCAACTCACCGACAGCAAGGAGAAAGTATCCCAGCTAGATGCTCAGGTAAAAGGGCAGCTTGACGGCTGACATTTTCCACTTTTACCCAAGGTTTTAATATCTGAACCAGTGCAGCTGCTCAGACTGAGATATTATTTTGTTGGTTTTTTTTTTTTTCAGCTGAAGGCCAAAACAGAAATGCTGCTGTCTGCTGAAGCTGCGAAGGCTGCGCAGAAAGCCAACATGGAGAACAGCCTGGAGACCGCTCAGCATGCTTTGCAGGACAAGCAGCAGGTTTGCACCGTTTTTAGTAATACTCATCTACTTTGTTTCTTTTGTCCTTCTCATGCTTTCATTCCCTTTTGGTAGGAGTTAAACAAAGTGCAGAAGAAGATAGAGGAGCAGACCCAAAGCCTCAAGGAGAAGCGAGAGCAGTGCACGCAGCTGGAAACCAACGTGAAGGAATACAAAGACAAACTACTGGCTTCAGAGCAGCGTACCGAGCAGCTACAGAGCCTGAATAAGGTTTGAGTTGATTGCTTTAACACTTTCAACCTAATAATAGACTGGTATGGTAATTGAAGCATTCGTTTTCCTTGTACAAAACATTTAAAATCACTAAAGGTTCTTTTGTATCTTGCTAAATCAATGTGGTCTGGTGATGCAGAGACTGGAGTCCCAGCTTGGGGAGCTGCAGACTGCACATGAGCAGGTGCAGCAACAAGTGCAGAAGCTGCAGAAGGAAAGCACAGAGATGAAACAGAAAGCTAAGGAGCTCCAGCACTCCCTGGAGACAGAGAAGGCAGGGTGAGACAACCTATACGGATGTATTTGCTTTGACTTAGTGTCCGAATTAACATTAATGGTATATAATATCACGCTTTTCCACTTTAGGGTTACAAATCTAAAAGGAGAAGATAAAGACAAAGACGGCTGCTCTGACTGAGGTTCAGCAGCAGCTAAAGGGCTGCGAGCAGGACAGAGCTACTCTCACAACGAACCTGGACAAAGCAAACCAAGAGCAAATCCATCTGAACAGTAAACTTCAAAACCTCCTGGCAGATTTACAAAAGGCCCAGCAGGAGAAAGAGGCTCACAAGAAGGAGATTGGCTCCTTGCAGGAGAACCTAGGAAAGACCAAAAAGGCACTGAAAGAGAGTCAGAATGTACTGGATGCTGAGAGGAAGAGCCATCAGTCAGCTGTGGAGGAGAGGGTACGTCAGGAGGCTGCTGTCTGACCAAATCAGCTCAATAAAAGGTGATGCAACAAAGTAGATGTATAAGCAGCCACTTGTGTCAAATCTCAGGACAAGTCCAACCAGAAGGCCAGACAGGAGCTTCTTAAGAAGAATGAGGCCCTGACCAAGACAATGAATGAGTCTAAAGATCAGCTGGAGCAGATGAGAGAGGTACACTAACTACAGCTACACAGATGTGTGTACGTACGGGATGTGTAGCTGCTGTTCATCAGTTCTGTCCTGATCTGTCTCCAAACGTCAGGCGGAGAAAAGCTTGAAGGTTCAGCTGACTTCAGTGGAGCAGCAGCAGGTAAAAGCTCAGGAGGCCCTAAAGCAGAAGCAGAACCAGCTGGAGAAGCTGCAGGCACAGCTGCAGACTGTGGAAGGGAGCCTGGAGGTGGAGACGAAGAAACTAAAGGGCCAAATAGCAGAGTTACAAGAGAGCGGTGTCAAAAAGGCAAGTAGGAATTTAAAATGAATAAGTGCAAAACGCTTACAAACGGAATATTCGTTGCTGTGCAGGCTTGGTGTTGGTGGACGTGCGTATTTATTAATCTTGTATATTGTAGGCAGAAGAGGAGAAGCAGCTTCGGGCACAGGTGGCAGGACTGAGCGAAGAACTGGCTTCCGAGAAGCGTCGCACGACAGAAGTGCAGAAGGCTTTGGAGCAAAGCCAGGAAAGCCAGAGCAAGCTGCAGTCTGACCTTTACGGCAAGGAGACCGAAGTGTCTGCCCTGCATCAGGACCTGAGGGTGCGTCTGCGTAGGACGAACTGACAATGCACCGCTTACCGCCTGATTGAAATCACTTTCACGCGATTGAACTGATGACTTTGGTTATGACTTTGTTTTTTGTTCCTGTCAATCTAATTTTGGTTTGAATATTTGTGATTGGAAGACATCTGAGCCGTTGTTGCTTTCACAGGCCTGTGAGGAGAAGCTGAAACTTGCCCAGGAGGAGCTGGCTGGTAATCAGACCCATCAGACAGGTTTAGAGGCTCAAATCCAGGAACTACAGGTGAGTCGAGGCTCCCTGGAGGAAGAGTTGGGGAAACTAGAGCACAAACTCCAACAGCGGGAGCAAACTTTGAAAGACTCAGAGAAGCACCAGGTCAGGGTAGCACACAACCTATAAACCCTTTCTGAAAGAGCTGTAGATGATGCTAAACTGGGTTTTTCTCCAGACTCAAGTGAAGGAAGAACTGAAGAGGGAGAAAAGTAAAGCAGAGGAGCTGAATAAACTCAAGAATGACTTGGAGAACAACTCCTCCAGACTGGCTGCAGATTTGAAAGCGCTAAAGGAGAAAAGTGACAAGGTTGGTCATTTTTACAGCCGTTGAGAAATAAACAAACGTCCTGATGGGGAACTTGTTACCCCCTAACTACTGATCACCATTTCATCCTCCCCTCTGAATGACACAGTATTCCAATATCTTGGAAGGACTGCAGTCCTCAGAGAAAATTAGCCTGCGTCTGCATGTTTACCTGGGAATAGAGCCAATTGGATGGTTGCTCACATGGCACCAAAGGTTCTGACCACCATTTGTTGCTGTCCAGGAGCTGGGCAACCTGCAGGAGGCCAAGCTGCTGCTGATCCAGCAGAAGTTGGAGCTGCAGACTCAGGTGGAAGCAGCACAAGGTGATCTGGAGCAGGAGAGGAAGGAGCACCAGTCCACCAAAGACGGCAGCCTGCGAAGAAAAGAGCAGCTCCTGGCCCAAATCAAGGATGTCCAGGATCAACTGGTAGCTCTCGGCCGTCCGAAAAGGCCAGACGGGTGTGTTGGTACAGGTCCTCAGATCACCGATGCTTGCTTTGGCAGTCGTCTGAGAAGAAAGCCAGAGAGGAGCAGGCCAAGCGTGGCGAGGAGGCGGAGGCCAGGACCAGCGCGCAGGTGACGGCTCTGAACGAGAACGTGGCCACGCTGAAGAGGGAGTGGCAGGGCAGCCAGCGGAGAGTTGGCGAGCTGGAGAAGCAGACGGATGACCTGAGAGGAGAGATCGCTGTGCTGGAGGCCACCGTCCAGAACAACCAGGACGAGAGACGCGCACTTCTGGAGAGGTGAAGAAAGCCTTTGGTCTTATTGGATATGTTTTACAGTGTTGGGACCCCTTTTAAAAACAAAGCTAAGTAAATGCGCTTTTAATGCGAGTGTGTGTGTGGACGGGGGAAAGGTCCAGGAAACCGGTGAAGCCTGCCTGTCCTGACCCGCTCCGGTTGTGTCCAGGTGTGTAAAGGGCGAAGGTGAGATAGAGAAGCTGCAGGCCAAAGTGGTGGAGCTGAGGAGGAAACTGGAGGACACCACAGCTGCCATGCAGGAGCTCGGCCGAGAGAACCAGTCACTCCAGGTCAGCCACCCAGTCCCAGCACCGAAACACAACAAGAGCAAAGCAGAGAAGCGGCAGAAGTGCTGGCGTAGGTGTGCAGCTGTCTGAACGGGTGTGTTCTCTCAGATCAAGCAGTCCCAGTCTCTGACCAGAAAGTGGGCCGAGGATCATGAGGTGCAGAGCTGCATGGGCTGTGGGAAAGGCTTTTCAGTCACCGTCAGGAAGGTGGGCGGCGCTCCCAAATCACCCCTCAGCCCCATCTCTCCTTCTGACCGACGCCTTTTTTCCTCTCCTTGGTTATTTAGCACCACTGCAGACACTGCGGGAACATTTTCTGTGCCGAGTGTTCGTCGAGGAACGCCCTCACACCGTCCTCCAAAAAGCCAGTCCGGGTGTGTGAGACCTGCTTCGAGGAGCTCCAGGGCTGATCTTCCTCCTCCTCCTCCTCCTCTCCTCCCTCAACAGGCCCATCCTCCCTCCCCTCCTACTCCAGCAGGCAGAGGACAGCGTGTCTTTGTCATACATGTGCACTATAGCGGGGAGGCGCCACGCGGAGTCCTGCACGCTGGCTCCCGGCTCTGGGTGGCGCCTCCACCCAACACACAGGAGTCATGTGACTGAAAGGTGGCGGGAGCGTTTGTATCTGTTTTTGTGCCTTTGCTACTCCTGCAGACTGCCAGAAGATGGAAAAGGCTTCTCTGTTCACGCTGTCTTTGTCGCGTGGCATCCTTTGCCGTTGCGAAGAGGTTGTTGTTTGTCTTCTAAACAGTTTGACAAATCAGGAGGTGAAAGGTCAGCGGGACACTGGCTCCTTTGTAACCATGACGCTGTTGGAAATCACGGCTGCCCCGTAAAGATGAGCGCAGCCCGGTGGTCCAAGAGAACATATTCTTTGATAAACCGTAGTGGTAAGGGGACAAATCTGCTTTTTACCACAATTTCTTTTATATTAAATAAAAAGGTTGTTTTAGTTTCAGCAGTTTAGTGATTGTGTGTAATGAACAGGTGAAGTTGGGAGAGGTCTGACGGAAGTCTGTGCCAACACTTCATTTGGGCTTCAACTGTTGACTTTGCTAATATTCAAAGTTCCACTAACAGGTATTTTAAATATGCGCACTGTGTTTTTATCCATGTTGTTGACTTCAGTGGTCAGTTAAATACAGTGATGAAGGCATTTAAGGTGAAAACGTGCAGCACTCTAGACCGATTACACCAATTCAAACATGACCAGCAGTTTTCAGCATACGAGGTCGCCCATGGCAACAGAAGCGCTTTTGCAGCCGCTGTGACTGTGTGTGTGTGTGTTATGACCAAAGAATGTCTGCGGCAGGAGTGTTTCATTTCAGTGTTTTTGGTTTTTACCTGAAGGTGCGACGAGGATGAGCCCGGGGGCTTTTTAACTGGTTTTATGGTTCTGTGTTCGTTCCTGCAACTTGTGGTGCTTTCTGCAACTGCAGTCATTGAAGTTGACTTCACATTTTGGTGTTTTTTTTTTTCTCTTGCTGCTCATCTTTAGCTCTACTGCACTGATTGCTGCATGGACGTAAGTGTGTGTGTGTGTGTGTGTGTGTGTGTGTGTGTGTGAATGTGCTAAAACTGCAGCTGTGTGTTTTAGCATCGATGCCTGCTGTGTTTGCGTGCTGAGATTCTCTGGGTGGATGTTGTATCTCCTCAGCATGTTCAGGGATGTCGATGCGGCGTTCAGGTGCAGCGATTGTTGCTGGTTCTGCAGCTGAGGTTGCATCTTTTTTTTGTGCTTTATTGCTTTAAGACTGGAGCAAGCAAAGTACACTCTAGGCCTGGCAACAGTGCAGGTTGCTCTGGAATTTTGTAAAGAACTGTTGATTTGGGACTCACCAAAATAATTCCCTCATTCGTTTGCTTTTTAACAAACGTCCATCTCAGTTCAGAGCTGTGGAGAACACATAATCACGTTTGTGTTGGATTTGTTTTGTCTACCTCAGATTGGCACAGGTAAAAAAGCACTATTTCTAAGACTTCCAACATTCAGAATTAGCGATCGATCCGCCACACTAAAACCTGAAGAGATGGCTTGCACCTTACTGCATCCTGGGCTCGTCTCCTTGAGAATCCAGTCTGAAACATAGGACCAGAACCTTTCAACAGGCTTCAGCGTTTCCTGCACCGACGGACTGACCTGCTCATCGAAACCTTTGTAAATGTTTGTAATGAAAACAAAAAATCTAATTATAGATCTATAGCAACTGTGCGTGTATAAATATTGACAGTGAAAATGTGTTGACTCATCGGTGTCTTACTCATTTTTACAAAATGGCTAAACCGACCTGTGCAAACTGAACTGTAGCTCGCTTGCTGTTCCACTGGCCTGTGGCTTCTGCACGCTTTAGTCCTCATGTGCGTCATGAAGGCGTGTGTGAGGCCAGCTTGCACATCCCTGTTGGAGGTGGCACACAGTCTGTCTTTACTAGTGTCCTCTGTTCATATGAAGTGACTGAACATTCTGTAATTATTGTGCACACGCACCGGTTCATTTTCTAATTTGTTCTCATGACAACACCTAAATAAATCCTGCAGTAAGTTTCTACAATGTGCTGGTTGTTTTTTTTTTAGTGACTTTGATTGGTTTTGATATGAATTTTATTTCTTTCTGTGAAATCAAATGAAAGCTTGCCGCATTGAACCTATTCTTCCAAACGGGACATTTTAACGGTGTTTTCAAAGCGATAAGAACTCCAGTAAATATTTACCACCTACTTTATTTTACACTACTGATTCAACAGGCAGTTATCTTACAAAATGGGAATAAAACTAGAGCAGGGCGGACAGGGAAGTGCCCAGCAGCGTTTTCAGATGGCTTCGTCCTGACGGTTCAGATCTGTGCGGACTCCAGCCACAAGGTGGCGCTCTTGACCCTCGGCTGCTCCGAGTCCAGTTTCAGCAGTGTTGTCACAGCGCCCTCTATCTTTGACAGCCATTCTTTCTGAAAATGATCGGCAAGAATAAAGAAACCTCAAACAGTGTAGAATATTCGGTGCTACACTTCCCGCTAATCTCTTGGTCAAGATGAAAGACGGGTTGAGGAGAATCCACCTTGTTCGACTCGGATGCAGCTTGCAGGATGAATGCACCGATGCATTGCTGGTAGCGGTTCTGGTGCATGATGATAAAGGAATGAGGAAGCCCTGATGCTGCAAAGGCAGTTGTAAAGTGTGACACTTCTCGCCAGCAGAGTTGAAGCACAGCTGCTGATGAGCACTCGTGCACAGGAGGACAAGAAAGATCATTCCTTACTTGAAGCATTGAGCTGGTCAATATTCTTGAGCTGGAGTCGGTCCAGAGAAAGAGGCTGATCCAGAACGGTGAAGGTGCATCCCTCCTTCAGAAACTGATCCAGCTCCTGGTTCTGCGGCAGCCTCAGGGGGTTCTGCTCCGGACCAACGGACTTCTGCACACACGGATCACACAGGAGCTTCAGCGCACCTGAACATCGGCTGGGGGGGAAGTTCAACCCACCACCCACAGGCTGCACCTTCTTGTTCCTCTTTATCCTTGTGATCAGCAGGAATTCATCAAACAGGAACAGGTAGACGTCGATCAGCTTTGTGTTCTCTGGGAATGGACCGAAACAAAAGTCACCGTGTGGCTGTGTAAAGGGTGAGGGAGGTCAGCCGCGCTCACCTGTGAGCACCAGTTTCCCTTCATGCAGCAGACTTCTGTGAGAAATGAGATTCTCCAGAGTGACCGCCTTCAAGAGATGCTTCAGAGTCTGTGGGAGAAGCCGTTACTCACACTGAGGCTAGAGGAAAAGCCTCTGGCTCTTCAGACATTAGACGCCAGAGTTCTGTTACTGGAGCGGACAATTACACACGTCACCCCAAAAGACGGACCTCGGGGACAAAGGCACGCTTGTCTCTCTCCCACACCGGCAGCCACACCAGAGCATCTCTCAGCCCTTTCACCTTCTGGTAGTTATCCAACCATTTTACTTTTCCCTCTAAATCACCTGGAAACAGAGCAGAAGGATCAAAACTGTTGTTGCGCAGCAGGACCTGAAACAGTTTTTCAAACCGTTGCAACATGACTGACTGGTCTGGCTGTATCTCCCAGTAAAGAAATAACAACGGGCTCAGCTTTTCCAGAGAGCTCTGGAAGCTCCCAGAGGGCAGCGCCTCTGGGTGTGGGAGAGTAACTCTGCTCCACCTTTTTGATAACTGCAGGGAAATATTTATTGCCCAAGTGTGCCAGTGCTAGTATAAGTGTGTGGTGTGTGTTTTCCACAGCCGGCCCTCTGGTTACTGACTAACCTGCCTAAGCAGGTAGATCACATGTGCTGATAGAGGCTGCCAAATTAACCCTCCCCCCCCCAGCTTATCGACAGTCAGTGAATGGACAGAGTCACACATTAACTGCACAACCACACACAGGCGGAGAGAGTCGGTGTCGCTGTCCCCCCAATTCCTCCGCGGCTGGAGTAAAATCTCAGGAGTTAGTTCTGGAGTTGTCAGCTCACATATAGATGTGTCCACTTGCTCTGCGATAGCCTGCAGGCCTTTGTTCTCGTCCTCCGTCTGACACCTCTTTGCCATGTTCCTCAGCAGCAGAGGGTAACGCGTGAGCCTCTGCAGCGGCGCCACCAGCAGGTCACGCAGCTGAAGCCTCCGGCACAGGTCATTCCTCTCACACCACTGAGGGAAGCAAAGAGAGGAGACGGAGGTCAGGGGGCTGGGAGACACCAGGGAGAGTGAGGGGGACAGGAAAGGAGAACACAACGAGCTGCCTGACAAGCACACTGGCGTGCTGACGGGGAAGGTTACGAGTGGGAGAATGGACACCTTCCATGTCCGACAATCTGCACAGCGGCGCCGTCCCTGCGTGGGGACACAGCCCCAATCCAACAGCTGTGACTCAGCAGCATCCAGCCCACGTCAGCGATCTGCCTCCTGTACCTTCACGTATATTCCAAAGTCCTCCCTGAGCTTCAGGCTGTCCAGATAAAGCAGCGCTGCCGAGTAGTTGAGGCAGTACTTCTGCAGGCAGTGGCAAAGGCTGTCCTGGAAAACCTGTCAACAGACAGGACGTCAGCCCGCTGACCTTCAGCTGGAGACAGGTGTGTGTGTGTGTGCACTAGCAATACTTGCCGTGCTCAGCAGCTCCATCAGGGTGGGTCCGTCACCCTCTGTAATCTCCAACATGCTCTTGATGACTCGGAGGAGGTTGGTCAGGAAACTAAAACTCACCTGCGTGAGAAAATACCCAAGTCTACAGGTGTCACAGAGTGTGTGTGTGTGTGTGTGTGTGTGTGCACAGTCACGCTCAGTTGGTGGTAAAAAAAATAGTCACTGAGTTCACGGTGTCTCTAAGTTTCAATATCACTTTACCAGGTAGGATAACGGTTAAATAAATCATTCACTGTGTTTGTTTTTCTGGCCAAATCTTTTGGTAATTATCCACACGAACAAGGCTTATGTGCCCGTGGCCTCACCAGACACAGCTCATTGAGGTTGGCAAACAGCCGCCAGGAGTCGACGTCCGCCAGGCAGTTTTTCACCTGCAGGTTTGAGAGCGTAGCAGAAAACACCTGGCAGACAGACAGACGGACGGACGGATGGAGACACCTCAGCCTGACGGTTCCGAAGCAGCGGGAGAGCTTCACAGCGGCTGCCTCCCTCCCTCTGTGTGTGTGGGGTGGAGCCAGTCACCTCTTTCAGGACCATCAGCTGATCCAGGAAGTAAAAACATTCGCTGGTGAAGAGTTCCCAGATGGCCTCCTGCCTCCTGAAGGCGTGGGGGTGGCTGCCGGCGCTGGTTTGGGAGGCCCGCTCCTGCAGGAACTCCGACAGGGAGCAGTCCTGCAGAAAAAGAGGCCCGGGGATGAGGGAGGAAAAAGAAGACGCCACCTCTGTCTGTGTGACTGTAAATGTCCAACCAGCATCTGCTTTTACAGTGTGTTTGCTTTATGCGCGCAGGGTCAACCCGACTGGTTAAACTGTCAAGAAATTCTGGTTCTTGCACAAGCAGCAGCTTTTTTAACCGCCTGTCTGATTAGTCTGCTCTGCTGCACACCGAGGGCTCTTTTACTGCAAAGGTGTCAGTTGATCAAAGACACACACACACACACACACACACCCACACACACACACACACACGCTGCTTGGATTAGAAATCTTGGCGCAGGCAGAAACAACATGATTTACAGAGCAAACAGTCTTGCTGTTCTGCTGCTGGGTGCTGATTTCTCACCTTGTACTTCTGGAAATCAGAGTTTCTCCAGTCTGCGATCTGAGATTTGGAGAGATATTTCTGAATATCTGATGCTGTCCCTGTCTGTGGCTTCCCCTTGGTCTGGAGAATGGAGACAAGGACAGACGGTATTACTGTGGATGTTAAGGGGAAAGAGAAGTGTTTGTTTCTGCATGTTTGTTATCTGGGTGAATATCTCTGCCAGTGACAACAATCAGAAAACTGTCCAGAAGCCTGGCTAACTGGGTTTGGCTCCAATTCTGCATTGCGAGTTTTGACCAATTACAAAAGGGATAAGAGGAAGCACATTAATCTGATTTGAGAAGTGGGTCAGAGAACAATGTCCAAACTAAATGCCCTCAGCTAAAACACAGCACATCAAAACAAACCCGAAGCACACCATCGGCACCGTGCGCCCAGGCAACGGCTACCGGCAAACCCCACACCTACCGTACTACGCCTTGAAAAAGGCCACTTCGACTTCTTGTTATCTGTCAACATGATCAAAACACCACCGGTCATCATCAGGAAATCAAGGCCTACTAAGACTTTAAACAGAAGCTGCTTTTAAACAGTTAGCCTTACCGTAGCTGTTTGTCCCGTTTAAAATGTCGGCCACACCGTTGGACACAAAAAGGTCTCCTGGTGAAACATCCAGGCCTGGCAGACTCACCACCACGGAGCTCCGTCTCCTCTCCTGCAGCCTGAGGAAGGAGAAGAAAGTGGAGCTCTTCCGGTTTGGTGTTCACACATTAAAACAGCTCGGCAAGGTGGCCCGGTTGGAAACGTGGGATTCCTACTTTCACTTCTGTTCTTTTGTACAGGCAACCCAGCGAGTCAACTCTGGGCAAGCTGCAGGAAATAAGAGAATTCCCGGACTCTTTGACATGGTTGGAATACCAGTGAAATCCCACTGGAGCTGTTCAGCCAACTGGAGACTAACGTGAGTGGCAGAAATTATGATGGATAAGTGTTATGTGTCTGGATTTGTGCTGATTATTGGACCACCTATATGGGTGTGTGGGGGGGTTGGAAAGGTGACCTCTAATCCTCTTGTTCTCCTATTCATGGTAACTGAGGAATGGCTGCGGCTGGAATCTCAGTTCTGCCTCTTAGCCTCGGAAAACCTTCAGACAGACGGCGTTCTCAGCCTGACTTCGACTGCTAAAGCTGCCCAACCTCAAATATTCATTTAGGGAGAGTGAATACAAGGCAGCATTAGACAATGCTAATGCCAACAATGAGGCTGATGTTTGTTACAAATGGCCATTGAGGTGCTCTGTAACCAGACGGACTGGTTTAGCCGAAGGTCAGGTTCACTTTTAGCATGCTAGCGTTGATTGACAGTGTCACCGACCCCTGTGGTATTTTCTCCATGCTTCCAGGTCTTGAAAAGACCAATTTAACACCAGCACATTGTTGTTACATTGGGAGTGTTCACATAGTTTGTCTCATGTTACTCTGACACCCCTTAAAAAGGTACTCTTCAAAGAATATTCACCTGAACACCTCGTGTGACGCCAAAAAAAACGAAAAATGTTTAAGGACTTCACATAAACACACTGATGACCCTAGGTTATATGACACATACATTGTTCTGAGAATATATGGCTCGTATGTGAGGACCGCCGGAGCTTCCTCCTGCAGGAAGCGGGAAGCTGTGGCCACATGGCCGCAGGTCCAATGTGTCTGCTTTCAAAAGCGATTCAACAGGTGAACCAGGTAGGTGCTTCTCCCTTCTGCAGCGTTTAGGATGAACTGTGAAAGGACCATCTGTTCCTTCAGCTTCCAGTAAACCAGCACAGTTGCAGTAAAACAGACAACAAAGTGACAAACCCGGGCACTGGAGCTGACTAACGGGGGGGAGGCATGAATGCTCCAAACCAGGTCAGATCATTCCACGCCATCCCCACAATACCATCCTGTTGCTTTGTGCCCGCTCAGAAAGCCTCCTCTGTCGGCCCCTCTGCCGCCGAGGGCTCTTGCAAAAATGGGCGTTTTGTTCCCGCGCAACAAGAGAAATAATGATGCTCCAAAACAAAACTGCCCCGACCAGAAGCTCGCAGGGCCGAGGCCTGGTTGGAGGCACAGAACCAGGGTGTAATTACATGGACAAAAGCTGCCTAATTATCCAGCGAGGGCTACAGCCCATGAAGGAGGGGTGTGGGTGGCAGATAAAACAGCCCTAATGAGGGTTTGTCTAGCCCCTACAGGACCATGGGACTCTCAAAACTTAACGCACCGAGCTGACAAAGGCATGAATGACAATGACGGCACAATGGGCCACTTTCAAAACTCAACGTCCAGTGGTCCGTCGCCCGGGCCCATGAGCCACGCTACGGAGGAGAGGAGCTGGCACAGATGTTTGGGGAAGGCGTCTCGCCATGGAAACTGTGACACGTTTACTTCCTGACATGCAAACTTAAAAACTGAGGTGCAGACAACATGCCAAACGAGTGGGCGCTCACCTGTTAGAGAGATGCTCTTGGTCCTGTAGAGAGATAAACAAAATGCATCAAAATGGAATCACCCAATCTGAAAACACTACTCCACGTCCCCAGCCTGCATCAGTCACATTTAGAAGCAACATTGAGCCCAACTCAGGGTACAGTAGCCCTCAGCCGAGGGTGCAAAGACCCCCTGCTGCTAACGGCGCCACTGTATCACTTTCAAAGACACTGAATGGTGAATTAGTGCTTTAAGTGCTGGCTTGGACTCAAAAAGCTCCGATATCTGAAGAGAATGTCAGAACTCTGTTAAGAATGCGCTCCTTTGAATACCACAAGCCGATGAATAGATCTGCCCATTATCTTTTCCCATCGTTCACTGACCCCTCCATTATTGGGTGACTGCTGACTGCGGTGAATGGGGGCCCGAGGAGAACACTTCCCAGGGCTCTCCAGGCTCGCTCGGAGCTGTCAGTGCATGTAACTGCTGATTCATTTGCTGTCAAAAGCTGGTATTGTGTCCCACCGCTGCGGGAGGCAAGGCCGAAGCAGGGAGAGGAGGTTTCCACAAGGAAGGAATGTGTGACCACCACGTTTATGGATGGGAATCCTCATCACACGCACTCCAAAAAGCTTGTGGCAATTGTGGGAAGATAATTAGAGACTGTTTTAGGGGGAAAAATAAACTCACCTGGACCTCACTTTCAGGAAATATGAAATGTTTATGGTGGGTGGGAAGAGCGCTGTGACACTCGGGCCTCTTGGAAGCCACGATGTTGTCTAAAGTCTTTGATCGGTTGGATCTGAGCCTCTGCTGGCCACAGGATGAAATGGGTTGATGGTTGTGGAAGGTCTCTTCGTCGGGGACGGTGTTTGCCGCAAGAGGGGATTTGACCCTGTGCACCGGGGACAGAGGACTCAAAGGGGACCGCCCGTTCTCTGGGTCCCAGGTGTCCGTCAGAGGGCGCCGGGTGCTCCTCATCCTCCTCAGGGTGGGAGACGTGGAGATGCGCCCGGGAGCCTGCCGGTCAAAGTGTAACAAAGGTGCTACCAGGCCATCAGTGTCCACCAGGGACGAATGTCTGAGCTTGGAGGTGGGACCGTGTGAGGTCGATGTGCATGATGACCGGGCTGCTGGTCTGACTCTCCTTGTGTTGGAAGGATCCAGAGTCCGTTTGGGTCTGAGCATCCACCACTCCACCACCAACCACCTGGTTCTCAGCCCACTCCAGGCAGCTCCAGTCCAGCCGTGTCTCCGCATCCTGGTCGTTGTCTGGCAGAATGACGTGCTTCAGCGCGGACATCATGACCTCAGCAGCATGGTAGTGCAGAAGGGATCGGAAAGCTGTGATGTAACGGTCTGGTCGCTGTTCCCCTCTGACTTAAGGTCACCTGATAATCCTGAAGCATTCCAGCTCCATTCACACCGATGGAGCCTCAGGTTTCTGTGGAAAATGCAGAAACTGTGTCAGATGCAGAAGCAAAGGGCAACAGGTGGAACACACGCACACACGCACACACACACACTGACTTCCACATCAATCAAAGGCAGAAGTCAGTTTCAGTGACTGGTGATGTGACTTAATGATTCAACCATATAATAATGTCCTCTGGTACCGGCCCTGCTTGTCCACCCAACAATACAGGGAGGGACAAAGACACAGAAACAGGCTTCACACACCTCATTTCAGCCGCCAAGCCTCTGTCTTTTGTATTCACACACACACACACACACACACACACACACACACGCACAATGGCTTTTGCTTTGCTCCAAACACACCAGTTCTCTTCTAAAACACTTCTTCCCTTCATTGTTCCTCCTAAACAACCACGAGGTGCAGCAAAGTTCAAAAAAGCCAGTTTAAAATCCACACCTAAGGAAATAGATCCGAGACGTGACCTCAGCGACGCACGTGCCCGAACACACACACACACACACACACACGATTAAAAATGGAAGAAGTTTGGCTGACTTACACCCGCAGGTGGCTCCAGACGAGCCGGGCTGCTGAGGGGCCGCCGACCGCTGCAGTCCGGCAGAAGAAGAGACCAAGAAGCGAGGAGGAAAGAGCCGCCGGTTCAAATGTGGACAGTGTGTTTGTCTGACACGAAGGTTAGTTTTCTGTCAAAACACAAGACAGCAGGAGGGCGGAGTGGTGCACCAGGACCGAGGAGCGACGGCGCTGCACCGCTGGGAACAACGCTCTCTCTCCCTCTCTCTGGGTCGCTCTCTCTCTGGGTCTCTCTCTCTCTCTCTCTCTCTCTCTGACTCTCTCTCTCTCTCTCTGACTCTCTCTCTCTCTCTCTCTCTGTGCGTGTGTTGGTGTGTGTTCCTCTTTCTGCGTCTCTCTCTCTTTCTAAGTTTGCCAATTTTCAATTCTATAATTCCAAATGCTTTATTGCTGTGTCCAATACAGAAAGGCGCGCAAAATGGATTATAAAATATAAAAAATACAAACATTATTTTTTTTTGAAAGCTTTAAATAAACTATTTTTAACAGGTGTATGTACGCACATAAGGCGGGCTATTCCACATGATAATTTACATTGCTATCTCTCTCTCTCTCTCTCTCTCTCTCTCTCTCTCTCTCTCTCTCTCTCTCTCTCACACACACACACACACACACACACACACACACACCGGTTCGTGCACCAGCTCATCTGCGTGCACGCGCTTTTCTGCTCCGTTTGTTTGCGTTTGACACAGAGGAGGCGCTCAGGGGCCTGGCGTGCCGCCGCCGCTAGAGGGCGCCACAGGCCCAGGGACCCCACTGTCTCTGACGCACTGGCGGAGTTTCATCCGCCCTTCACCGTCCTCGAGAGACGACATTATTTTGGCAGCAAAGTGTGTTTTCACTGTGAAATTTACCATTAGGTGTAATCAGTGTATCCAAACTGCCACATCTGAGGAAAAAACTGGAGCTGAAGTCACAGGACGTCTGACCTGACATGTGAGGAGCACATAACGGTCACGTTTAAACCCAAAACATGTAATTAGAGAATGTAGATATACGAAAATAGCCCAGAACATAGTGAAAAAAGTTCAAATAAATGTATGAATCTAGTACTTTGTTTAAGTTGTATTATTTTTTTTAAATTAACACAGCTTTTAATTGTTGCTGCAACCTCTGTCCCAGTATGACTAAAATGCTTGTTCTGACGCTGTTACACACTCATCCAGTGTCCGTTGCGTCCATCCTCCCCCACTCACACCATCATCATCATCATCATCATCATCATCATCATGGTTTGAGGATGACTGGTTCTTGGAGATGGTAAACCAGCCTTTCCATGTTGCTGCGCAGGTTTACGATTTCTGGCCCCAACATGTGTGGATGACTGTTGAAACTTGCATTAAACAGTCTGGTTTTACCGACATCCAAATGAGCAAGAAGAGATTCGATGAGAATCAAACACCTAAAAGCCTTTTCAAATATCGACAATAAAAAACCAGATTTGCTCGGTTGTGTAACATGTTTATTTAGCCTAATTCCGATGGGATGTAACACCTGCGGATCATTTGCAGCTCCCTAATTGCGTCTCTGGGTTACTAACATATCCTCTGCATACTCAAACAGCGTGGCCCCAGTGGCAGACAGCTGGTCCACAGCTCCGCAGGGGCCCCCAGGCTCCAGCAGGGTCCCCCCTGGAGCCTCACCTGCGGACCTGTGGTGGACGCGCTCGGGGGCCTGAAAGCAAGCCACGGGTGAAGGTTATTGGCTCAGATCCGTGACAGCAGCAGTCTCCTCCCCCGAAGTGGCTGTGAAGAAGAGCCGTCGGCCCTCCGGCATACAGGAAGAAGTTGAAGAAGTCTGCAACTGGCTGCGCGTTAAAAACCCCGAAAAGCAGCAGTGGTTGTTCCCACTCTTCAATGTTCCGTTTGCAGAGGAAAGAGACTGTAGAGCTGGAGGGATGACGGCGGATTGAAGCGGAGCTTTTAAAGTGGAGCCGGCGGAATCAGTCGAGGGGAAGTCGGACACAACTTGCTTTTAAATGGGAAATCTGGACAAAAGCACGAGCTAGTGAAAATGTCAGAGCACAGATCCAGTTTCCTCCACATCGGGGACATCGTGTCTCTGTACGCGGAAGGCTCCGTCAATGGCTTCATCAGCACTTTGGGGTGAGTTGCGCCTCCTCGCTTTTCTGCCCACCGGCCTCACAGCTGGCAGACGGCGGCATGCCTTCTAACCTTTGCTAGGCAGCACTTGTGCACGTTTTTCGCCCAGCTGTGCTCATCGGGGGAGCCTCGGGTCCGACGTGAACGTCTTGTGGCCGAGGCCCGTCAGCGCGCAAAAGCGCTGCGTTACAGGAAATTGCACACACATACGACAGGAATGCAAAACGCAGGGACAGGAGCAAAGTTTTGGCCCCCAGTTTGGGCTCCGGCCCGGGGGTAAACCGGGTTCGTGGAGATGGAGTTCTGATGGAGTTAAAGGAGGTGGATCTCTGGAGTTTGGAGAGCTGTTGCGCCCATTTGCATGCGTCTCACTCCGCTTTCCCTCTGCAGCAGCCAGGCAAACAGCCAAGTAGATTATTAAACCAAGACAGGGGTTCTGGAGCTGGAAAGCAGAGCCACACACACACGGATGCACACGAAGAGCTTTAGATTGTTTTTTTATAGGCTGTGTTCCTCAAGCATCAGGTTTTGTGTTTCTAGGCAAACTTCCCTAATTCGCCATAGTTTCGCTTTAAAGCCAGTTCCTCTGAGTGCAGTAGGTGTGTTACTCTTCATCCTGACACTTGAACGTTGTTTGGATGTTGGTGCGATGGATATTTCTTTACATTGTGCCATTTTTTGCGCAGAGGTGCAGAAACTGGGCCGTGTGTGTGTGTGTGTGTGTGTGTATGTGTGTGTACCTCCTGCAGGGCTGGTACCTACGAGCCTGCTGAACAAGTGTGGAAGGCCTGACTGGCCCTCAGGAATGAGGCTGCCCCACCCACCTCCTCTCACACCCCCTTTTTTCAGTACTAAACTTTATTTTTAATGTGCCATAGAGTCGTTGCAGCAAACAGGTGAGCGCCGACCTGGTTTCACACCGTCTTCAGTTGCTTTTGACGCAAAAGCTCAGAACAGAACATGTCGCTGGCTTCACTTACAGCCTGCTCTGCAGACAGCACTGCTCCCTATCTGCAGGAATACACACATCCTGCCAGTCCTTTTTTACCAGAAACCAAACCCAGAGGTTGGTGCCAGTGCAAATGCAAGCAGGAGTTTCAAAGTGTAGAGGAGGGATTCGTGCACGGCTCCAGCTGTTGCGAAATCAGGCCGCAAAACACTTATCAGCCTCTCAATAAGTCATTCTTGACAGGCGCTGAGAATGGTTCCAGCACTCAGAGCACCAGTATCTGAGGTATGAGAGAGGAACCACCCTGACCCAGAACCTGTTAGCATGGCCTAACCTCACGCCAAGGCTTCAAGGCCCGTGTTTGCTCTGAGGAAATCTGCGAGTTCCTCACACGCCTCACACTGCAAACAGTCAAACATCAGATGTTCCTGAGACTCTGACGAAGGCCTCCGGAGCACTCACAGGTGAGCCAGGCGTGGAGCTTCCTGCTCCAGCAGGGGGCCTGAAATGAGCCTGTCGGTGTCCAGCGGGGTGGATTGATCACGAGTTCATGTTTAACTGAGCTGCGGAGCAAACCCTGGTGGCTGTAAACTTGTCTCCTGAACTCAAGGGCTGGCTCTCTGCAGCGCCAAGGTTACTTATTTATGGACCATTCTACACGGCCTTCCGCTTTAGACTGCTCAGCACTTCCTGGTTTGGGCCTATCACTTCTCACTGAGAAGCAATTGGGGCGCAGAGTTGGAGGAAGTACTACGCAACTGATGGACCGACACCGGAGAGGAGCAGTGGCGCGCTGGCTCGGCCCGCCGGAGCCGCCAGCTCCATGAATCGGAGGAATTGTGCTTCTCCTCAGTGGACTGGAAGAATGGATGCACTTGTGGACATCAGCTTGGGGAGCAGGAAGGACAAATGGAATGTGAGGGCTTGGACTTTTTGATGTAGGAATCTAAAACCGGTATCACGGCATAAGTTTTCAAACATTCTAAAACTATAGGGGACCCCTCACGCTGTCTTCTTATCACAGGTACATAATCATCAAAACACTGATTGGCTCCTGTCTTTTTAACTCCCTGTCTGATTTCTGGTAAATCCCACAGCTCTGAGATGGGAAACAAGGCTGGTATTAACTGGATGACACCGTGCTATCGTCCTCTAATCCACCGTGCATACAAACCACAGGTTTCCACTAACGGCAGCGCCCACATATTCCACAATAAACATTGCCGTCAACCGTCCCACCCTGAACCCAAAGCATTCCTATCAGTGCTGTGATTTGGAGATGTTTGGAGACGATCTGGTGGACAGGGGTGAGACCAGTGTGGGCTTACTGGCTCTGCCTTTCCTCCCATAAATGGCCAGTCAGCTGCTGTGTGGTTGAGACTGTGTATTCAAACCATCGGTTTTTATGAGGCTGCGATACCACAGCGCAGTTTGGCTGACAAGTGTACATTTGCCTAGGGTTTTTTCTTTCTTGCTTTTGTACTAATGTGCTGCAGCCGTTGACAGGGCAGCTTTTTGTCTTCTGCAGACTTGTTGATGACAGATGCGTGGTCCAGCCCGATGCTGGAGACCTGGCCAACCCTCCCAAGAAGTTCAGAGGTGCGTACAAACGTCACCCTTTAAGCCATTTTTAACTGGTAACGTTGAGCGGATACTTTGCATTTAGTGTTTAGGTATGTAAATTTCTGGAAGCTGTTGTTTATGTAAATTTTACAGGCCGTGGTAGGTAAACACTGTTTAGGGCCATAAATGCAGATTTGCCTAATCTAAACACACACTAAAGACTCCCATGTGCCTGAATCCCTCCTATGTAGATTGCCTCTTCAAGGTGTGTCCCATGAATAGATACTCGGCCCAGAAGCAATTCTGGAAAGCCAAACAGGGAAAACAAGGAAACAGCAACACGCAGGGAGACCTGTTCAAGAAGTTACAGGTAACCTTGTTGAATCAACATCTCATGTTGCGTTAATACTAACGGAAACTCTAACAGGCTTCTGTTTTTCCCAGCATGCAGCAGAGTTGGAGCAGAAACAGAATGAATCAGAAAACAAGAAGCTGCTGGGCGAAGTGGTCAAATACAGCAACGTCATCCAGGTACGGCGCCCCCACCCCGCCGTCAGCGGCAGACGCCGCTCCAGCCGTCCAGGGCTTCGGCTCTCTTTTCCTGTTTACCAAGGTTGCGTCAGGTTCATCCCAAATACCTCTGACGCTTCTCTCAAAACCAACAAGTGTCACGTTTGACTCGCTGAGCCGCATCAGGACAAACAGCCCTGTTTGCGTTTGCTGTTGTTGGTCTCCATGGTTACAGACCCTAGGAAAAACAAATTCAAACAGTCATATCTTGAGTTTTTAACATTTTTTTCAGCAGGGCACATCAGCCGCTTGCAGTGTGTGTTTGACACCTCTGACGTGGTCCCGCTGAATCTCATGTCAGTTGGGGTGTGAGTTTGAGCTGCTCTGGGCTCCTGGGTGAACGCTTAGGTTTCTACAGCTTTGGTGACACATTTTCACACGGCGGCCGCGTTTGGACTGAGACGCCCCCTTATCCCGCTCTGTTTGTTCTCCTCTTTCATAGATCATTTACATAGTTTCCTACCTCCAGTTCATCTGTTGTTGACTCCTGGCAGGTTCACAAAAGCGCCTCTTGTCAAACATTTATTTTCAGGAAAATTGGGAAAAAAAAGAGAAAAAAAACAGGCGTTGGCAGCCTAGTAGTAGTTCTCGTTACAGGTGAAACCAGGCCTGTGGGTTCATTCTGTTGTCGTGGTTCTAAACATGATGTCTTCTGTCTCAGCTGCTTCACATCAAGAGTAACAAGTTTCTGACGGTGAACAAACGTCTCCCTGCGCTCCTGGAGAAGAATGCCATGCGTGTTTCTTTGGACCCGGCCGGGAACGAAGGTTCCTGGTTCTACATCCAGCCTTTCTGGAAGCTCCGCAGCGAAGGAGATAATGTAGGTTCCCCCCAACACGGAGTCCCACTCAGTTCCACAGAGACTTTACATCAGCGTCCCTCTCTGACAGAGAAGCCGCACGCGTCGGATGTACCAGCTGTCTGTCTTTCCCGGATACTGAGCGTTCCTTCTTCCTCCTGTCTCAGTAACATTTCTGACTGTGCCCTTCCTCTGCAGCTTTAGGTATTGCTCTTAATTGTGCATGCCTGATCCTGTCAGATACACTTTCACAGTAAAAGCATGGAAGTAGCAGCCCTGCCACCGCATGCATCGTGCCCTCCTTCCTGTCCTGGATCCCACTGTAGATGTACATGTCCCCCAGTTCTGAACGGATGTTTGCTTGTCCTGTGTAGACGTCGAGAGACTAAGTGTATTTATATCTGGAGGCAATGCTGTGCATTCAAGGATACAACTTCACCGTATGTCTGTGTGCACACGTGTGGACTCCCCACAGTGGGAACTGCCTTGGCTTCTATGAGAATGCCTGCTGCTGTTGCACATGGCACCGTGTTTCAAGCAAAGGGATGTTTACAGACCTTAAGTAAACCTCACGCATGGACGCCTGTGCCTTGAAACACAGCTTGACGTCCATAAAGCGCTGTGTTTGTTCTGGGTATAACTGTGTGTTTGGGTTGAAGGTGGTGGTTGGAGACAAGGTGGTCCTGATGCCGGTGAACGCAGGACAGCCTCTCCATGCCAGCAACATCGAGCTTCTGGACAACCCAGGCTGCAAGGAGGTGGGGACTGAGGGAGGACCTGTCCTCAAAGACTTCTTCCAGCTCTCATTTTGGTGTCGCGCCTGAGCTCGTGCTTCCTTCTGCAGGTCAACGCCGTCAACTGCAACACCAGTTGGAAGATTACGTTGTTCATGAAGTTTAGTGACTACAAGGAAGATGTCCTGAAAGGGGTGTGTGTCCTTCAGCTGTTCATTTCTCTGCACCGCAGGACCACATGCTGCATGCATCACCTTGGTTGTTTTAATGGGTTATTATTATTTTTTTTATCAGGGAGATGTCGTGAGGCTGTTTCACGCTGAGCAGGAGAAGTTCCTCACCTGTGATGAGCACCGGCGGCAGCAGCATGTCTTTCTCAGGACCACGCTGAGGCAGTCTGCCACCTCTGCCACCAGCTCCAAGGCCCTCTGGGAGGTCGAGGTAAAGCGCATGGATAAGATTAGATTATTTTCTTTTTCAAAGTACACACACGGGCACACACGCACACATCAACAACACACGTCTAGATAAGCTTAAGCTGCTATTCTAAATGCTGGAAATGAAACCACACTTTTCTGGTAAATTTGATTTACGTGCTGTAACATACCAGTTGAAGAAACAGAAAGTGTTAAATACATCTTTTGTGTTCACTAAGTACCTCCTCCGCGGAACTCCTCTGAGCACTCCTTTGCACTCCGTTTTTGCTGCATTAGGTTGTGCACTATGACCCCTGCAGAGGTGGCGCCGGCCAATGGAACAGCCTCTTCCGCTTCAAACATCTGGCAACGGGGAATTATCTGGCGGCTGAGGTGAGACCTGCTAACTTTGCAGCCTAAAGGTTTATCTGCTTAACACCTTTTTGGAATAATAAAAAGTAGCGTGCACACATCGATACTATGTTTTTAAAAGTTTCTCCCCTCCGGTTGTGAGCAAGTGCTGCTGTTTGGGTTATCAGAGATGACCTGTAGATGGCACTATTCCCATTGACATGACTACTTTCAGGCTTGTTGCTGTCCAACAGTTTTCATGGTTTTCACTGATTCTCTGCAGGTGAATCCTGAATTTAAAGACAACACGACAGCGCCTAGAGGGGAGGTGAGTGTGTCGGGCCAGCACATGCAGCTGGAAAAACCACAAGCGTCTCAGAATTCAGTTCATGCTGCAGATAGTCTGAGAAATAGTCCAGTGTTTGCTGTCAGTGAGGGTTATGTTGGCGGTAACTCTTTTCCTGTTCAACTTTTATCTCTTCTTTCCCCCCCCTTTTGTTACGCAACACCTCAAGTTGTCTCCCATTTCAAGTGCTTGCATGCACACGCGCGCAAACAAGCTAACCCTTCACACATTGTCATGCACATGCTGAGTTTCAGACACACGGGGGGCTTCTTACATAATGTCTAGGTGGTGGTGGTGGGGAGGTTGGGGGGGCTGGTGTAGGGATGAGGGGAGGCAGACGTGCTGTCTGCTCGGCTCCGCTCGCCCGTGCTGAGCTGGTGAGTCACCAGCGGAGGGGAGAGTTGAGTGGGAGGATGGAGAAGCTGAGGTGTGGAAGCGGCTCTGGGGAGCTTCCCATTGACATGCAGAGAACAGTGGGAGAAATGAACCCTCGCCATCATCGGCTGCATCTGCAGGGCTCAGACGGAGCAGCCTACGTACTGCAGCGGCTAACGCTCCACACACACTCACGATGCTAAGACTGTGCGTGACGTGGCTTTATCCATCGCAGACTTCTATCAGAAGTAGTATTTTATGTGCGGTAACGTGTATGGAAAGTCCAGCGTAGTCATTAAAGCCAGCATGATAAGTCATGATGCTGATGTTTCTAGGTGCATTCTTTGTGTTTGTGTGCTGCAGAATGAGACAGACGTGGTGTTCTCCAAGAGGAAGCATCAAGCAGCGGAGAAGATCACCTTCACCCTGGTTTCTGTTCCCCATGGGAACGACATCGCCTCGCTCTTTGAACTAGACGCCACCACCCTGCAGAGGGCAGACTGTCTGGTGCCCAGGTCAGTCACGCCGGCTCACTGGATTTGACTGAAATAAAACCTCTAATTTGGTAACAAAGACCCTGTTGTATCCCAGAAACTCCTATGTGAGACTACGGCACCTCTGCACCAACACCTGGGTTACAAGCACCAACGTTCCCATTGATACGGAGGAGGAACGTCCAGTCATGCTGAAGGTCTGGTCCCACCCAACACTGCTCACACAGACGCGTGACTTCATCCAACATGGATGCACATTTGAAAGCGGCCCTTTTTTCCTCCTGGATTGATAGATTGGCACCTGTCCCGCCAAAGAGGACAAGGAAGCCTTTGCTATTGTGTCGGTGCCCCTGTCGGAGGTCAGAGACTTGGACTTTGCCAACGATGCCAGCAAGGTTTTGGAGTCCACTGTGAGGAAGCTTCAATATGGCACCATCACTCAGAACGAGAGGAGGTACAGAGGCACACGCCCGCCGAGCACTCGGGCTGATGGCAGACGTCAGTATTTATTACTTTATGCTTCGGCTTGTTCTCAGGTTTGTGACGAAACTGCTGGAAGATCTGGTCTTCTTTGTGTGTGTGGTGCCGAACAACGGCCAGGACGTTCTGTCTGTGGTCACTTCCACACCCAACCGAGAGAGACAGAAGCTCATGAGGGAGCAGAACATCCTCGCCCAGGTCAGACAGCGTCAAGTCTGTTTGTGCTTCTGTCCTTTTGAGGACTCACAGACCCAGACGTTCCACACCGACCCCGTGGTTTACTCTACCTTCTGCCTCTCCAGATCTTTGGTATCCTCAAGGCTCCGTTCACCGATCAGGGTGATGGTCCAATACTGCGGTTGGAGGATCTGGGGGACCAGCGCTATGCACACTTCAAGTACATGCTGAGACTCTGCTACAGGGTCCTGCGCCACTCCCAGCAGGACTATCGCAAGAACCAGGCAGGTTTCCCGTCGCTCTCGTCCAGCATTGAGTAGAGGTGGCACCATCAACCAGCTTTATGGACCCTGTAATGGTACCTTCAATCCTGTAGGACTCTATTGAGTTTATTTAGGTTCTGCAAATGAATGGGTTGATGGTGGTGGTTGGTTAATAGCTGGATGTTTGGGGTTTACAACTTAAATAACATAAATAGCTATAGATTTTGGTAAAATGCTCCCACTCCCATGTTGTGCTTTTGAAATGGTCTGAATGAATGTTAAGAAGGTAAGTGAGCTTTGACATGCAGGTAAACCTAGACTAAACACATCTGTGACAACTTTTCTGCAGGATCAAGTTTGCTTATAGATTTTAAAACTGGAGGATTGTTGGACTCCTCACAGCTGATTTCTTTAGTTCTGATTTTTGAGGAGAAAAGTCATAGTAGATGACAGGAGTTGTTGCCATCATGTGGTCTTTCTCTGCCCTGCAGGAATATATAGCCAAAAAGTTTACAATCATGCAGTCTCAGATTGGGTACGAGATCCTGGCTGAGGACACCATCACCGCGCTGCTGCACAACAACCGCAAGCTCCTGGAAAAACACATCACGGCCAGAGAGATCGAGACTTTTGTCAACTTGCTCCGACGTAACCGAGAGCCCAGGTGAGATGTGAGGCCCGGCTAGAGGAAAAAGGCTCAGTCGGCGATGGCAGATTTGCCACGGCAAGGCCAGGAGATGTGTCATTGTTTAGTGTGTGTCATGCTGTTCCTTTAGACATCAGCGCTGTGTTTGTCTGCTGTGTTCCTCATGTGTGATAATTTGAGGTTTCCTGTTTGCTGTTTTCATGCAGATTTCTGGATTATCTCTCTGATCTTTGCGTCTCTAACAAGACTGCAATACCTGTGACACAGGAGCTTATCTGTAAATTTATGCTGAACCCCACCAACGCAGACATCCTCATCCAAACCAAGTGAGTCACGCTGAGTGCTATCTGTTTTTAAAGCGTCCGACTTCTTCCCGTCGTGCCTCATTCCATTCATTTTTAAAGACGTTAAAAAACGCTGGTTTAGCAAATTTGAAGCAAATCAAGGCACAGCAGTTTTCTGCTAACTGCTTTGTGCCACCATCCGTGCACCCTAACCTCCCTGCGCACACACATGCAGGCTAATCGCTAACACGGAGACCACCCTGGAGTCCTCTCTGCTGCAGGAGGAGGTGGAGGAGGAGGAGGTCTGGCTCTACTGGATTGACAGCCACAAGGAGCCTCATGGGAAATCCATCCGCCACCTGGCGCAGGATGCTAAAGGCATCCACAAGATGGATGTAGACATCATCACCTATTACAGGTGATGGCAGAAATATTCCACTGTTGTCTGTGTGGCATTTGATGTATGACACACAAAAAAAATAAAATTAGATAAAAAAAAAAAAGAGTATTTCCTGCTTGTACTCTTCAGGTACCAGCTGAACCTGTTTGCCAAAATGTGTCTGGACCGCCAGTACCTCGCCATCAACCAGGTCTCCTGCCAGCTTCCCGTGGATCTGATCCTGCGCTGCATGTTTGATGACTGCCTGCCCTACAACCTCCGGGCCTCCTTCTGCCGCCTCATGCTGCACATGCACGTGGACCGGGACCCGCAGGAGTCGGTGGTTCCTGTCCGATACGCACGCCTCTGGACCGAGATCCCCTCCAAAATTACAATACACGAGTAGGTGTTTGCCTGTGTGACGACGTGGGTTTCCACCCAGAGGTGACTGGTTCCGTTTTGCCCAGGTTCGAGTACGAGTCCACCGACACCTCAAGAGAGGAGATGAAGAGGAAGTTTGCTCCCACCATGGAATTTGTGGAGGAATACCTCAGAGATGTGGTCAGTCAGCCTTTTCCATTTGGGGACAAAGACAAAAATGAACTCACACTGGAGGTAAAATGAACAAATTTGCAAACACGCAGCATTTTTTTTCCTCAGAGATGCTTCATCACTGATCTGTTTGTTTTACCCCTCCCCTCCAGGTGGTGAATCTGGCTCGTAATCTGGTCTACTTTGGATTCTATAGTTTCAGCGAGCTTCTCCGTCTCACACGCACTCTCCTGGCCATTCTCGATATTGTCCAGCACCCGCTCAGCCTAATAAACAAGCTTAATAAGAGTCCAGAAGCTGGTCAGTGTTGCACTGCTTCACTCAGCAAACATCCAGTTTGTTTGCAGCAGTTCACCAAAAAAATAAATAATATGTACTATTGGTTTGAGATAACTTTTTAAAATTTTGTTATATTTTATTGCCACCAACCCAAGTTATGGACCATCCTGAACAGATGATGATAAATGAAAAGGTGAAACAATGTTTTTTAGGCAACAACGTCCTGCGTACGATCCACGGAGTGGGCGAAATGATGACCCAGATGGTTATGAGCCGAGGGGTGCCGCACAGCCTGACCGACACCCCTCCCTCTCTGCGTTATGGTAAAGGATACTTCTTCTCTGACAACGAGGACGTGATGGTGATGGACACCAAGCTGAAGATCATTGAGATCCTGCAGGTGAGCGCCCCCCTGATGGACAAACTCTTGATTGGGGCAGTCAGAATTTACCGAGACGTCTGGTTTCGGTGTTTGAAATAATTTTTTTGGATGTCTTTCGTTTCCCCCATCAGTTCATTCTGAGCGTGAGGTTGGATTACAGGATCACGTACTTACTGTCCATCTACAAGAAAGAGTTCGGAGACAATAGTATAGTGGAAAACTCCATGGCAGAGTTCCCCCCAATGTCTCGTGAGATTTTTTTATTCCTTTATTCAAACATAGTTACATTTTTTTAAAAACATTCTTTTGTGAAGTTGTTCAACAATGCTGCTTTTCACTCCAGCTTCTGAGCCAGACATTGATGAGATTACAACCAAGGCAGAAACCATGTTTGCGGGGAGGTACGTAAACCCACCAGTGAATGAATACACACTTTCAACCTTCAGTGAAAGCAAATGAAGTATTTTAACTGCCCGAGTTGTAACCTTTTTCTTTAGCTCAGAGCTGAGTGCAGTGGAGCTGGACGATGAGGGTGGCCGCACGTTCCTCAGAGTTCTGATCCATCTCATCATGCAAGAATACCCCCCTCTGGTGTCCGGCTCGCTGCAGCTCCTCTTCAAACACTTCAGTCAGAGGGCTGAAGTGCTGCAGGCCTTCAAACAGGTACCGACAAGAAAGAGGCAATCTCTGGCCACTCTGTCAGGGTTGATGTTATTTTGTTTTTGAAGGGTTCTCCTGAGAACTCCCTCAGATGTAATCTGCAATTCGTTGCTTCACACATCACTCTTTAATATCCTCCTGTAGTTTTTTTATTCTTCCTGTGTGTTTTTTTTAGGTCCAGCTTCTAGTGTCGGAACAAGATGTGGAGAACTACAAGCAGATCAAGACAGATTTGGATCAGCTGCGTCTGACAGTCGAGAAGTCAGAACTGTGGGTGGAGAAGAGCGGCGCGTACAATGGCGAAGACCTGGCTGTCAGACAGGGAAAAGAACCAAATGAGGTGTGACACATGAAGGAATTCACTGCCTTTACACCTGAAAACTATAAATATTTTAGCTTTTTAATTACAAGTATTTAGGGGCCTTTTCACAGCACTGTGTGTGTATGTTTGTGTATACTCTGTTTAATATATATTTTTTTTATGCCTTTATCTTTACAGGAGGGTGTTCTGAGCCCAGTCCAGGATGGAGACAACAAACCTCAAATTGACAGCAACAAAGCAAACAACTATAAAATAGTCAAAGAGGTCAGTTCAGAATCATTTTCAGGTCTTTTTCTTTTTTTTTCCCAACAGCAGGCCACTGATTGCGTGATGATGTGTGATTTTTAGATCCTACTTCGGCTCAGTAAGCTGTGTTATCCCAGTAAGAAGAGTCGTGTGCAGCAGCAGAGGCTGCTGAAAAACATGGGGGCCCACACTGTGGTGTTGGACCTGCTGCAGATCCCCTACGAGAAGGTGGGAACCTGCCCAAACGGCTACATTTCTGGGCTTCCGTGTTTCCACTGTCTCTGAAGTACTTTTCATTCTCCTCGTTTGTTCCCACGTTCCACAGAGTGATGAGAAGATGAATGAGATCATGACCCTGGCACATACGTTTCTCCAGAACTTCTGTAGAGGAAACCCTCAAAACCAAGTTCTGCTGCACAAACACCTGAACCTTTTTCTCACTCCAGGGGTACAGTGACAGCTCCTTACCTGTTTTTTCATGCAAAAACAAAAAAACTGTCTTTTTTTTTTACGTATTTTTCTCCCACTCGTGGACTCAACAGCTGCTGGAGGCGGAGACGATGCGCCACATCTTCATGAACAACTACCAGCTTTGCAATGAGATCAGCGACCGCGTGGTCCATCACTTCGTCCACTGCATCGAAACACACGGAAAACATGTGCAGTACCTCAAGTTCCTGGAAACCATTGTTAAGGCGGATGGAAAGTATGTGAAGAAATGCCAGGACAAAGTCATGACAGAGGTGAAAATGTCTTTTTGCCCAAATTCTGCAAAAAGCCGTTGGTGCTGGCGCAGGTTTTAATCTCTGGTGATCTTTGTGTTCAGCTGGTGAACGGAGGTGAGGACGTGTTGGTGTTCTACAACGACCGCTCCTCCTTCCCAGTGCTGCTGCAGATGATGGGCTCTGAGCGCGAGCGGACGGATGAGGACGGAGCTCTGGCCTATCACAACACCCTGGTGGAGCTGCTGGCTGCCTGCACCGAGGGCAAGAACGTCTACACTGAGCTGAAATGCAACTCTCTGCTGCCGCTCGATGACATCGTCCGAGTGGTCACCGACATCCACTGTGTACCAGAGGTGAAGATTTTCTGGAAAATATTCACACACTTGGATCTTTAGTGCAAAGTAAACATGTCCACCAATGCAGTTGACTCATTCTTTGGCAACTTTGGTTTTTGATGTACTGCAGGTGAAAACTGCTTATGTGAACTTTGTCAATCACTGCTACGTGGACACAGAGGTAGAAATGAAGGAGATCTACACCTCCAACCATATCTGGAAGCTCTTTGACAACTTCCTGGTGGACATGTCCAGTGTAAGTCTCCCTGACAGGTCACACACCTGGTGCTGTTAGCTGAGAGAGAGAACAAATCACCCATTCAGTAAATGGCAAAAACCTCCTAATGTTATCATGACGGTGATTATTATTATGGCAGGCGTGCAACACCACCACAGAGCGTAACCATGCCGATTCTGCCCTGGAAAAATACGTGACGGAGACCGTGATGGCCATTGTCAAGGGTTTCTTCAGCTCGCCTTTCTCCGTTAACCACGCCAACTTGCAGGTACGTCTGGTCTTCCAGCATCTGGCCTGCAGGTCATGTGTGTCCACACAGGAGCCACACAGATAAACTGATACTACTGATAAACTGAAACTGAACTGCGCGGCTGAATCCTCTCTGCCCTGCAGACAAACCAGTCCATCTTCATCAAGCTGCTCCAGTCTTCCTTCAGGATCTATAACTGCACCTGGCTCAGCGCTCCTCAGAAGGCCAACATCGAGAGCTGTATTAAAACCCTCGCTGATGTGGGTGAGTGGACTCTCCAGCCTTTTGGAGTAAACACTGAGAAATGAATGACAAACAAGCGCTTTTACTGAAGCATATAACCGTCTGTTTCCCCAAGCTAAGGCACGGGCCATAGCCATCCCAGTGGACCTGGACAGTCAGGTCAACACTCTGTCACTCAAAGTCCACAGCACCATGGTGCAGCGGGCCGCCAAAGACTGGAGGACATCTGCACGCTCCCGACCACGCAAGGAGCCACTGGGTGGGCCTGACTACAGGAACATCATCGAGAAGCTACAGGTAAACTTTGCTGGTATGGAAAAAAGTCTACCTTCAGGAGTTGGTATTAATCCTAAATGATTCTCATGTGCCCTTTCTGGTGTGCAGGGTGTTGTCTCCCTCCTGGAGGAGCAGTTCAGTCCCAAAGTTCAGGCGGAGTTCTCTGTTCTTGTGGACGTTCTTCACAGTCCTGAGCTGCTGTTTCCAGAAGCTGCTCAGTTATGTGAAAGTGGAGCATTTATGTCCAAGTAAGCCCCTTTCTCTTCTACGCCAGGGGCATTGCTTTCTTTTAAATTCTGGATTTGTTCATTTTACAGAGAGATGCAAACAAACAAAGTTGGTTAAGGAATTGTCTTTGTTTAACCACAAGTCACTGGTGGTTGTAATACACCAGCAGCCTTCTAGGAATGAGGTTACTGTGTTGAGCTCTCAGAAACGTTCACCTCTTTACTAAAATATGGTTTGTCTTTATTTTACACAGCAGTGGCTGCGTTACAGGGCATGAATGTTACTGATTGAGCTCTCCTGTCACCCCGCCAGGCTAATTAAACACACCAAGAAGCTCATGGATAAAGAAGAGAAGCTGTGCATCAAAATTTTACAGACTCTTCGTGAGATGCTCGACGAGAAGAAATGCATCCAGGAGTCTGTGAGTACCTGGTCTTATACTAACAAAAGAGAGAACAAAGGCTTCCACGAGACAGTCGCAGATAATCTCTAATGCAGATTCATTACAGTAAAACATTTTAATTAGGCAAATCTAGCTTAACATTTGGGGTATTAGCAGTTCTGTGCTGCTGTCAGCAGAGCGGCGTACTCTCGTTTCCTCCCGCTCTGTCGGCCCAGAGCCCAGACTCTTCATCAGTATGCTGTGGGCTTTTCTCTGTTATATAAGGTAGTAAGGCACTTGAGGACAAACTCACACTGAGAAGGAAAATAGGATGGAGGAAATAAGGGAAGGAGAAGGAGGAGGTGGAGGAAGGAGAGGCAGGCTGTGAACAAACAAATCAATACTGCAGTGACTGGGAGGAGGCCTGTCTCCTGCAGCACAAACACTCACTCGGAGGCCTTGGGAAGCAGATGACCAGAGCTGTCGGAGGAGATTAAAGAAGCACACTTCTAAAAGTTTGTGTAGTCAATGGATGCGAATAATCAACGGGAATCTGCAACAACCCCAGAATTGGATTTCCCCAAAGGACAGCGTGGCCTGGTCTCTGCTGTGCCCCCTGACCAGCCTGCATTGCTGTTGGGCTGATAAGAACTTTAGTTGTGTTCTCATATTCTACCAGGCCTTTCTGGATACAGCCATGCTTTCAGCAGGTTTCTTTTTGTTTTTCCTGTCAGGGCAGCCGGGCAGTTTTCTGAAAGCGGTTTTATTCAACAGTTGTGCGGACTCCGATCAGAACAAGTCCAATTTGAAGGACACACACCTTCTGAAAAGGCAGCAGAGGGTATTTGAGGAGCCAGACAGCGATAAGGATGTGTGAAATGTGGATGTAGGTGTGTCTGAGCGTGCTTGAGTGTGTATTTGTGGCTCCTCTCTGTCATATCTCTGTAGTCCAGTGCGTGGAGCTGCAGCCTCACTGCACAGCAGAGAGAGCGATAGAGAGAGAGAGAGAGAGAGAGAGAGAGAGAGAAGCGACTGATGAAAATAATGAGAGAAGGAAAGGCAGACAGACAAAACACAGAGAGAATGACAGCAAAGACAGCAGAGGTTGGTGGCTCCCCTGGGATGCAAGTGGGTGGAGGGGAGAGAGAGGAAGGAGATGGTGGCAGAGCAAAGGAGGAGGGGAGGGAGGGAGGGAGGGAGGGAGGGAGAGCGGGAGGCAGCCATGTGAGGAGCCATGTGAGTAGAAGAGGGAAAAAAAGTGGGCAGCGGCTACAGGATGAGGGATTGGCCAGAAGCGTCGTCTGCTGGGTCTATGAGAAGCCAGGGCAGGGGGTGCGCTTACGTAACAGCCTGCAGTGGCTGAGCCAGTGTCACATGGG
>CAAE01014715.1:490576-538948 GCA_000180735.1 Tetraodon nigroviridis
TGGAATGTCATGGTGTAGGCTGTCATTGATCAACCTTTCATGTCTTTCAAGCTAGAATTTATCCTTTATCCCCCTTTACTGGCCTGTCTTCTACTTTCTACTACTCTTTTTTTCCCCTGCTTTAGGGAAAGAATCGGGGCTCCATATGAGGGATGACATGCGGGGGCAGCTAAAAGAGGCTTCCTCTGTGACCTCAAAGGCCTTCAGTGCCTTCAGGAAAGAGCTGGATCCGGATCTGGACGGCCTTAGCCAGAACAGTGACATAACGGCAGCTGAAGAGGGGCTGGAGGAAACGAACATGAGCCCAGCCATCGCAATCATGAAACCAATTCTGCGTTTCCTACAGCTGCTCTGTGAGAACCACAACTCAGAATTACAGGTGCTGGCCTGGTCTTTGTCTCCAAACATTTCAAGTCCAGCTGCTTTAATTGTAATCGTTCATTGACTCTCATTTTTGTTTTTTGCTTTTAGAACTTCCTCCGCAACCAAAACAACAAGACCAACTACAATCTGGTGTGTGAGACTCTCCAGTTCTTGGACTGTATTTGTGGAAGCACCACTGGAGGCCTCGGCCTGCTTGGCCTTTACATCAATGAGAGTAACGTGGACCTGATTCGCCAAACCCTGGAGACCATCACCGAGTACTGCCAGGGTCCCTGCCATGAAAACCAGGTAAGCCGAGGTGCTAACTTTCCAGACTAACTTTCAGCTTCCTTTCTGTGTACTTTATCATGAGTTCTCAGATTCACGTGTGCTTTTTCACGTGTCATTTTTTTGCAGACTTGCATAGCCAAGCATGAGTCCAATGGCATCGACATCATTATAGCGCTAATTGTCAACCCCATCAATCCCCTGGGGAAGAATCGGCTGGATCTGGTGCTGGAGCTTAAGGTGAGCAGCAGGTCTTTGCAACCCTCAAAAGGCCGTTTATCTGTTTCATGAAAGGTTGTTGGATAAGAAGGGATTAAATTGGGTTCAGGTTTACTGCTCGGGTTGCAGACGGTGACATGTGGAGTTGGATGTACCAGATATGTGGAAATACATGGCAACAAATAGAAAGACATGATTGTGTATTTTTGATGTTGGGTAAAGCCAATTTTCAATAGCCTAATTGGTGAATATGTGTTGTAGAACAATGCCTCCAAGCTCCTACTGGCCATCATGGAAAGTCGCCACGACAGTGAGAACGCGGAGAAGATTCTCTACAAGATGAGACCCAATGAACTGGTGGGTGAGCAGGTTCGCGCTCACACATGGGCGGGCGCAGACCCAGTCCTAACTCTGGCATGTGTTGCCCAGGTGGACGTCATGAAGGAGGCATACACTCAGGGTCTGCAGAGCGAGGAGGAGGACGACGGCGTCGGAGACCAGATCAAGCCCAGAGATGTAGGACACAACATTTACATCCTGGCCCACCAGGTGAGGGAAGAAACGGCGGAATTCGTAAATGGTAGACATCAGATGCAAAAATGGCAACCTGTTGGTGTGATAAAATACACAGTGGACCTATTTTTTTAAAAATCTGTTCAGGTGTTCAGGGAGTGAACCTGCGGTTGACATGTAGGTGTTTGCTGCACTGACACGGAAATACTTTATCTGGTCGGGAGCAAAAATAATGTGTTCTTCTACAGAAGAGAAACTTGTGTATGGTGCTTCTCTTTGATTTGTCTGCCTCCTCTACAGTCTGTTTTCTGTTTTCAGCTTTTACTTCTGCTGCTTCAATCTCGGCCTCTGCTGCTGTTCAGCAGCTGTTCGTACAGCATATTTACCACTTATTTGTGAGGTTTGGCTTGTTAAAACAAGTCCAGGTTTCCGCTTCCCCCATTTCCCCGAAAGATTATTTGATCCTAAGTGTGAAGACTCTCGCGTTAATGTTATTGTTATGATTCTTTTGGGTGTGAAATTTAGACATTCAGCGTTGGTAGAACAAAAGTGTTTCAATGACTGTTTTTGGCTCTCAGCTGGCGCGGCACAGTAAGGTTCTGCAGCAGAGCCTCAAGCCCGGATCAGGATCCCCGTTTGACCCTGACAACGAGAAGGATGACGCCCTTCATTACTATGCCAATCACACGGCTCAGATAGAGGTCTGTCTCGCCTCATTTCAGAGGCCAGTCGTATCTTTTTCAGCTCACCTAGAGGGAAACGCGTCTCCGCCTGCGCTGAGGTTTGTCCCCGTCTGCTTCCCAGATCGTACGTCGTGACCGCACCATGGAGCAGATTGTGTTCCCTGTCCCCAACATCTGCGAGTACCTGACCGAGGAGTCCATGGTTCGCGTCTTCACCACCACCGAGAGGGACGACCAGGGCAGCAAGGTCAATGACTTCTTCCAGCAGTTTGACAACCTCTACAACGAGATGCGTTGGCAGAAGAAGATCCGCAGTAAGGCTTCGTATACCGAGTCAACCTCCTGTCAGATGGTGATGGCGGTGACAGGAGGAGGACAGTCACGTCTGACTGTTGTTGTTCCAGATGATGAGCTTCTGTTTGCTGTCTATGCAGAAAATATAGCTCTCTTCTGGTTCTCACGGAACATCTCCCTTTGGGGGAGCATCTCCTTCTACCTGGCCTGTCTAGTCAACATCGCTGTGGCTGTCTTTTACCCTTTTGGTGATGATGGTGATGAAGGTGAGCACTTGTGTGTGTGTCTGTGAGTTTGGACCACCTGCTGATGTTGGAGTGCTAAAGCGAGCCTCCCTTAATGCTGTTGGAGCGTTTTCTGCTTCGTAATGGTGAGACCTTTAAAAACAATTATCAGTGTTATTAAAACGTTTCAAAAGTTTTAGTTAAAAAAAAAATTAAATAGTCCAAATGGAAAAAAAAAAAGTTGTTTTTGCCGAAGCAAATTGCCATTAACTGCCAGCCACGGAATAATTGATACAAAGTCTAGTGACTGTTAAAACTCAGCCCCAAGCCTTCCACATTTAGCGAAAACTGAATTAGTTGAGGTCAGTTTAGAGTTGAATCAGTTGAACTACAACTCACCACCTGTGTCTGCACTAGTGATTAGTTGACTATGATTGCAAATACTTTTTGAAGGTTTGTTGTTCTTGTCCCCTTGTCCAGGTACCTTGTCCCCCTTCTGGAACATCCTGTTATGGGTGGCACTGGGGGTGTTTAGCATCTTACTTCCAGTCTTACCCAAGCCCCAGGGCATCCTGTTCTTCCTGGTTTCCCTCATTCTGCGTTCCATTTACACCCTGGGCCTGGGCCCTGCGCTGCTGCTGCTGGGCACCAGCAATGTAAGTGCTGGGAGTTCACGAAGATGCCTCACATCTGAACTTCCGCTAAACTTTGTTTTTTATGTTTCAGCTCTTCAACAAGTTGGTGTTCCTCGTGAGTTTTGTCGGCAACCAGGGGACGTTCACTCGAGGCTACAAAGCCGTTGTGATGGACATGCTCTTCATCTATCACATGAGTTATGCCATCATCTGCGTCCTGGGCCTCTTAGTTCACGAGTTCTTCTACAGCTTTCTGGTAAAACATCGTTCGCTCAGTCGAGTCACCAAGAAGAAAAACCTTCTTCGTAAACCTCTCTGATGTTATTCCTGTTGACAGCTGTTTGACCTGGTGATCCGAGAGGAGACCCTGCTCAATGTGATCAAGAGTGTGACAAGAAACGGACGCTCCATCATTCTGACGGCCATTCTGGCCCTCTTTCTCGTTTACTTCTTCTCCATCATCGGCTTCCTCTTCCTGAAGGATGACTTCCGTATGGAGGTGGACCGCCTTCCTGCACCAGGTCTAAACTATTTTTTAAATCAACCATATCAAAGGTGTAATCCTTTTTTCTCATCTGATCCTGCGCGCTTTCTTTTTTTATTCACATAACTTCTCCAACCCTGTGATTTTTGCTGTATGTTTTTCTTTTATTCAAATCAGAATTTCTCAAAAAAAAAAAAAAAAATCACCTAACTTTCCATGTGTGAATAGAGTGTGCATGCCCAGACACGTTTTGTTAGCGCAGTGCGAGAGTGTGAGAAGTAAAGCGCTGCCATAGCGCTCCGATAGTCTGGGAGACAACCTGCTTGCACATGTGCACCTGTTGCATAACCTGGTGACCACGCCGTCCTGTGTTTTGCTGAATAGAGCGCAGCAGACACGGCGGAACACTGGTGGGTTATGTAACCGGCTCAGCTCACACCTTTCTATCCGTTGCCAGCGAGGTGAGCTGAGGTGAAAGTGTTGCTCCATCAGAGCTGCGGAGTGATTGATACACCCCCATGGGTTTTGAGGGGTGGGAACTTTTCGCCCCCTCCTCGTTCATACCTTTGTCTTCCCGCTTGTCCTCTTCCTCTCTCTTAATGGGGAAACAGGCCCCCTTGGGTGACGCTCTGACCAGGTGCACGCTGCAGCACCAGTCTGTCTGACCTAGCCAATCACATTTGGATTTGTCTGAGCAGGCCTCCCACTCTGCAGCTGCAGCCTCACTCTGCATAATGTCACACAACTGGATTTTGTGATTGGTTTTTACTGATTGCGCTTACTGAGAATAAAATCCTTAACTTTTTAATTAATAATATATTTTCCTATTTGTATTTTTTGAACAGAAATAAAGGACCTTTTTAAAAACCAAAAAATTCCAGAAGCATACAGCAATGAAATCTGCACTAAACCTGTTGCTGGTAAGTCGCTGTTGCATTGGGTTTTCAGGTTTTTTGTGTCAGGGGTATTTATCTGAATTTGGGGGTGTAGATGGTTATTAAAAGGTTACTCACATGCACACGTGTGTACGTACACACCCATATTTATTTCAGATCCTGTTTTTTTCTCCAGCTATACATACATTTTTTATTGTCTTTGTTTTTTCTATTTATGTTGGAGTATATGTATGGAGTTTTTATTCTCTTCCTTTTGTTTTTATTTGCACACTTGAGAAATCAAAGATTAGCTTTGATTTTAGTGTCTTTTTATGGGTTTTTATGGGCTGTTTTAAATGTTTGTTTGCTTTTTGTTACACTTAATTACTCCCTTTAAGTTTAAAATCTTGTTTCAAATTTATTTAAACTTGCTGTGAATCCTCACATTTGGATGGATTTGCTCAAGAAAAGCAACGGTCAAAGTGATTATTGGTTTTTGTGTTTTGTAGCCTAGAAATGATTTCTATTTTCGCGCAGCGCGCTAAATTATTTCTTATTTTGTGTGAGCAGATGAAGATGACGGGATGGAGCGAGTGTGCGACACATTGTTCATGTGTATAATCACCGTCCTGAATCAGGGGCTACGTAATGGAGGAGGCGTCGGTGATATTCTCAGACGACCCTCCAAAGCTGTAAGGATGAGCTTTCTGCAACCGTCACCTGAAAATGATCCCACTCTAAATTGCTTTTCTGTTTTTCTTGTGCACGTGACTGCCCCACGCAGGAGCCTCTGTTTGCAGCCCGAGTGGTGTACGACCTTCTGTTCTTCTTCGTCGTCATCATCATCGTTCTCAACCTAATCTTTGGTGTCATCATCGACACCTTTGCTGACTTAAGAAGCGAGAAACAAAGAAAGGAGGAGATCCTGAAAACCACCTGTTTCATCTGTGGTGCGTGTGAAAATGAAGACACGCCGCTGTCCATGAAGTGAACCGATGCTAAATGAGACTAATGTCCTTGCAGGGCTGGAGAGGGACAAATTTGACAACAAGACAGTGACCTTTGAGGAGCATATCAAATCCGAACACAACATGTGGCACTATCTTTATTTCCTGGTTCTGGTGAGGGTGAAGGACCCCACTGAGTACACCGGACCTGAGAGCTACGTGGCCCAGATGATTGCGGTCAGTAAATAAACAACGTCTCTGTTTTGTACGTTTTTTTACCCCCGCTCATCCATGATTATCTTTATAATACTGCAACCGTTAGAGCTGTGCAGCCTTACTGATTTTGCACAGTTTGCTAACTGCAGCTCTGAGCCTCCCAGCACAGCAGACACGCGATCGAAGGATGAGCCTGCGCCTGAAGGGCTGTGCCAAGCATCCCAATTTGTTCTCCTCCCCCTCTACGGAAGAAACGTGCTTTCAGACATTGCCTTCACTGTGTCGAGCTGGGGCGCACAGTAATTAAACCCGATCCAACTTTGTTACTATCAATGCACTGACGTCCTGCATTGACAGACATGAAGCTGAAATGTTTAAGGTCAAGCAGAGACGCAGCCCTCAGGTTCATGGGTTCACGTGAAACCTTGGAACACAACGACCCATTTTGTAATTAACATTTTGGCTGTAATGGGCCTAAAATGGCTGGCATAATGATGAACCATTTGCATAACAAACAGATGACGGGCGTTAAATTAATATGCACCAACGGGGCAAACGAGGGGTCAGTTCTGCGCTGGCGCGCCGAAGGATCGCTGTACGATGAAGAAACGATGAGGAGGTTTGGGAATTTCAGGAACCCTGGAAGCTCTTCTCTGTACCCATGCAAAAAAAAATCTGCACTGAAGAAGGCAGAAGCATAGTGATGGCCCCATAGTGTGATTTCAAATTGCCACTAATAGATTTGACAATGATCAAAGCGTCATTGGAGGCGAGCGTGAAATCGAGTGATTTGATAATAAGCGCCTACCGCTGTGCAGAGGATAATGTCGGCCTCTGCTCAAAAGGTAAATAACTCCCACCTCACAGCATCTTCACAACCTGGAGACTTTTTTTAACTTATAAATAGCAGTGGCTTTTTTAAAGTGGCGTTTACAATAACTATTCCAGCATTGTCAGGCTGGTCGTCACTGGTCCAGGGTGTCGCTTTTATTCCAGGTTTGACCTCCTCATTCATGCCAGTGTCCTCTGCTGCGTAAGTTGGTAAGAATGGAGGTTTGAGAGGTCAGACATTGCCAGACATTTTCCAAATGGGCAAAAGGCTTAAAAGCCTCCCTGCAAGTAGCCAAAGTCACTCACACACACACACACACACACACACACACACACACACACTCACAGACTCGGCTACTGGCTCTACTACTCACATCTGGCTGGGATTGGTGCGGCACTGTCCTGCCAAGCACAAGAGGGGCCCTGTTCCACCTGCTCTCTGCTCTACCGGTGTGTTGTGTGTGTGGATGTGCGAGGGTGTTTATGCGTAAGATGATGACAGTGACTACAGGCCTAGCAGGTACCGCAGCAGCCACAGCGCTCTTACATAACCCCTCTCAAGTGGCCCGCTAATAGCTCAGCCCTGCCTGGCACGTGCGCTGCTGTCCCTTTCTCACTCATGCACACTCGCAAACACACAGACGGAGCCACGTTACGAGGCCTTGGTTTATTCTATGACACACATGTGGTTGGAGTGTTATAAAAACCTTATCTAAGCAGCGCGTGTAGCCTCTGCCTGGAAAGTAAAATACTGGGAGAAGCTTTATGAGACGCGGTGGGTCTGCGGATATTGGGAACTGCTCTGCTAAAAGGTTGTTGCTGTTGAGGGGGTTGGTGTGTGAACATGCAACAATACTGGAGTATTTACTTTGGACACGACTGTAAGGCTGTAAAGTGTATTTTTACTGGAGACATTATAATACGGCGTCAGAGGCCTTTTTACTTTAATGTTGAGCCATCTCGAGGTCTCAGAAGGTCGTGTAACAGGAGCAGCTGTACAAAGTGATCAAGTCCCATAATATCTTTTTATAACATCCTACATTAAAAATGGACCTTTAGTTTGAAAAGATGTTGCTGACACCAAATCCAGGACAAGGTTGTATTTCTAAAAAGCACGATTGGTATTTAGCATTCAGCAAAATGTGATCATTTAGAACTTTTGCAGAGATGAAAGTTAAATTGAGTATTCTAATGTAGACCTGGACCCTGTCACCATAAATAGTCATACAGGAGTTGTGTGTGGGTGGGCGTTAAAGTTGCAGAAGTCTAAAGAAGCATCCAGCAGCTCTAGATAGTCAACCTCTGTTCAAGAAGTCTGAGAGGATGAGTTTCGATTCATTTTCAGTTCTGAACAACCTCAACTCAACAACATCAATCTATTTCATGGACTTGCTGTTGTTTGATTCATCAGTCATGGACAAGCACCAGACAGTCCTCAGTTTCAGCAGCGTTGACATCTCCCAGCTCCCAGAGCGTCTTTGAGCTGTGAGAATGAAAACGTCAACCACCACCTGACACACGAGGTTCTAATTCAGCACCATATTTGCAGAGAAGGTCTTCAAGAATGACTCCATTCCTAACTTGTAGCCTAAGAGTCTTGGTTTTGTACCCTTTTTTGTGGCAAAACCAAGCCAAGCTGTACATCCAGACACACCCTTCTGGCAGCATTCTAGTGGATTTTAGTGCAGCTTCCTCCGTGTCATGTTTTAACATGGACATGACAGTTGGGTTATGTTATTAAGCGCAGAACAGAAAGAAAGTGGTGTTTTTACTTATTAATGTAGGGTATGATCTTATTCTGATAAATATTCGAATGTGCATAAAAATGAAGTTGCTGCCAGAAAATTCAATCTGAAACCCATACACAGCTGCACCCGTCAATCTAAATGTGATTTTTCCTTTTCTTTTTTTATTCCTCCTTCTGCTTTAATGGACAATTCTCACTAGCAGAACAGAAATCCCATGACATGTCACACTTCCGCACACACTCCCCTCATGTCTCCTCTGTCGTCAGCGCCTCGCATCATCTTTTTATCCTTTTGAATCTATTTTTATGGCAGAGGAGGTGGGAGAATACCTCACTCCTCCTACTGGACGCGCCACCGTGCCAGTCGCATCCCACTCTCCGCACCTTTCAGAGGGTTTTTTCTTCCTGTCTGCACAGAGTGAATTTAGTCAATCGGCCTTACATAAGCTCAGCTGGTGGCCGTCCATCTCTGTGAAACGTACCTCACACGCTCATCCTATAACTTTCTTCCTCTTTGTCGGCTTTGTGCAGACCTGCACACATACACAGCAAAAAAAGAGCAAAAACCAAAAAAAAAAAAACCCCACAACTCACAATTCCAACACCCACATGCACAAACGCAGACGCGCTCTGGAGTTGATTACATAACTCCACAGGTTTGTTTTGCCCACTGGTGTCACAGACTGATGGTTTGCTTTGTCCACAGCTTTGCTGGACAAACGAAGCGTGATTAGAAATCTGTATGAGTTGTACAATCATCTGCCAGCCAATGAGGGTGACTCATCCCCACATCACCCGTGGGTGACAGCTAGTTGCTCCTCATTTGGCCATGATGGCTGTTCCCTGTCTGCAGGACTGGACCGTCCTCACACACTCAAACATGAAGCTGTAGAGATGAGTCGTCCAATTTCTTAATTATATTGAATTAGATAGTGAATCCAATCTTGTTACTGATGAAATAGTGAAACATGTGCATGTGACTGTTGATTTTCAGTAATAGAAAGATGTCATCTTTATATCACGTGTTTTATCCATGAATTAGAAATATCTGTTAGTTAATCCATTATTTGGAGAGGACTGAAGAAATCTGAACATTTTCTGAGAGGTTTAGTTTTTGAAATTTGATCATGAAGGTTTTGTATTTTTTTTAACTTTTGTACAAGAAATAGAAAGAATCTGAAAACTCCGAATTTGTTTACATTAATTGATACAGTCTGTTTTCTTTTATCAACATGAAGTCCAATGTGATGTCCAGTGCATGTGCAGACAAAGTCGGCGTCTCCAACAAGCTGAGTCGGCTCTGTTTTGACACCTTTCTCACCTCTCCCCTCTCAGGAGAAGAATTTGGAGTGGTTCCCCCGCATGAGAGCCATGTCTCTGGTGAGCAACGAGGGCGAAGGCGAGCAGAACGAGATGCGCTGCCTTCAGGAGAAGCTGAGCGACACCGTCACCCTGGTCGCCCAGCTGTCTGCACAGCTGTCGGAGCTCAAAGAGCAGGTGGAGTTTGGCTTTATGATCTGAAATAAAATTAATTGTTTTAAATAAATGCAACCATTGAATGAAACATTAACAAATCAGGCAAATCTGAACACTGAAACTCATTTGACCAAAAAACAGCAGTAGGGCAGATGGTTTTTTTTTGTTTTTTTTAATTTATCTCACCACCAGTAGTGTAGACGCTAGACTGACGGTGCTATCCTATGCTGATGTCTATCCTGTCAGCCATCAAAGCGACAGAGATCAGCCTGTGAGTCTGTGGCTGCTGTGTGAGTAACCCTGCTGATTGACTGTAACCGATCACTCTTGTCACCTGCCTCCCCTGCATGTGATTCCAGTCACAGGCCTGTCCTTGTTTCTCCTCCGCCAGATGTGTGTAAACAGCTCCAACTGTGTGAGGATCACACACCAGTAAACAGGAGAACAATTTCTGTTGACCTCAGTCCTTAGTGTAGCCCTGCTGGCCCAGGGGTCGGCGGAGGCTCGTGAGTTCGTACGCAAGCAGTAGAAGATGACGATCATCGTCATGACCTCCAGCTTGACGCTCTAGCAAACTAAAGCTTATGCTCACGAAGAAGTGAGAGTGTTTATGCAATGTCTGCAGCTCTGCCAGTCACAAGTGGGAGGCCTGCAGTGTTTCACGACTGCCTCTGACGCATGTTCAAAGATTGTCCCTGCCCTCAGGTATGAACTCTGCTGACCTGGACGTCTTATCGGTACATTATCGCGTTGCAGAAAAGGTGCAACCTAGCAAACAGTTTTGCACTGGTTGCTAGCTGTTCAGATCTGAACCGCTTCACTTGGTCGATGAACAGCGTTGATGGAGACCAGTTGCCTTTAGCTCGATGACGGTGGTACCGTTGCAGATGTGCAGTGAGAGATCCATGTTTGTGTCTCATTGGCTCCACCAGGATGTGCTAATAGCATGCCTGTTTGAGGTTGTTAAAAAATATTTATGCTCGTACATAAGCACCGCCCTTTGGGAATGTAATGGTAAAAAAACATAGTTGCAACATTGTGTTTTGCTTATCATGCCCGCTCACTGATAACTGCACAGATACAACCTTGTTACATGGTTTGTTTTTTTTTCTTTCCCAGATGACTGAACAGAGGAAAAACAAGCAGAGACTTGGATTTCTGGGTCCTTCTCAGGTCAACCATCACATCCCAACCCACTGAGGGGCTCCAGACTCGACGGTGGCACCACCATGACCACTCAACGGCAAACTCACTCACACACTCCCACAAACTCACAGCCTTTGGAACAACACGTGTGCCGAGATAAGGTCAAAAACGACCGGGCCTTTAACATGAGACGTTGGCTGTGTTGCCATCGGAAACTGCAACTTGTATCAACGCTAATGTGATGAGCGGCATCGTATTATCTCCTTTATCTGTGCACGCCCTGGCACAGACAAACAGCTCTGTGGATGATTGACCAAACACAGCACACATCTGCCAGTGTGATGTTAGTGTGCCAGACGGAGATAAAGGAAAGTGCTGTTTCTGCTAATGTGTCAGGGAGCAGATCGGAATGCTGCTAAGAGTTCGGCAACTGAGGGCGGAAAACAAGTTGGGGGATTCTTTTCTCTGTGGGAAGAACATTTAAGGAGCCTTAAAAATTTCTTTTATTAGTTATTATTAGGTAGTTTATAACTGGATTTGTATTGTTTTTACATATGGAAAGAGAAACCATGCTGCCTTAGGTAACAAAAGTCCCTCTGGAATAGAGTTCATTGAAATTGTGGAACGTGCACTTGGGTTAAAAAGGATAATTTAGCCTGGAAATATTAGCTTTGGAGAGTTTGGACATCTTCTGTGTTGCAAATGGTTTTCACCGGACCATTTCGGCACGAGTTCATTCAGCGGATCAGTCGCTGGAATGTGAATAAAGGCTTTTGCAGAAATTACTTGAAACATTCTTGATCTCATACTGGTGTGTTGTTCAGGACTGACCGAAGGTGAAGATCACACAGTTCTTTGTGATGTAATATGTCCAAGCGTGTCATGTCCTCTTGTTTCTTAAACTTCTCTGTTTTTAAATTATCTTTACTCTTCTGGACTAACTGGATCTAAATGTGTCCCGCAGTTCCACAAAGTACTGAGAGTTTCCGAGTGCGTGTGACTAGGATGTCATGTTTTTGTGATTTTTATGTCGTTGGATGTGGTAATAAATTTGTAACATGCCTTCTTGACTCTAGGTTGCAGCACTTGTGCACTCCCACCTCCTTCCAAGGGTTCTATTTCTATTTCAGTCATATAATAATTAAAAACTGAAGACATTTAAAATGGAAGCATATTTATGCCAACAGTTGCTCATTAGTGTGATTAGCAACGTGGCGCTCCATCAGACTTAAACGTTGAAGGCAGTGGTGAGCAACGTCTCTGCGGTTCGGTGTGAAGATGGGCTGACTCCGTCTGCTGGGCTGCGCTCGGCCTGTCACCGTCGCACCAGTATCAACCGTTCCCCTGGGTGATTTAATACTCGGCCCATGTGGAAACAGCAGATTGGCGGTAGCAGCTGGTGGGTTGTGTGTCCGTTTGAAATGACCAGTCCTGCCACTGACCTTCCTCAGAGAAGATCATCCTCCCTGACTTCCTGTAACAACTGACCAACACTGTGCCATTACCAACACGACCTTTGCCATTGTGTAATCCCAAAGATGTTCTTCCTCCCATGATTTAGTGGTTTTATTTGCAAAAGTATTTTGCCTCAGTGTCCTCTTAAGTGAGAAAATCAACCTAGAATAATAGAAAAGATAATCTGGTTCAGTTCATCCTTTTGAGCACAGCGAACGTCTCTGTGCACGTAGACTGTTTAGACTGTTTTTGTGAAGATAACCTCAGACGCATTTGGAAAACAGTCATCTTCCTATAATCCACAGTTTAGTTTTTTTTTTTTTTTTTTTTAATCTTGTGTGCATTTGTAGGAGTGAGAAAACATCCAAAGGTCAAAAACACAGAGCCGCGTCTGAAACACCTCAGTGGCAGCAGCGAGTGAGTCACCACAGATCAGAGATAAACCAAAAGATTCACCCTGGAAACGTGAACTCTCTAACTGAAAGATGGACACGTCTTCTTTTAGGACCCACGGCAGCTTCAGGGACCACCAGTCAAGTCTCGCCCAGGGTTTTGTTTGTTTTGAAAAATGAACTGACCACACAGGGAGTGGAGGGCTCCTTCTCACTGTCGTCTCTATAAACAGCCGCTCAGCCTGGTCACAATCCCCGACATGTGACTTGCTTTGTTTAGCCTGCCAGGTTGAGCTTTCGAAGTCACATGATCCAAAACTATTACACAGCAGGTCGCCACACATCTAAAAAAGAACTTCATTATTTGCCTCTTTTGTTGTCCTAACATTGCATGGCTGCACGTTATTCTGTCCAGTGTAGGTGCTGATTAAAAATGAATAGTTATGATATTCTGGTATTCTGAATTTGAATTTTAACTTTCTGCACATTTATTCTGTCTGTGCATGTGTTTGTGCATAACGCATTATTGATCCAGCGTTTAAAAAAAGCCAAAACGGCATGCAGTCTTGGGCGCTGTCATTTGAAGATGCAGAGAATGCTCTTCCGAGTCATCTCCTTGCATCATACAAACACCCTGTTTCCTTTTTTACAGCTTTTTGGGCCGTTGGAAGCTCGGTGACGCCCGACCCCACTTCCCTTTTTTTGCATCTACTGGTGCAAATTAGACTTAAGAATAAACACTAAAAGACCGCAAAAAACAAGAAAAACTCTCCACAATTCTCTAGACATCTGCAGTGTGAAAGAACTTCTCATTTGTTGTTAACAGAATATAGGCTAAAAGATTGAATGTGAAACAGTCTATTGTAAATAATAATAGTTAAACTTGAATTACGACATCTGTTGACTTTTTAGTCTCTTGTTTCTCCTCTGGAAATCTGAAACTGAATCTGTGCACGGGGCATCTTCAGTAAAACAGTAAAACGACACACTTCCTCAGGTGTCCCTTCTGCCTGGCCCATTTGACAGGTGATGATTGACGTCCCGCGTCCAGCCGTCTGTCAGAGTCCCCCTGGCACGGCCCTGGCCCGGCCCTGGCCCTTCCCTCCCCGAGTAGTTTGACTCCTTCAGGCTTTTTCAGTCGTGCTGGTTACTGGCATGACATCCACCTCCGGAAACCACAGCACCCCGTTCAGTCTGTTCCAGTCTTTTTTTCCAATCAGGGACTGCACACACTATTTACATAACTGGTTTATGGAGTAGCAAAAGGAACAGAGCAAAGGTTACAGATGGAATCTTTTTGTGTGTTTGAAAGTATGAAAACTAATAAGCAGCTAGAGAAGCTTTTTAAGGTTTATTCTTCTAATTTTTATACTGAAAAAGATTTGCAGCTGTTACATCAGGTACATCAAGCAAAGCCAGTGTTTTCATGTGCTGTCTGAAGCGTTCTGGAGTCCATTATTAAACCTCTGACCACACTCCTGGCATTCTGCAAGCTGATGCACATTTTTACAGTTAAGAGCAGGAAAAAATGAGTTGCTTTTGGTTGTAAGTTTTGCATATATGCGTAAAGCTGAAATTCAAAGCGAAATGTCCGAATGTGTAGACTCATCATTCTGTCCTGAAGGTGCAACTGAAATCCTGTGCTGTGTTTGGCGGTCCATGGGTACAATGAAAGTCTCCCGCCTCTTCTTGTCAAATTGTTTTTATAACGTCACCGGACAAAGAAATTCTTTATATAAAATACAAAATGTGTGCAAAAAGCCGTGATAGTAGAGTTAATTGAAACTGCTCTGAAGGTGGTCACGCTGTCTCTGTCGTTATTCTCTTAAACCTTCTGCCATTTGAAGGAGGGAGAGCCGATCTGCAGCCCAGCGAAAAAGACCTGGTACCGGTGCTTCCACATGATGAAGGCCCCGGCGGCACAGACCAGAGCTTGGGCCAGGTTGAGCACGATCTGGACCAGGAAGTAGAGAGTGAGGGTCCCGGTGATGGCCTGGCAGTCTCCCACTCCCTCGTAGGTGAAGGTGCGAGCTATCGGGTCCTCTTGGCTAAGTGTGCAAACGCAGTCTCCTCTGGCGGGGCCACAGCTGAAGCCACTGGCCTGTGAGTAGTGGTGTCCGGCAAACGCCACCACCAGCACTGAAAGCACCAACCCGATGGAACACAGGATGAAGTACAGAACCTGCAGAAGAGGGAGGGATTGTTAGAGGTGGGTGATTTTTGTCCCCTGTTGAGATGTTTGACTCTTGCTGCCGTCTGGTGATTAACTCCGAGTTCTAAACCCAGTTTATGCTGACTCAGAGTCCCAGGCAGGTTAACGAGACTACCCACAGTTGCAGGGGAAGGAAGGTTCTGACCCAGAACACATGCAGGATTGCCCCGGAGCTCCAGCAGCTCCCACCTTTACTGAACCTCCTCTGTGAGTATGAACAGCGAGTCTAAAAATACGGCTGTAAAATGTGACACAGCCTCGGTGTTGTTTGCACAATCTCAGTAACACTAAATCTTCATCTTAATCCGCCGCTTACATAACAGCGGCCCTCATTTGCTGGTGTATTTTCATCTTAGTTACGGGCTGTTTATGGAATTATAGGAGAGATGAGAGCTGTGTGTGTGTAAATGCTATTTTATTAAATTTAGAGCAGCCAGTTGGTTACAGGCAAACATGCAAACAACAGGTCTGTCAACAAGACTTTGGCTGAAATTGATGTAAAGGGAGATTTTCAGGAAACTCCCTCAGAGAGGTTGAAACCAAAGAAGTCGAGTTCTGCAATGAAAACATTTTAACTCAAAGAACTATCATTATTCAAGTGATTTAAAAACATTTTACATGCATTTTTAACAGTTTTAAGAGTTTTGCAGAGCTCTGGAGGCAAAGCTGAAATGTTTCCTTGCCTTTGGCTACTAAAGGCTTCAAACTCCCCAGATGTGATCAGCGGAGGAGGATTGATTTGTATCTTTAAACACTGCATCATTCAAGCCAAGTGTGTGGGGTGTGTGTGTGTGTTTGTTTGGGTCAGGGAGTTGGTCGGGATGCTTAGGGTAAAGGGGCTGGATATGTGTGTGTGTGTGTGTGTGTGTGTGTGTGTGTGTGTGTGTGCTCACCTCACAAATGAACTGAGCTGACGTTCTCTCATCAGGGAGGTAGGTGATGCAGTACAGGATGAAACCCAGGACAGAAACTAAACACAGCTGTAAAGACATAAAAACAACACCCATGTTTGCATCATTTCCTTTGCACCGGCTCCTGAAAGGCTAAAATCGGCCCACATTTCGCATTTTGCACACACGATTCCCTGTTTGCATCTTTTCTGCTGGTGAAGAATCAGAAGTTGTTGTGATTCCAGGTTTTTCACGTCCTCTCCTTAACACTGGGGGATTGCATGATTCAGCAGTTAGCTGTCATCTGATTCCATTATTACCCCCCCTCCTCCCTCTGCCTTTCACACAGACACGCTCACAGTCTCCTTAGCACAATTAGAGTCTTGTGACCAACGTGCAGCATCTTATTTGAATGTTTTTCCCAGGTTTTTATGTACTGGGATTCTCTGCCAAGGTCTTGATGACCTCCGTGTTTTTCACTTGGCTGGATCTCGTGAGGATCTAACTCGGGATGTTGGTGTCCAGGGATGTTTTTCAAGAGGAGATGGTGTCTGAGATATCAGGCAGCAACACTGCTACACTTTTATTCTTGCAAAACAAAACAATAACGAACAAAAGAAAATGGGATTTTTTTTTTCTTCTTTTCTTTAGGTATTGAGCAGACAGGAAACTTTCCTCACTTGTACTAAAGTTTTTTTTGTCTTCAAGTGCACTGATTACCTGTTTATGAATGCATTCCTTTCCGTAAACAATGTAAGTAGTTCAGAAAAATAACTTTAATATATTTAATCATCCACAGCTCTGACTGCTTACTTCCATTTCATATTACCTGAGTAGCTCAAATTTCCACCGGATGCCGGCTCCAGTAAACTGTATCGCCAAGGTAAAGACTGGGGCTCTGGTTTTCTGGTGAGAAATTATATTTGATCGAATGTGCACAACGTACGGTGCAGGGTAGTTTTTACACTCATATTAGAAAAGTTGGAGGAGAAATAGGGCCTAGAGTGATCCGTGGTCCCGTCAGGATGAGGCACGGCAGCAGAAGGGCCTGGTTCATACGTGACAGAGTGGGCTCTGCCAGAATGTAAAAATACCAGTGATTTCCTCAGGGCTATCTGCCAGGGACATGTGGGCTGCCACTGACATGCACGTGAAGGTGGACAGCAGCTTATGGGATATAAGCTGAGGCTCATGCAAAGGTATCAGAATACATGCAAGCATGTAAACAAGCAGAAGCTGAAAAGGGAGCTTACGATGATCCCAGCCCAGTGTGGCGTCTCTCTAGCCAGGAGTGAGGGGCTTATTGCCAGCATGAGGAAGGCCACCACTGTGACGGCCACCCCCAACAGCAGCTGGAGCAGAGCGACCACCAGAGGGAAGCGACAAAACCTGCACTTATGGCCGTCCTCTGCTTCTGGGCTTCCTTCTCTCTTCTCGCTCCTGCTCTCCTTGTCTTTCTTCTGCCCCATTGCAGCCACCTTCTTCTGACTTTCTCTCCGTGGCTCTCACAGTGGCAGTGTTCAGGGTGGATGAGCCTGCCTGCCGTCTGCTTCCCTCCCCGGAGCGTCCCCTCCTGCCTGGGCCCCCTCTCACCATAAGCGCCGCTCGCCTGCTATTTGAAAACAGAAAAAGCACTGAACTAATATGGAAAACATTTGGACGGGATTCCCAAAGCGGCTCCGGTGCCACATATAGAGCAGAAGGCATTCAGAGGAAAAAGGGGGCAGGATGGCAGGAAGGGGGGGCCCAACACACGACAGTGAAATTATGTTCTTAAAACGGACATTTGTCTTATAGAGAAGAGGGGCAAATCAGCAGGTCTGAGTTAATAAGAAGCCAGCTCAGAGGAGATCACACTCCACTCGAGATCGGGAGAGATTGGATCGTTCTTTGTCAGCACTGTTACACAAGAGAGCCATATGCTGCCAGCCAGCAGGAGTCACATGACTTAGAAGAAGAAGTCAGACATGTGAGGGCTTTGCATGGGCTCAGATGTTGGTGTTTTTGGGCATCTAGAGTTCACGGGAGGATAACAGGTGTCACTGGCCGTCAGATTATCTCCCTCCTAATAAACTTGAGGAAAAACAAAAACACAAACACATACTTGGGAGCTCTGAATTGCTTCTTTTTAATGTCACCAAAGATAAACGACCACATGTATCAGAATAACACAGTTTTCGTATTTTTCTAAAAATCTTTTCTGTGTTTTTGCTTAGTTACGGTCTCAGAGGAGCAGACAGAAGGTCTTATCTGTAGCCTGTCTGTGGAAATCGATGATCAGACCGAAGTGCTGCTGTGAAGGTGGGCCAGCAGCACCCATGCTGATGTTCATAAAGGAGACGCACGTGTCTGAGCACACGGTTGGGCCGGTGCCATGGTTACTGACAACGCAGATCTGAACGCGTGAAGACATCACCTGACCTGCCCTTCTCCCAGCAACGTCGCTGCGTGACGGTCGCACACGGACGCGCTCGGCGAGCAGCTCGGATGTTCGAACGCGCCTTCCGTTTACGCTTTAAGGGAGAGCTGGGGGGAGGTAGCAGCAGCAGAAGCGCCTTTAGGACCGCCGCTCCGGAGCACTAACACCACCACACGCGACAGCCCGACCCTCCGCCTCTCGTCGGGCTTTTACGCGTTTCGCTCCGCAGCGCTTGACGCGTCGCCTAGTGTTTGGAGCTCATTGCTATAGGAACGGTGACGATCGCGGCCAGGACACAGGGAACTTTGTGCTGTTGCTGACTACACGTGAGTCTGAAGCTGTTCCCGAGCAGAGGCGCGCGTGCGTCTCTGACCACAGCGCCGTGGGCTCCGCGAAGCGCAGCTCCGGGAAGTCCAGACACCAGTCTGGATCGCTGCTCCAGCGGAGGACACGCACGCCCGCCGCCTCCTCCAGCCACCCGCTCCCGGAATAACAAACCTTTTGAGAAGCTGAGGCGCAGGGGAGCCATGGATGAGAGAATAGCACATTTACAGGACAGACCGTTCATGGAGCACGCGGATTTCCTGGGGTAGGTGTTTCGCTTTCGGCGAACTCGCACAAAAAAAAAAAAAAAAAAAATGAATTGTTGCGAGCAACCTAATGGTTTATTCGAGATGTCTCTTGCTTTAGGATGGATTACCCTTCCCTCTACATGTGCAAGTCGAAAAGAGGAATTAAACGAGAGGACGGTGGTAAGGTGCGCGCACTGGCTCTACTTTTCCGTTTTGTAACCGAGTTCAGTTAGTTTTTAATGCGCAACATTCCAAAGTGCATTATATAACCACTTTGTGTGTAAAGACCGATTGTTTTGTGCCAACAGGACGCGTACAAGTTACCACACCGGCTGATAGAGAAGAAAAGGAGAGACAGAATCAACGAATGTATCGGCCAGCTGAAGGACTTATTACCCGAACATCTGAAGCTGTCGGTGAGACCCGTCACAAAGTTTTCAGACGGTTGCCTCAAACGCGCCGAACCTGCCTCTGCGCGACGGAAATGTCCTGACTCGGGTCTCCTGTCCTCTCAGACGCTGGGACATCTGGAGAAGGCAGTTGTGCTGGAGTTGACGCTGAAACATTTGAACGCTCTGACCGCCGTCACCGAGCAGCAGCACCAAAAGATCGTCGCTCTGCAGACCGGTGAGGTTACGCCAGCAGTGCGTAAAAGTCATCATTTAGGATAAACCTCTCAAAGAGACCTGTAAAAGCAGGAGTGGGGTGTAAAATGGTGGCGCGTAGTTTGACGGATTGAGCTTGAGGTGACTGATGTGATTTTTTTGTGTGTGTGTCTTCTAGGAGACCGGTCGATGAAAGCTATTCATGCGGATCTGGACGCGTTCCACTCCGGGTTCCAGGCTTGTGCCAAAGAGGTCCTGCAGTACCTGAGCCAGGTTGAGAACTGGACAGCCAGAGAGCAGAGATGCGCGCAGCTCATCAACCATCTTCACAAGGTGCTGGCGCAGCTGCAGACCGGCGCGCCGCAGCCGCCGACCCAGCACCAGCTGGCCGCCGCTGACGCGCAGGACGCACAGAAAGCTGACGGCCAAGCCAACTGCGTCCCGGTCATCCAGAGGACCCAAGGAGGGGAGCTGAACGAGAACGACACAGACACCGACAGTGGATACGGCGGCGAGGCGGAAAAGAGTGACGGCAAGCCCAAGGAGACTGAGCGCAACAAGGCGCAGGGACACAAGGCGGTGAAGGTCAAACAAGAGTTCGGAGACGAACACGTTTCCAAGAAGCCCAAAATGAGCAGCCCCGGGAGCAACTTGCCGGCCACAGACGCCATCAGACCCGACCTGGCGTTGATGAACTCTCTGATGGGAATAAGCAGTGTGGGCCAGCAGACGCCCATCTGCATGCCTTTCTACTTCATCAACCCCTCGGCCGCCGCGTCCTATATGCCTTTTTTCGATAAAAGCAACATTGAGAAGTACATGTACCCGGCGGCGGCCGCGCTGGCCTCCCCCTTCCCCTGGCTGTACCCCGCGCACGCGGCGGCGGCGGCCGCTGCTGCCGCCTTCCCGGGCCTGTCGGCGCACCTAGGAGCCCCCTCCCAACCCAGTGACCCCCGCAGCCCGGACAGCCAAGAGCCACCGGACGCCGAGGCAGGTTCACCCGAGGAGCCCCAGGAAAGTCCCGCTCAGGGAGACAGTGACGTGGCCGATGCGTTCCAGGAGAGCAAGAATAGCGCACTCGATCCCTTTTCCGCCTGCCAGAGCAGCTAAGCCGCCTGTACCCCCGCCTCCTTCCACCCCGAGGAGCTAATGTATTTATGTTTAAGTTGGCAAAATCTAAAACGAGGTTTCACAGCAGGTGTTTTTTCTCTTTAGTGGCAGAAGGGGACAGTGTGGCGGCGTGCGCCTTCGGCACTCCTGCCGCATGAATCAAACGATCAATAACGAGCGACAATGAGCTTGGCTGGAGGCTTTGTTGGGTGAAACATTCAGAAACGGCAGCGGTGGTACAACAACTGTGAGCTGTGTCCCACTCAACAAGTCTCTGGCTGTCTGAAGTTTCCACAGACCCCCGCCAGGTTGCCAGCCTGCTGTGACTGTAAATACGACGCAGGGCCACACTCTCGGTCCCAGCCGGCAGAACTGGCCCCGTAGAGAGGCCCTCATGCCTGGGTCGAGAGGAAGGCGCACTGGTGTACCTTCATGTGAAGTCAGCCCGTTCAGTCTCCATCACTATCAGCAAATACAGACAGATTAGACACTTTTTTAACCAACCTTTGACAGGCCTAATAGCAACACTGGGGGAGAGCTGCTGGTGCCTTTTTGTCCTGGACTCTCCAGTGCCACTTTCAAGTTTACTCAAGTCAAGTAAATCAGTCATTTGAGCAATTTAGAATGATGTTAAAAAAAAAAACAATCACAAAGTGGCGGCTTGACCAGCATATTGTACTGTTTCCCTGAATGAAGCTTTTCAGCACAGAGATGCAGAACCCTCCAGAAGACATTGTAGGGTAGCACCTTAGAGCTCTTTGATAATGAATGTACCTCTATTTCCCACCTGTAAAAGTTTGTACTTGGGAGGATCTTTACTCTTTGAAATGTAAAGTGCACTTTCTCAGCTTTTTACCCTTTCCAGCAGTCACCCATTTTTTCCCAAAAAGCCCATCAATGTAGATTTTTGTCCATCTCCTCTGATGATATTGATGTGCTGATTCTAGCTAGAACAACAGGCGCAGCACACGCATAGTGATTCCATGCAATTAGGTGGTGAGTGGATTTACCAGGATACAGGGCAAAAACGATTGAGATCCTCATCAGGTTTGTACCCACAAGCCAGTCGACCCCATTACATGTATTCTTTTTTTAAATAAAACTTTGTTTTGTTTGACAAAGGTGGAACAGAGCTGCAGTCACATGACCATCAGTTCTGATGATGGACGTTACCAGAATGAATGTTCAGAATGTTCTCCCGGCCTGTTTTCTATAAGATCCATTCCTGTGAGTACAGTGTTGTTAAGCTTTTCTTTGCTTATATTTCAAACGTGACTGAATTAACTGATGGTTTTCATTGAATTTTGGCTTTAACATATTATTTTTGTAGTTGTTTTCTGTTGGTTCTGCCTCAGATCTGTCATAAATTGTTAAATATAGTGGCATGTGCACCTGTAAATACTTTTTTTTGTGAATATACTATTAAGTAAATATACTATGTCAATGTTGTAGAAGTCTATGGATTTTTTTTAAAGATTCAACTGAGCAAAATGTTGCACATTTCGTTAATGCTTTACACACATGCTGTTCTAAATTATTGCTGATGAATTGTACAATAAATATCAAAACTAAACTCTACGGTTTTTTTTATTATAGCAGTTCTGACAATGATATTTTTTCCCCACAGGGAACAATACCAAGTCATGTGCTCATGCACTGTACATTTTAAGAACAATAGTGGGAGGCCAGCAGATAAAATGTATTATTTCCAAGACTCTGATCAGCTGACAGGCCACAGCAGAGGAATGTACAGTAAGCCACAGCTTTAAAAAAAAAAAAGTCATGTGATAAAAGGATGATGAAGTGAGATTACCCTCAGTCTGTTCCAGCGGACGAAAAACAAGAGGCCCTCTCCAGACCTGTCAAAAGGGGTAACAGTTTGAGCTAATGCATTTATTAAACATCAGTGTATGCACCCTTCCTCACCACATCTATTAATATTTTTTACATTATGATGATTTTATCTATTTTAACCATTTAGAACAAGTTCATTTGTCCTCCTGCAGCAAACGTCCCAAGGCGATTAGTGAGTAAATGCTGCCACCTAGTGGCGAGAAGCGTGAAAACGATCCAGCGCGTCCACAGACGGAGCAGCCCAGTTAGTCAAACGCTTTATTGAATCATGCAACCATGTCGTCAGTAGCCACTTACAGCCATTAATCAGTCAACACTTTGCAGTATATTAAGGCAGGAAAAGAAACTATGTACAGTTGACATCTTACAGAGTTTTGTAACACATACACTTGTAAACAGTGGTAAACATCATAACTCGTGTAAAATGCAAACAAGTGGTATCTAAAAAGGGGGAAAAAAAATCCACACAAATATACACAAGCTACTGTAATGTTTATTCAAATGAAATAATAATATGATAATGTATTTAATTGGCGACAGAGTGGTTTGTAACACAAGATGAAATGATCCTTCGTTTTAAGACAAGCATGTGGTCCCTCATGTAAAGGAGCAGAAGGACCTCGCCATGTTTCACCACAACATTCAGCCTGTCGGCCAACCTCCATCTTTCTGCCAAAGCTTCACTGTACATCACTTAAAAACAGGGAGTGGAATGAATTTAAGGCACTTCTATGCAAGTAGCAGGCAAACTGCAAGCCTTAGACCTCGGAACACACAGAACCTGTGCACACATTCGGATATGGCTGTATTTACAACACAATCATGCAACAAGACCGGCTCATCTTTGGACACTGATGACTGCAGAAAAACAAGCCTAATAATGCATTTGGCGAAACATACCAGCTAGTCATCATAAAAAAAGCTTAAGAGTACAATAATCTGATTCGGTGTGCAGATGTGGCTGCACTAACGAGGGCACTCAACTTGTATAAGTGAGCCCACAGCTTTGTAATAAAATACAATTTACTACAGAATGCTGGAAAATAAGAAAATGTATTTACAGCAAGTCATTGTTTCATCACCTACAGATATAATAGTCTTTAGTAAGAAAACTAATACTCATTTGTGCATAGCTTTAACATTAAAAGATAATCAGATCTGCTGGAATACATTCTGGTTTGCCAGATGAAACATTCGAGTTTATTTTGCCGTCACTACAAGCAGGTAAAATTTGTTCACTGCGAAAATGGCACGACAATGATTCACATTGTTATTTCCAATAGTTTCTTTTTTTATAGGATAATACGTATGTAAAAGGCAATCGTTGAGTTTCACAATGCAAGTGACAGAACACGGATCATTTAGCAGGTAGTAAATTGTGACAAAGATTAAGAGGATATGCTAACACTGGAAGTACACAACAGTCGGGTCTTAGTGTGTGAGGACCGCTTTGCTGCTGCTGTGCCTTGATTCTTCATCTCATAGCGGCTAATCTTTCGCTCAAGTGCTCTAAGCTCTCAGCATTGTTCCTTCGCTCTGTCACATCTCATGGTCTCCTTCACGTTATTGAGAGAACAGTGCATAGTAATGTGCTACTGAGGTATCCCATACAAAAATATTCACTTACAAATGGGTTTCGGTGAAGCGAGCCTGCAGAACCGCCTTACACGTAGATCCCCTCGGGGTTCAGCCCAGAGCTGAGGGGGCTGTGGAGGACGCGGAGGTGACTGGAGGTTGGGCGTGAGGCAGCGGGGCGTTTGAGGGAGCCCGTCAGCAGGACAACATCTGACCATGAAAACAGGAGAAGAAAGAACTTGAGAAAACCGACTTGATCCATGTACCAAGAGCGGGTTGTAGTAGTGCCCCTCCGCCACCAGGTGGCAGCAATGACAGCCCTGCAGGCTTTATCCATCGTGTAACAGCGTAAAGAGGTGAAATAATGAGACATCTCTATAAACACTAGGTGGAAATGATAAAACACGAAGCACAGAAGCACAGAGTTAAAGTCATCTGGTTCATGGCTCTGTCATAACTTTTATCTTTCAAATGCTTTTTATGGCTCACACATCAGCTTCATTCATTTAGCTTCAGGACTCTGTCTCCGCTTGCAGAGACACCTAATTCCACTGGGTGGGAGGAAAACCTAATTCTGGACCCAGCACTACCCAACCTGTGACTAATTTTCTCTGGCACAGTTTTTCTGACACTCACAGGGTGAGTCAGGTTCTCTCAGCAGGTTTATTGCTGCGCGAGACAGAAATAGTAGCCTAATGGAAGAGGACGGCTTTGTTAAAGGAGACACGTTTAACCTGCCTGTAAAGAAAAGAAGGTCTAGTTCCTGCGGGCACAAGCACTGTCACACACCACTGAGTTCTGCCCTGTATTCAGACCACTTATGTCTGACCACTGATGCAAACGAGGACATCTGCTCCCCCTCCTTACTGTGTACCAATGTACTTCTGTCTCCCTAAAAATGGAATAAAAGCCTAAGGTGCCAATGAACAGGAAGCATCTAGAGTGATAAAACATGATGGAGCCCTTTTTCAGTGTGGTTTTTGCGACTGAAGGTACCTTTTCTCTGACTGCTGCTGCTGCTGCCGCTGCTGCTCTCCTCCTCTCCGGGCTCGGCGGGCAGCACCGTGACCTTGGTGCCGGTCTGCTTGATAAACTGCTGCAGGTTCACCTGTCTCAGCTCCTTGGTCAACAGCTCCAGCTCATGCTGCATGTCCTTCAATCAAACACCAGAGGAGGAGACGAGGTGAATCAGCTGCAGAGCGACAGCCCGAATGTGGCGTGTGAACACTTTCTTGCTCTCCACGGTCCGTCTGAGCTGGTTTACCATGAAAATGCGACCTCCTCAGACGTGACCTCCAGCTCACCTGTAGTTTCTTGTTGCTCTGTCCGAGGGACCTGTCCACAGCCCTGCTGCTGCTCTCCAGCTGGACAGCCTGTCTCTCCTGGGATTTGAGTTCAGCCTTGACCCTGAGGACCTGAGCCCGCGCCTCCGCCTCGCTGACCCACTGCGTTTCCTGCCGCTCGCGTTGGAGTCGCTGCTCCTCCAGACCTGCCTCCACGCTCTGATGGGGACACGAGGGAGCGCGCGTTCAGGGAAGCGCTGTGAGGACAAACCAGCCTCTGACGCCTCATGCAACACAAACTGAGCACACCTGTACCATTGCCAGCTTCTCTTCGATATCACGCTCGCAGCCCTGCAGGCGTCCTCTCAGCTCCTGCAGCCGCTCCTCCAGCTGCCGCTCGCTTTCCAGCTCAATCTGCAGCTCCGTGGCCCAGAACTCTTCCTCCTCCATCTCTACCTCATTCTTCCTCAGATGTTTCTCCAGCCTCAGGATCTCATCCATCAACCTTCCCCCTCCCGGCTCGCCGGCGCTTCTCCCGCCTCGCTCAGCCCTCCCGTCCGCCCAGGCTTGGAGCTCCGCCTCGTACGTCTCCAGCTTTTTCTCCAGCACGTCCAGCGTCTCCCTCTGCAGGCTGACCAGTCTGACCAGGTCCTCCATTCGACAGGCCCACAGGCCAGGCGACGCTGTCCCGGGGGTCGGCCCCGCAGGGCGCAAACTTCCGCCGTTTCCTTGGAGGAGTCTTCGTTTTGCGTCAGCCTCGCCCATCTGGCCCCCGCTCAGTATCTCCCTGAGGCCTCTGGGTGCACCGGTGAAAGTGAGGGACTTGCGGCGTGGCTCACGACGGCGGAGGGAGCGATCGTTGGGGTGGCGGAGCTTCGCCAGTGGCGGGAGGCTCTGGCGATGCAAGCCACGTTCAGGGCCCCTGAGGGGGGGTCCTTCTGAAGGGGGGCGTTCGGTCAGGGAGGGACCTGTGCGATGCAGGATCAGCTGGACATCACCTGCATACTGACCCCAGGTGTTTAGGGAAGCCACGGGACTCTCGTGAGGCGCTAGGTGACGCTCTGTGTCCCGCCATTTCTCTATCAGCGTGTATCTCCCGGTGCGGCCTGTGAAAAGCAGGAAAAACCCAACGGTGATGCAGACGCTGCAGGAAGGAAGGGATGCAGACATTTTTCAATCATTTCACAGCCAGTCTGCCAGAATAGCTGGTGGAGAAAATGTGAAATAAACACAGCAGAAAAGTGCCATTTCAGCCTACGTCTTGCAGGGTTTGTCTGAGAGAGGGCCATTATGTGTCAGCCGCACATCAGAAATATAATCCAGCAAATGCAACAATCAGCACAAAGAGGCCAAAAGGCGCATTGATCTGTGGCGTTGCTCATTTTTTCGGTGCGTGCAGTCTGGTGAGAAAGCTTTTCCCAATTCACTGGAAGTGATGGTAGGCAATCCATCCTAAAGTGGACCCAGCAGCCCAGGGAAATGCAACACAACCACATCACTTCAAATGGCCTTTTTCTTTATTTGTAAATACGGTTTTCATTTAAAAAAAAAAAAAAGGACTGGGGGGGCCGACAAGTGCTGCTTTCTCTTTGGCAGGAGGCTCAGAGATGAGTCAGACTTTCCCCTCCTCCCACTCCGGTTCTGTGGGAAGTGATGTCAACACAGTGTGTGCGAGCCCCCCATCCTTATGGCTCCACCATGACGGGGGGGCCGTACCCAGATCTAAGAGGGGACCAATAAAAGCCTCCAAGACCAACTGGATCCCAGCCGGAGGACTGTTGGGGCAGGATATTGCAAAGAGATCGGCTCATTTAAATCAGGAGCGTTTAATAAAAAGGAGGAGACCTATTTTCCTGAAAGAGGAGCAGAACAGACCCGTCTGCGAGGGGAGGACAAAGATCCGAGCGTGAGCTGATCTGTTCCTGCCGCTGGGTTCAACTGTCCCCTTCATTCCAAACACATTCCTTCACTTCCGCAGGGCTCACAAACAAAACGAGTGTGGGAATGTGACAAAATGATTTCAATCAGGAAAGAATTGTTATTTATGTTTCCTGTGGAAAAAGGAAAGCTACTAAACAATTCAAGTGTTAACAAACTGGTGGTAAAATTCGAATATATAAAAATATACGTCTCTGAACGGTGTGTTTGAGACCTACCGATGGCCTGAGCCAGAGCAATCACCACCTCCTGGCAGGTGGTTGCCTCGGTGACGCCACAGACGACCCTCTGGACTCCGTCCACCCAGACCTTCAGCTCCATGTCGTGTCAGGCGCGAGGCGGCCGGTCGTGGTGTGTCGGCCCCGTCATCACTGAAGACCCCAGCGGCTGGGGCTGGCCGGTGGCCCTCTGGCTACTCCACTGAGGAGGAAACGCACGCAGAAACAGGATGTGCTTCGTCAGGATGTGCTCAAGGCTACAATCACGCTGCTGGCCGCTTTCAAGAACAAACAGACCTAGTTCCACTTGTGGAACCGCAACCACGGTTAGAGTGAAGCGAGCGGAGGGCAGGAGCGGCCCAGAGCGGACCGGTACAGACAGACGTGACAGGCCCAGCTGGCTGTGACGCTGGTGTTTTGTTCTGGCCAATCTGTAAATATCAGCTGGGCTGTGCAGGAAAAGCCTGTCAGCACAGACTCTCACGTTCCTGCGTTTGCACTGAGGAAATCTGCGAGACCGATCCGGAAACTGATACTGTCCACCAGAGCACAAACAGCCAGTATTTGGGTGGATAAAAGTTTAATACAAAAAAGTTGGCCGAGGGGACCCGCAGGACCCAACAGGTGTGTTTGTTCCAGTGAGGATACCTTCATTCTGGAAACTGCTTCCAGGTATTTGAGCTATGAAGGACACTAAAACTGTGCTTAAATTGAGACAATGTGCAAGTTGAAGGACAATGAGCTGCAGGAGAACGATCTGCCCAAATCCAGAGCACCTACGCTGCTGAGCCAAAAGGCCCTTTTGTTCACCACCCCCCAGCCAATTACAGGCTCCCCTGCCAGCGCTCCCCAGCCACACACAGAAGCAAAGTCAGCCTCAGCAGCTCATCCCCACATCCTGGCCCTGCTTTTCTGAATATGGGGAAGACATTAAACGGCGCAAACACAGAATCTGCAGGCTGGAAAAACAAAAACCTTGAGCAGCCAACCGCCGTTTCCAATATTTTAATTAGTACAGGGACTGATTACTGTAGTGTTGGTTTAGAGATTAAGTGACTAATCTTTCCTGTGGCTTAATTTGAAACAGGAAGTTGTGCTTTTCAGGATTAAGCAAGTTTTTATGAAGCAGATGTTAAAAAAACACAGCTCGCTCCTGCTGCAGTCGTTCTAGCTGGACTGAAAAGAGTGGAAAAGAGTGACACCTTCGGGTCAGAGCCGGCTGGAAAAGTGCTTTGGTTCTGCGTTTGTTCCTCCCTTAAATGGTCAAAAGGTAACGGATGAGGATAAAACCAGTCACTGCCAGGTTTGTCCGCAGCGACCCGAAGCGCCGTCACAAATGTGTGTAACTTTTTTTTTCCTCCTCAGGGAGAGGTGGAAACATGTGACGGAAGGCCTGAGCGGGCCTTGACGCAAAGCAGACAAAGTGAATCAGCGGCGGTGAAGGTCTGATTACACAGCAAAGCAGCAGAAAGGCTAGAAAAATGCTCCTGCCAGAGACTCGGAAAACTTAGGAAAAGGTATTATCTATCCTCACAAAAGGCTGCTTTATTGGCCACTTCTGTTAGAAAAGGCTCAGGAAGCTTCTCAGAAATGTCACCCGCTCCGCTCCAGACTCATAATAGTCACATTTGTAGACATTAACTGGGGAAACCGAAACGTTGACACGGTGGTGGGAGGCGGCGTGCCATCAGGAGCTCTGCAGGGCCCCGGCCGCTGCTCTCCCAAAGCCACATTCTGGGGAGGATGCCCGCTGCCTGATTTGTGCAGCTCATCTTGCGCCAGAAAGGCAGTTTCAGGGGGAGTCGTTCAAAAAGAAATAAATACATAAATAAAGGAGCAGCGAACATGCAAAATGCAGCACAACACAACCCAACTAAGTGTAAATCTGAAACCAGATGAACATCACACCAAAGGTTTGGGCGCACAGAAAGGCCAGAATCTGATATGATATGGACCCGGAGCGCCGGGACAGTTTTATGACCAAGGCCCCACGAGGGGCCTCGCGTCCCGGGAACACTATTTTTAAAGCTATTACAGAAGTGATGGACTGCAGCAAAACTCTGGGAAGGTGTTTCTGACTCGGGACGGGTCCGCGGTGTTGACTCATGGCCACTCCTGCAGGAGAAGCGAGCAGCCTGCCGGCGACTCTCGGGGCCCAACGAGCGAACACCAAGCTGGCAGCAAAAGGCCTGGGCTGGCTGCTGGTGTAAACAACACACCATATGGTCCTGAGAGCCTTCCAACGGAACAACACTCCGGAACACACACCACCATAAATGCTGGGAGCTTCGGTAGAGCCTCATCTGTGCCAAAGATCTTTTTGGGGGATTTCTCTGTCTACAGAGCAAGTTGGTTAAACAACAACGGGATTCATTACTTTAAAACAGAAGGACTTCCAGAAAGAGGAGGAGGAGGAGTGCTAGAACCGAGGTCCGGGACTACAAAACCTTCCGAATCTGAAACAAAACACCCAGGACGTCATCATATTCACCCACGTGACTGTAACAGTGAAATATTTCCAGGCTCCTTCTGAACTGCAAACACACTCGCATAGCTGCAGCTTTTCCCGGGACATCGGCTTCCTCAGCTCTGGCCCAACTAAACAAGCAAACCTTGTTTCAAAAGGTCGCTGCCTGCAAAGCAACTAAAGCAACATGTAATTACCAGAAATGTAGCTCCTGCTGTAATTGTTAGCAGATTTGTTGTGTGTCGGCTCCCTGCGGGGGAGAAACGTTGGGGTTCTTTCATGACCACGGAGGCACCAGGAAACCCTCTTCGGTTGTTTTCAGGTCCTCCAAAATCTCATCAGATGCTACATTAATAGCAGAATCCCAACGTTCACAACCCAGAGGAGCAGCAGTGGCTGGACACTCTAAATGTGTGTGTGTGTGTGTGTGCCTGCAAGGACAGTAGTGTGACAGTTCTGCAGTGGGAAGCAGATAAGAAGCTCCAATCTGCTGCCAGAGACAAAGCCTTGATCGTGTTCGCTGCAATCTGATAACATCCCTGGGATGCATTCCTGAGCTGTGAGGAGGCAATGTGCCATGACCAGGAGAGCGGGAAGCCTCTGGGCATCGGCGCTCTGCCGCTACACCGCCAAGACATACGGACGGCACGATTTCCAGAAGATAATTAGTAAAATATTGGGCAAATTTGTGCTGTTATCTGTAAATTATTTATGCAAATGGGAACCGAAGATGAATTCTATTTGCCTCCCGAGACTTCCTGAAGGCTCTAATCTACACTTTGGTGTCGGCTCAGGGTAAGATTAGTGTCCGAGGTGCAGCCCCCCCCCCCCAACAAAACAGAGAAACACAATCATGAGCGTGACACACGTGAGAGTGACAGACACGTCTGTCAACCATTGGTTTGCTTCCGGCGGCTCCTGGACAAGCCCACAGCAAACAGCCTGGCCTCCACCAGAGCCTGAAGGCAGCGTGACCCCCACCCCTCCGACAGTGGGCCATCAGCACTCCTCAGCCTTTCAAACATCTGGACAGCACGTTCAGCCAGAAATAAAGCCGCCTTTGTTCCCGAGCCATGTTCACCCCTGGGCTCCGAGGAGCCTGCGAGGAAGGCGGCAGCTCTCCTGCAGCGGGTCTCCTGCAGCAGCGCGAGCAGGGCAGCAACACCAACTCTGGCCAACGCTCGCAGGCTGCAGCAACGGGAAAACATGACCTGGTGCAAAGTCAGTCTGAGGAACCACAAAGTCTCAGCAGCGCCAGACGTCTGCAGACGGAGGGAAACTCAAAACGTTCCAGCTGAAAGACGTTAACTGCTGATGTGGAATTCTGAAGTTCCAGCTTCTTTTCGCAAAGTCTTTCTGTTGTTTAGGCTGTTATAAAAAGGAAAGCCGTAGTTTGGAGTTTTACGTGACTGTGGTCAGTTTCCATCAGCTTTTTGGGAGGGTGGTGACGTCACGACCCATCAACTAGTTTGCCAAATAATCATCTTAAAAAGGCCCTAAAAAGGTGAGTAGATGCACCAACTCCACAGTTGGTCGTGACGCACCGTCAATTGCGCAAAGGGGGTTTTTACGCACATTCTGTCGGGATTTCGGGGCGCAAATAAACTGAATGCAATGGAAGCTCGCTGGATGTTGGGAAGAAAGGAAATCCAAGTAAAGAAGCAGCGACGAGAGGAAAACGGACCCATCCCGACTGCGAAACGCTGCCTGCCGACACCGTCCCCCTGGTGCCCCCAGCAGGAGAGCCCGACCGTCCCCGGCTCCGACCAGCAGCCCCCGTCGACCGGGACGACGGCAAATGGCGAGAATGAAGCGAAGTGCTGGGGTGGAGAAATGTTTGCCGTGGTGTCCGCTGCGGCGCTCGGAAGCATCTTTAGCCGCGTCTCCTGGCCTTACCTCCGGGCTGCCGACGCGCTTCGCCTCGCTGGCTCGTCTCCGGAACCAACTTTCACGTAGAAACGCAGGCAACGGCGTCAACCCCGCAAAATCAGAGCCCGCTTCTTCACAATTAGCCGGGGAGCTGCGGCAAAGTGGCGTGCAGCTGTGGGACGGAGGCGCGGGTTCAAATCCCTGGCCTGCCCTGGAACGGCCCCGGAGCGCCGGAGCCCAACTTTGTCCCTGTTCCTCCGCTGCTCCCTGCAGACCAGCCGACAACCAGCGGAAAACGCTGCTCTCCCAGTGGCTTCTCTCCTGCTGGGGAATACATTGGAACTGGGACACCGCAAGGCATTGTGGACAGTTTAAAGCTGCAACCCACAGAGAGGGAGGGGTGGGGGCGGGGGGGGGCAACTTTTCCACAGGCGGGGAGCGCCAGAGAGCTCAGCAAAACAAACAAAAATCTGTGTTCCAGGGAAAAAAACTTTTAACATGTCAACAGGAAAGCTATTCAATCAATCAATCAATCAATCAATCAACACAAATATTGACGTATGGCCAGGACAAAAAATCCCATACGTTTTATAAACCAACCAACATTGAAGGAAAATGTTTGGTCCAACCACCAAAAAAACCGTATTCTTGACACATTATATATGCAATTGCATTGTGTTATCAAACTGTATTTCACTATTTCCACAGCTGCCACCGTGTATCTGTTTAGTTACACTCTGTGTATAATAATTTTAATATTGGACTTGCTACCGTCCGTATTTGTTATATTTTTGTTAGCTCCACTTGTTACGCACAAATGATTCCCTCGTACTCTCCTGCACAAGCAGACAAACATCATCGATCAAACACTGATATTGGATCAGATGTCAGTTCTGATGTGTCACACTGTGGATATGGCACTCCTATTTCCTAATCACCGAAATAATCTCTTTCAAACTTTCTATAGCAGTAAAAGTAGTAAAATTGTAATCGCTCATCAGTATTATGCAGATATTGACATTATACACAGGTATCAATAAAACACCTCCATGGCGTGAACGGTGTTTGACTGCCCTCTTGTGGAGTAGTTTGTCACGACTGCCAAAATAATAATAATAATAAAAATAAAAAATAAAATAATAATAATATAAAATCACTTTTGATGATATTTTTAAAAATCAATGCTACCGTGTAATTTTTTTTAATAAGAATAACACGAGTTAAAAGATAAGACACAACGAAACACACAATTAGGAAAGTAAAAATATGGTTACATATCATACATATTACATATTATTGTTTTAAATGAAAATTTGGTGGGTAATTTTGCTGGGATTCTTCTTGTGGGTACTGCACAACAATTATTAGGATTTAGAAAGACGTAAAATTAAAATGTAATATACTGTAGTTAGGTAACGACATCAATAGCGACCTCTAGTGAGTATACTAAGGTATGACATTTACTGATTTTTATTTCCTTTTTATAACATAGTTAAATTTATTTTTTTTGTCAATATTATGGCTATTGGCTATAAACAAGATTTGTCAGGTAATTTATTTTCTCACTACTCTGTTGCCTATAAACGAGCCACATATTTTTGAACTGGGCCCATTTTTTTGAAATATATAAGTCAACATTACGAAAAAAAAAATGAAAGGAAATAGAAAAGTTTAAACAATTTTCACTTTGCATCGGTTAGTTTTCCTCATAATACTGTCAGGGTTGCGTTATAAACGCCGAACGCGCAAGTGTATGCGCAGAGAGCTGCGCAGGCGGAAGGTTCGCGAACACTCCGGAAAAAGTGACACGGCGTTGCCAAATCATCTCCCTGCCTGGGGATGACGTGCCCCTGCACGAGCCGGTTATATTTAGAGCCTATATAAGGAGCAGGCGCCCTCTAGGCTCCGTTGGCTCTGCTGCAGGTAACAGCGAGGCTCGCACAGGCGTCCCGACGCCCACAGAGCCATGTTTTTAAATGGTAAAATAAAAGGATAAAACACAAGTGAATTGTTATTTACACAGTAGAGCATTAGGACGCACAGTTTTGCTCGGCTGCAAAAAAAAAAATCCAAATATTATAATGCTGGCTAAGATAAATCTTCGTCTACAATAAAAAAAACCTAATCAAACAGAGTGTATTTACAGAGAGCGTAGTACGACCGTATTTGTGTCCTTATTGCGACACAGCGGAGAGGTATGCCCCAGACCGGTTGCTAGGGTTTCTGGGTAAAGTGCGCCCCGGTATCCGCCCATATTCGCTTAAAGGAGGCCGACCTGAGCAGCTAGGCCTGACGCTGGATCAAATGGAAAGTTCAATCGATTAATTTAGGCACTTCGCTTGTGGAAGACGAGGCAGAAGGACTTAAATGCAGCGGATTTGGTGTGAGATAGGAAATGCATAGATCGTGTCAAACGAGAGAGTTATCAGCGTGACTTGCTCGGTCGCTACTTCGGACGCGGAACTTCATTCGCTAAAAGGTAAAACAAACTGCTAACATTCTTACGTGTGTGTCGCTTTGGGCCTAGTGGCTACTGTGCGCATTTTAATTTAGTTAATATTGTAACTAATCCGCTTTTAGAACTGCCTCCCAATCTGGCTGGTGTGGGAATATCCATTTTCGGCATGAGTACAAACTACGCCCAATTGTTAACCACCGCCTGGCCCTGCAATGCAGACCTCTGGGCTAGCTTGTCAATGGCGGATCTAAAATCTCTACCCTTTCTCTTTGAATGAATTCTACTGTATCGGTCCCAGTAGACGTCGACGACCCCGCTGCGTCCACACTTGACTTTTGAAACCGCCAGAAGGAGTCGTGGGGGCTGCTTGGTGGACGTCGGCGGCTGTGCCGGAGCTCCGGAGCTCCGGAGCTGCCCCGGTTAGCAGCCCCGGTTAGCAGCCCCGCCGCCGGGCCGCCGCTGCCTTCACGCAACCAATCTGGCAACCCCGCGGGCGGAGGACGCAGTTTAAATCCTAACCCTAACCTTCCAAAAACCAGGCTTGTCTGAAACCTAACTGCAGATATAAAACTATTTTCGAGACCTTCGTGTGGCCTTTGCCAAGTTCAGACTGCTACATTACATAGTTGGTTTTTTACTACAACTAGCCGGTACTGTCTATTCTTTTATTTCTGGATGTCCTGTCTGGAAGCCTGGCCCGTAAAAATGTTTTAAGTGCCATTTTGAATGTCTCTCCCTCCCTTTTCAGCGCTGTTGTGTTTAAACTCCCAGCAGCATTGCTGTCCACCTTAGCTGCCCTCCGACTGTGAGTGCACACTGACCGTGTTGGGAAGGACCATCTCCACACACGCTGCCCTAAGTCAAAGAAGCCCTTATATTTCTGCACACCTGACAGGAGCATTTGCACGAATGGTCCGTGACTTTATTAGAAGTTTTATCTTCTCAGATAACCATCAGCTTATCAGCTTATTGTAGAAGGTTCTGGCTGTACAGTCTAGCTGTCAATGTTCACCCCAGCCACTTCTGGGCCAAGTGTGTGTAGAGTAGAATAGAAATACTTTTATTTATCCCAGACGTAGGAAAGTTGCTTGTTGCAGTAGCAATCGTCAGCAATAGCTACAATAGTAGTTCCAGCAAGAGGGCTAGGGTAGAAACTGGTGTGGCAGATTACCAGCAGTGACCAGCAGGCTAAATGTGCAAAGACTAAAAAATGTGCAACTGCAAGTACAAAAACGGTCGGAGCTCCTTACAGCATGAAGAGCTGGGATTCCCGGTCAGGCCGAGGTGGTGAACAGTTACTGCACCGGAGTGCGCTGCCTGCCCAGTAGTGGGTGGAGAGGGTGGTCGGGGATCTGCACTCCAGATCTGGGGTTGGCAGACACCGATGGGCCGAACACCTATGAAAGCACATTTATGCGTTTGTCTCTGGAGAAGTGGAGCTCCCCCCTGGCTGCAGCGCTGCGGCGCTGTGAGCCGGCTGCAGCCGTCCCATGAAAGGACCAGCTGCCACCATTGATGGGCGCTTCTGCACAAAGCACAGACGCAGCAGACAGCCCCGTAGCTGACGGCCTGAATGTAATGAAATATGTATTTCTGCCTGTGGTTAGTGTCTAATTTATTTCTACTACTATGAAAAAGCTGCCAAATTTAAATTGGCACTTATCGGTGTTAACCAGGTTATCTTTTTACATAAGGCCTCTAAAGCTTGGTCTTGTTTTACATAGGGAAAAAGCTACTAATTCCTTATGCGTTTCAGGCCTGACAGAAATTCAGGGTAGCATTCCAGCACTGATATTTCTGTTTGTTTTCACATTTGTTTATTCATATTCCAACCTGCTTGAGCTTCTTATTTAATAAACACCCTGGCACACTGTTCATACTGTAAGAGTTCTTTTTTTGGGGGGATAATGCAAACGAACCACTCTGATGACGACCTTGTCTTTGCTCCCACAGGTAAATCATGACGGAGTATAAGCTAGTCGTGGTGGGAGCTGGAGGTGTTGGCAAGAGCGCGCTTACTATACAGCTGATCCAGAACCACTTTGTGGACGAATACGACCCCACCATTGAGGTACGAGTGTGAACATGTGTGCTAAAGACTGTGGTGCTGCGTGTTTTGTTACAGAAGAAGAAACGGTGTCAAAAACGCAGCACCGGCGAGTTCTTCTGGTTTAGGTCTTTAAAAAGACACCAAACAGGTTCTAAATAACGTTGTGCACACTACGCCGTGTTGACTTGCCTCCTTTCTCATGAGGCCAGACTGAACACAGAACAATCAATTATGGATGTGCAGTTGCAGGTAGGCGCTCCACCAGCTCCACACACTGCCTTTGATTACTCAAGAACATCTGACAAGTAAAAACAGCCTGCTGGAAAAGACTTGTTATTGCTGGAGGATCTGGGCAAGGTTGTGTATCGCTAAAGGAAAAGTGGAGTGTTTTAACCCAGTGCAAGGTTCAGTATTGTTTGGGTTCTGCTCTGCTGAAACGCGATGTGCATGTGTAATCATCTCAGGGAACAACAAGCAGATCACACCAGTCAAAGCCTTGCAATTAAATTACTGGGAGTTCTTGAAGTGTGTGTGAACAAGGTATTTGTTATCCATTCATTTGGGCCTTTAGTACACTAATCTGTGACCTTTGCCCTCTTTTCTGCCAGGACTCGTACAGAAAGCAGGTGGTGATTGATGGAGAGACCTGTCTGCTGGACATCCTGGACACTGCAGGTCAGGAGGAGTACAGCGCCATGAGGGACCAGTACATGAGGACGGGGGAGGGCTTCCTCTGTGTCTTTGCCATCAACAACACAAAGTCCTTTGAGGACATCCACCACTATAGGTGAGCAGAGGTCACGGTGACGGCAGAGCCTCAGATCTGACCGTGCACTTCACCACAAAAGGGCTTTTTAATTGAAAAATGCTCTTAAAAAACAAAAATGGCTCCAAAGACATTCACGCATGAATAACGAGGTTAGAATTTGAAGGACCTGAGAAACTAGGTCCAGTCGGAGGCTGCGCGTCATCTTAGTGCGGTAACACACTGAACTGGTGTGTGTGGCAGACAGCCTTCTGACCTTTCATGTCTTCGTAAAGCTACTTGGTGATTAATGGAACTTAGTTTTCTGTCAAAACACCTCTGTTGTGCCACAACAGATTCAGCCAAGCTCATTGAATCCCAGCACCAGCGTCTGCAAGCTGCAACGTCGCTCAGACCAGAAGACGCATTTTTCGCTCTTTCAAACGAATCCTTTCTTTGATCTGAAACCATCAGCAGATCTCTTCATGCAGGTGGAGCTGCAGATGAAGAGCATGTTCAAAGATCTGCCTAAAGGGCCCGTCTGATTTTCCTAACCTTCACAAAAGTACCGATTAGATTGTGTCGGTTCTAAACTCTTCACGCCTAAAACCGGTCCTATTAATTATTTTCCATTTATTTTAAACTTTAATAAGATTTATTCACGTCAGGGTCAGAGTAGCCAAGGTCAGAAAGATCCCGGAGGTGGGAGTTGATGTGGGTCCGTGTCTGTGTGGTCAGAGAGCAGATCAAGCGGGTGAAGGACTCCGAGGACGTGCCCATGGTGCTGGTGGGGAACAAGTGTGACCTCCCGTCCCGGACAGTCGACACCAAGCAGGCGCAGGACTTAGCGCGCAGCTACGGCATTCCCTTTATCGAGACCTCAGCCAAAACCAGACAGGTGAGAGTTCACCACACCTTGCACACACACACACACACACACACACACACACTCAAGCAGTTAAACTTTGGAGTCTGTCTATAAAGTGCTGCGTAATTTCTTTGCAGCTGCATGTTTCGTGTGCGTCTCAGAGCTGCAGCTCTTTCATAATTGTCACTTTAAAATCAAACGCTGTGTTTCTGGTGCTCGTTGGCTCTCAAGTTTAAATTCCTCCGTAGGAATAAACCTGCCTGGTGCTGTCTGAAACTCAGTGGCTCTACTTTTGGTGTCATTAATGGTGTTTGGAGACGTTCGTCCCAAATCTTCTTTAAATCACACATCTGCTCCTCTATCCTCTGAGTGATTTTTGCATGCTCCTCATTGGTGGGTGTAGCCTCTCTGTCCTCAAGGACACAGGCTTTTTGCTGCTTTATTTGGGGTGAACGTGTGGCCTGATAGAATGCCACAAAATTAGCCGACAAGGACTCCGCTGGCTGGGCTCTGTGGTGGCCAGGATCTGCCCGTCTGTGTGTGTTGAAACGAGGCTGAACCATGCTGTCAAAACCTGGGGCCGCTCTGATTCGGGGTCGATCGGGCCTCATTTTGGTGTTGGTAAAATCAATTCCTCATCGATCTGTGTTCACTTTCCTCTCTTGCAGCTTGGGTCACTGCTTTCCTCTCTAGTAATGATTCACTTCCACAGGACATTCCACAGTCGCGGATGCCAGTAGCTACATTTGAAAGGTTTCTTTAATGAAACTAACACGAGAATTCAATTCTCAGCAGCTGCACCACACAAGCTGGTTAGGATCTGGGTCCAGGAATCGTTCACCAGAGCACGTTTGCTCTGGTTACAGACACAGGCGAATGTAAATTAAACGTGATGACTTCTAATCACCGACCTACATCACACACACGTCACCTCTTTGATTCAGGTGCACAGTATCGTGTCACATTTTTATGTGTAGAATGTTTAATTTTTCTTTGCTTAAATACATTTTAGTCAAATGTCAAATTCGACAAGCTCTTAGGGAACCAGACAGGTGAGTGCATTCCCAGGATCCGTCTGCTTCTAATGAGGCTGACCAGACGACGCAGGTAGACCCTCCTTAGGAAGTGTAACGCACCCATGCATCCATGCATCCATCCATGCACCCATCCACTGTCCTTCTATATCCCTCACTGCTGCAGAGAGTGGAAGATGCCTTTTACACTCTGGTACGGGAGATCAGGCAGTACCGGCTCAATAAACTCAGCAAGGAAGAAAAGACTCCACGCTGTGTCAAGCTTAGAAAGTGTGTTGTGATGTGAAAGGGGTAAGTGTCTGCAGCCACGTGCCCACCAGGCCTGCGCGTGCTTTTGCTGGTGGCAGGCAACAGAAGAGAAGTGGTGCTTGGCGGGTCCTCGACGCTAATCTGCTGGTTTCAGCTGGGGCTGCGGTCAAGCTCTAACCGACGGCTGCTGATTTCCTTTTCCAGTCTGTCACTGACGATTCTCATCCGGGGCCGTTTCCACACTGGCTTCACGACCTGCAAAATTTCCATTTGAAACCCATTTCTAAAGCTGTGAAGCCAGCCGTGGGCGTTTCCATGTAAATTTGACCTGCGCTTGGAAACCAGTGTGGAAGTGTCCCGCTCAGCTGAAATCACCCTGGAGAAGGTCGCGGGCTGGCCTTCCCACCTGTGTGATTAACAGATTAGGGTGCGTCTGGGCTGAAATCATCTGCTGAAATGTGCCTAAAGGAGAAACTCTGAGCTTGATGCATCTGTTTGTGGGTGAAGCAGACGCCTGAAACTTTAAGAGTCTCTCTTTTTCCTTTAACTCGTCTATCTCAGATGCAACGTTTGTCCTGTTTATGGCATCAAGCCCCGACGCTCAGACTGTTCAAAGGAATTGAGCTGGAAATGCGGTGGGTTTGAGGGTCGGGTCGCCTCACGAGGACGGCTGTCATTGGTGCTCATATTCGCCTGTCTCTGCCTACGGGAACGTCCTTGGGGTGTATGACCTTTAGAAGGAAACAGAAATGCCTCAGGAACAGGAACGCTGTAGGCCTAACCGTGTTCTGTTGAACACTGAATGTAAATCTCTATTATTAAAATTGAATTCCTTTTTTTAAGAGTTAAATTTTGACATTATACTATAATATTATAGTATATTATACTGTATATAGGTATAGTATGATTTAGATTGTTTTACCTTTCAGCTGGGAAAAAATCAGTGATTTAAAATAATTGAAATGATGATTCTAGAGCATTCTTTAAAACAATTAGTGATTCTTTATAAATTCATTCAAATCTGCTCAGCTTTAAATCTTCAAATTAGATTTTTGTCATCTTATTGTTGTTGCCCAAATGTCACACTAATGTTGTTGTCCCTGTGTTTTTTTTTCCTTCTTTTGTCCTTTTCAGGGTGTTGATGATGCCTTTTACACATTAGTGCGAGAAATCCGGAAGCATAAGGAGAAGATGAGCAAGGAGGGCAAAAAGAAGAAAAAGAAGTCCAAGACAAAGTGTACACTCATGTGAATAAACTCATCTTTTAAAGACAGACCTAAAAAACTCTGAACAGTTCAAGTAATACATTTTGTACATTACACTAAATTATTAGCCTCCCTGTCAGTTCCCACCATACTGAATACTAAACCCATGAATGTTCTGCTTCCTTCTTTTCTGTGCCAGTTGATCCATGAGCCTTATTTTTGAATTCTTTTACAAAGATAATGTTAAATTGGATCGTTTTCCGTCAACACAGCAAATTAGCACCCATTTCCCAGTTTGTTTGACTCTGTCATGTTTTTTAAGTTTGGGATGCCAAAGATTTAAAAAACTTGAGCGGATCAGCAGTCAGCCAGAGGAGGGCCACTCGTCCCGGGCGACCGGGTCGTGACACCGATATGTTGGCATCAAACTACCAACGCTGGTTAGCTGTGAATTCATTTCCACCTGGTAATGCTTTTGCTTACACGCTTCTTCCTCCTCTGTTTTTTTCTTTGTGCCCGCCGGTGTCCTGGCTGACTCCAGTAGCAGTTGGGTCAGCGAAGGCAAACCCTGGCCCATGTGGACTTTACAAGTTCATTCCTCAAATTAATGCAGGCTCATTCAGATGCGTGTTCAGATTTTTTCTCGTCTTGTCGGCGCGGCTCCGGCAGACCTCGCAGAGGCGTCCCGGGGGCAGGGATTCACGCCTCTGCACAAACATTTGTCGAGCGGCCCGTTTTCACCCCTGGCGGTCACGCGTCCCCGGCTTTTTGTGGTTGCAGAAAGTCCACTCCGGTTTCCCGACGGACAGCGCCATATTTAATTAGACAAAGTGCGAGACGACTGTGTGACTGTTTGATTAGTGCAGCTTCAGGAGCGCTGGTGTGAGGCTGCGGCATCCTGAAGTCCTGCTGTGTCCGATTTCCACGCGGTTGCTTATTCAGAGTTTTGTAGAGGTTCTTCAGATCACTGCGGCATGGAAGCCTCTCCGAGAGTGTAATTTATTATTCCTCTCATACACATGTGCATTGTGGCGATGTAACTGGAACTGATGTTTCCAAATGAGGCAGTAATTTGCTAGAAAATTAGATTTTTATGAGAAAATCGGTTGACTTCATATAGAGGAAATGGGTTGGCACCACTCCCAGGTCAGCCCAGATGTCGCCTCTTCTGTTGTGTTTTGTAGATTTTTCCTTGCCTTTTGTGTTGGGCTGCTACTTTTAGGTTAGCATCAACGAGCCGAGACAACATTTACTTTGTCCATCGTGAGTGTTTGAGGAACAGCCAGCCTGCTGCTTTCAGGAGAGCAGGCTGCTGACCACAGGCGACGTGTCTGTTGCCCACGTTGACTTTCAATTTTAATGACTTTTCGACCCGTTTATTATTAACTGCTTGCCAACATATGAAGTTATGGAACTAATTCAATTCTAATTACCAAGTAGCCTCCTAACGATCATTGTTAATGAAATGTTCCTCTTCTTTTATTGTGTGCCAACACCTGATTTCTGAAATGTATCATTTATACCTAGATCATATTTTAACAATCTTTGTAAAGTTGTGATACTGAAAGGTTCATATTTTGTAAATTGTGCTTCATTTCGTTAGTGCATCTAAATGAATGTTGCTTCAGCGGAGTGCCTTCTCTGCTCCAAGTGTGACTGGTCAAGGAAAAGTGCATCCACGACCACGTTACAACACACTAGTGTGGCGTCGAGTGGTGATCTGATCTCAAATGAGTATTTGTTTTTTTTCTTATTTGCCATTTGTTTGAACCCTACCACTCCTATTTAATGTTTAATAAAGAACAAAGTAAAGAGGAACTTATCATTTGTGTTGCTTTGCCTTGATTTATGGTTTTTTTTCTTGATTTATTTGGGTCGTTTTTGTCAGAGGAAACGCGCATCTAGCAGATTCCCTTTTGTCCAGCAGGTGGCGCTGTTCACAAGGGTCTGGATTCAGCTCCGACAAACTGCTTTTGTTTTCATTCAATTTGGAAATTTGCAGTTTATTAACAGCAGATTTGCTGGTGAGTGTTTTTTTTCTTCCTGAAAATGATTTGCAAATACAAGCGTCGAAGCCTGAAAGAAAACATAGATCTAAACTTGTGTGCTGAACAGTTTCATTGTGGAAATTCACTGCAGAGTGATTTAAACCGGTAAATTAGAATAAATAAACCATATCTTTAGAAATTTGATTAGGATTAACAAAATCTTTTGTAATAGCATTTTCTCTCACCAGAGTCTGTTCATCTTATAAAAACAAAGTATAGCGCTGTGTTCATTTATTAAACTCGCTCTCACGGAGGCCAAGCTGTTCTGGTAGAAACTACGTTGGCTGCCCCCATGTGCACCAATTTAAATGAAATCAAGTCGTGTACACAGAACAGGGTTTACACCGAAGTAGGCTACCGAGTGAGCCATTAATCAGCGGCAGGACGTGCGGGATGGAGGCGCTTCAAATGGCCAGCAGGTGTCGCCGCCGCGCGTTAACGTTACCGTCGCGTATTCCCTATGAACATGCAAATGAGGTTTTTTTTAGCTTTAAAACGAACTAATAAAAATCTACCTTGGACTATAACTGACCTTAACATTTTGACTATTCACAAATGATAAAGAAAATCTGCATAAATGGGTAATTGCAAGGTCAGGCCGATAATGACGATGACCATGCAGCGGTTAGCACTGACGATGAAGATGATACAGTAAGTAGTACTGATCATCATGAAGATGACCATGCAGTGGTTAGCACTGGCACCTCACAGCAGGAATGTTCTGGGTTCTGGTCCAGGTTCTCACTGTGTGGAATCTGTGTTCTGCTGGTGTTTGTGTGGGTTTTTATCCAGGTTTTCCTCCCACAGTTTCCACCCGCAGTCCAAGGCGAGCAGATTTGGCCAACTCGAGTGCGTGTGTGTGTGTGTGTGTGTGTGTGGACCTGACCAGACTGGATTCCTGATTGGTCTGATGTAATTGGAGGCTCCAGGACCCATCATGGTTGATGAAGACGACAACCTGCTAAAACAAAATAAACAGACAATCTTTAGAATCTGTTTATTTTGGTTGTCTCTGTTTCTATAAACCAGCAACGAGGGGATTTGGTGGCTCCATTATCACAGTGTGGAAAGAAAAGCCTATCCATCCATCCATTCATCATCCATCCATCCATCCATCCATCCAGTGAAAGCCTAATCAGGGAAGCCCAGACTTACCTCTCGCTGACCACTTCGTCCAGCTCTTCCGGGGGGCTCCCGCGGTGTTCCCAGGCCAATTGACAAAAAAGAAAGAGAAGAAACTTTCAAAAATAACACTGTCTCTCTATGGAAGTGAACAATAATATTACCTCCTTTGTCACATAACCTTTGACCTGCATTCACTGCACCACTAACATATTTTGTCAGGTTTCAAACATGACAGATTGTTTTGTCAGATACAGAAATTGCGCGTTGCCACCTTGAATGAAGGAAAATGTCAGGCAACGTCTGAGATGAGATATTTTTCTTTGCAAATTTCAAAGAAATGACTGACTGTTCGATTACCACCAGAGACAGCTGACAAGCTTCAAAAGGGCACGTGCACGGGAGCGTCACAAAGGAAACGTTGCATTAATTGGCTGCAAAATTATGTCTGGGAGGAGGGAAGATCAAAATATCCTGTTTAATAAGATAATGGATAAAAACTGTTGTTTAAGTTCTTCAAGGTTATTCTAATTATATCATACTGATGCTTTTTTTTGGGGGGGAAAGAAAAGATCAGAGCACATTAGCGTGGTTTCCAAATTGTTGCTTTGAACAATAATGTTGTGATGAGCTCCATTACGGCGTCTCCTTCCACAATGGGGCCTCGTGGCTGCCACACGGCTGCCGGCAGTAAAAGAGACGAGATCTGATGAATTATGCAGAGAGGGCTCTCTTTCAGCCTGACAGTTTGAAACCAGCCTAGAGAAAATTGTAAGAGAAGTACGAGTGAACGCAGCCATCACAAATCCCCCTCCCCTTCCTCCCCAGGGACCACCAAGGCCATGGTCTGCCAGTCAAGAGCCCCCCTCCAAACCCTTTCCAGACTGTAATCTTGGAACAGCACGGGGAAGCCTGCAGATCTGTTACCCATGGCACTTTAGGTTCCTGTCTAAATTCAGGAATAAAATGAACTGGCTAAAAACAATCTTCATACTGGGTCTGAGCTGGGCTGAAAAATCCATCACTCGGTTGTCCTTTGCTTCATCGTCAAGGGGAACTCACTCTCAATCACCATGTAAAGAAGGGCAGATTCACAATCATGGAGAATGTCTGACCCGGGCCTTGTTAGTGCACTGAGTAAGAGAATTTCCACTTTATTTTAATGAAGCTCGGCAGCTGAGTGCAGGCCAGCGAGAGCGGAGCCTGGTAATGAGGGGCCAGAAGGTTCAGGTGTCTCCAATCTGCAGCACGTAGAAGAGACTCATACAGACGTGTTTTCAGTCGCCCTGGAGGAACCGGAGAGCTGGATGAATATTCATGGAGCGCTGATAAATTGTGCTGCCAGCAGCATCATGCCACTTTGAAAGCTCTCACACTGCTTCTCCTATTATTGTGGGTCCTCGGCAGAGAACCTCACGGGCCACAACACGGCGCCCCAGCATCCAACTACCAATTATCATCTGAGATCATTAACTGGTTATGTTGACACAAACACTGCAGTTTCGGATGCCCTTCTTTATTCCGATGACCCCATTCATGAGGAGAGGCTGATGAAGTTGATTGGATTTCTCCCTCGCATGCATCACAATCACTCAACAAGTTACAGCCATGGATTCGTGTCGGAGGCAAAATTAATGAAATGCAGGCGACTCTTTGAACTGCAAGCTCGCCATGTTTCGAGATGACTAAATAGGCTTTAATGTAGCCTTCAAAATATGCACGGGCACAAATGGAGGCGCTGATAGAATGCTGCTGAATGTTTAGGCTTTGTTCTGCTTATGCAGAAATCTCATCATGATGAGAAGGCAACAGGATGGAGGGGACGAGGGACGGAGGTGGAGAGCGTGGAGGAAAGCTCTGGTATTGAGTAGCATCATGTTCTGCAGCCCCAGATGGGTGATTCATACCAGCCTCATCACTGACAACAGAGAGGACATCCAGACCTTTATTACCTCCATCCATCACCATCACTTCATCAATCTGAGACCCAGTGAGCAAGCTTCCCAGCCGCTCCCCAAACACCCATCGCATCCGGCTGCTGGACAGAGATTTACACCCTCCCACTAACACCTTTGCCAGCTTTAAGACACACGGATGGACAGAAAGCAATGCGCATGCACGCATTGCACGCGTGCACACACACACACACCTACGCACACACACCTACACACTTACACACAAAGGGAATGTGTAAAGGCCATTCAGAAACCAGACATGGTGTGAAACTGTTCCCTTAAGGGCCCCCGGCTGACAGGCTATCCTGCATTTTGAAAGCCACTTACGCTCCAGCCCATCATACCACCTGCTGCTGCTGACCAAAGTGTCAGGAAGGGCACATCGTGATAGATACGCTTAGCTGCAGTAGGAATCATTAAATCATTCGCATCGATTCTCCCCATTAGGATTCCTATAAACTCCCCCACACAGAGCTATTTCCTCACACCAGATCAGCTTGGAAAGCTCAGAAGTTAAAGGCTGGAGAACAGGGAGACATGAAATGGCATAAAAAATATATACAACAAATAAAGCTTTCAGTCCTGTTGGGTTTCACGGAGATCAAACATTCAACGGTTACAAACTAGAATGAGTCCCAGACCCAGACGGGCAACAAGCTAAAACCTACACTAAACAACAGCTCAGACATAATATAAATACTTTATAAGCTGTGGTATTTATTGCAGGTGTGTTTTATTACATTAAATTATCCATGTGTCTTCTGCACAGCACATTAACGGTGCTTATCCTTAATAAACAGTGAAAAGACAAAGCCTTTTCCACCTCATGTGATTAAGTTGATATGATTAATGCTGCAACCCTTCTTCGATCAGCATTATTCTTTTCAGGCCCACAGACCGCACACGGCCGGCACCCCCACAAAAGGGCCGAAAAGGAAATCTTTTCACTTTGGGACAATATTGTCAAATTGATTTATGGGCATAATTGTATGTGCCTCCATCTATTCAGTACATCCATGTATCCAGACCTTTGTCACAGCAGAAGTGACACCAGGGGGTCAATTGAGAGTATGAATATAGCCAAGTTGTGTGAGATAGATCAATGTTCTGTTCAGAGAAACAGTACTGTCTGGGCTTTATAATGTTATTGATTTAAGGGCTGTCTAGTGTTCCAGCAGGGGCTTTAATTTATCTGCAACAATCTTGAATATACACATTTTTTTCTTTTTCAACTAAACTCAAATAAATGCTGGACATGGCTTTTTTTCTCCTCCTCCTCCTCACATGAAAGCTTACCTGCCCGTGCACACGGTTCGTGAGATGACGGGGGAGATGGATGGGAGTGGGGGGGACAAAAAATGGAGCAAGAGGAAGACTTTTAACGCAGGTGTCCACCAGCTTTGTGGTGTTTGGATAACAGATGTTTCCATGGCAATGGAGCAACCAGCAAAACCACTAAGAGAAGCCAGTTTCCAGTTTGTGGGGCTGCAGGTTATGGAGCTTAAAGGCCTCTTAGAGGGATTTAAGAGGTGCATTCACAATGTTTTTCTCATGGACCTTTGGCATGTTTGTGTGTGTGTGTGTGTGTGTGTGCACATGTGACACGTTTGTGTGTGGGTTTTTTTAAAGCATCAGGCTAAAGGATATTACATTCACACCCTCACACCCAGATATAAATAGGCAAGACAGAGCGCAGAGGAAAGTGAATAATAATTTGTTTCACTGGCAGCTTTTCAAACTTACAGTCTGTCACACTGGTGTTATGCAGAACAAGCAGAAAGCTTGTGATAGCAAACATTTGGTGTGCGTGGCAACAAATTCGATCTGAAACTTATCTCTCATGATGCAGATTAGATTTACTGTAAGGCAGATTTGAGATCAGCGTACAAAGTATATCTGCCTCTTTGTTGTGCTTTGTAGCTATTCTGATTTTGAGATTTTTTTCCCATTAGTTATGTCTTAGGAAGCTGCAGAGCATATGCACATTCAAGTGTGTGTGTGTGTGTGTGTGTGTGTGTGTGTGTGTGTGTGTGTGCGCGCATACGTGTGACAGCGTTATCTCTTCCTCATTCAAGTCATGTCACAGGCCAGACACTATTGTCAGGAGAGCCTTTCATCGGCTGACTTCAGAAGTGCCTGTCATCCAGTCCAATTATACAGAGAGAAATAGGTATTGTTACACTCTGGGGATTGATTCAAGACAAAATAGAAAAGTGGAGATCAGGCTACAGTCATCTACAGCCATGTGAACTTGGAGTCTCACCACACCACACCTCTTACCTGTGCACGCAGATTTGAAATCACATGGATGAGCAACTTCAATCTCTGGGAGATAACAAATTCTCCCGCTGGCTCACTTCTGTCCTCCGTGGGTAATGTCTAGCAGGCATCTTACACTAATTTGGAGCAGTGAAAGATTGAGGACTGTACCTCAACCCGAGGCCCACTGTCAGGATGATGTGCTGGTGTTTTATGGAGATAACTCTGGGCTGATAGCGCGGCTGAGCAGCGAGGGAGCTGCCGACAAACTTCAACCTGCAGCCGAGAGCAGCTCAGAGCCACTCAAGCATGGTGCCGCTCCACTGACTCTAACATCCCCTGACACCACGGGCCGGCTGGACCTGGGTGCCAATGACACTGAAACCCCACCCCCTGGACATACAAGCCCCCAAAACTCCCCCCCAACCCCTATGTTGAAATCACCAAAAGCACCTCATGGACATGCAAAACAACTCTGTCTGTCCGCTTTGAAGCTGAGCCCCTTTAATGTGATTTTGACACCCCCTGGTGTGATATAAGCCAACACCATTTGCACCAATGCCACATACAACCCTCCCG
>CAAE01014715.1:539085-566421 GCA_000180735.1 Tetraodon nigroviridis
GCGGATCCAGCTAGTGCACTCTGGTGCTGTGCTGCTGTGTTGACGTTTCTTCTGAGCAAAGAGAACGGGGAATTATTAAAGGAGGAAGCAAAAGTTAAACCTTTTCTCAGGGGCTCCCTTTGTCCCATCTATCATTTCATTAGCTTTGTCAGGTGTATCCTTATTTATACACCAGTGTTGTGACAGCTCAAGATGGGAGACATCTCAGTTTAGACAATCCCCTTATGTGTAGTCAACCCTGCCCTTCTGTGTCCTTGCTGCTGATGCTGATCCACTCATGTGGAACGCAGTTGGCTGAGACACTGGAGGGTATGGGCAGAAGGGATATACTCCCCAGATCAGTCCTTGTGCAGATTCCGGAGTGAAGATTTAAACCATGTGTACCATTCCAAATGGGCACATACGGCACATAAACATGGCCACCCACACCCCCAGCCTGATAAATTCCACAATTTAATGTCTATAATTAACAAATCATTATACATGCTGAGCTAACTCGAATTAGGAAATCTTGAAAGGTCATTGTGAAATTTATTTTTTTTCATTACCACTTCCTGAGCTTGATCAATACAGCATGTAATATGAATGAGACTATTGGAAGCCTTAACATTTACACAAGGTCTCCTAACAGACTTTTATTTGTTGCTACATAATGACAAAAGTGCATTGCAAATTGATGCACAAAATAGTGCTACAGCAATGCATAAAGAACCAATAAAGGGCTGGACAAGTAAAAAAAAAGGGCAATGAATAAAAGGAATAAACAGATTTAAAATGAGAGCAAACTATTGTCAGAATCTCATTTTAAGTGACAATGTTTGATCCTTATAATGCTGAGGTGGAACATTAGCCTAATCGTTAACTGTCTCTCGGCTAAAACCTGAACAGAGGAGACTTTCCCTCATGCTTTTGCCTCCTCCTTTCTCTCTCTGGTGAATAAATGTAAGTCAACCAAGTTATCCCCCCCCCCCCCCCACCGCCTCCCTACGCCTGTCTTCTTCTTCTCTGTGTGTCTCTGAAATACACCCATATTCTCTCACACAAAGGAGGGAAAGTGTCACTATGGAAACAAGGAGGCGAGATTTCTCAAAGCTACCTCTTGAGGCATAAGTAAAGACAACAAAAAGGAGTCCACGGGGTGAGTGCCAGTGAGGCAGCAGACGAAGCCCCCCCAGTGGACGTCATCACCAGGCCACCTCGTCAATCTTTTACCTCTGTTTTAGGCTTTAGGCTGACTGTTCTGTGTCTGTTTGTGCATTTTTATCAGTTCTGCAGCCTTTCAGGACTGTTGCTAGAACCTGGGCACATCCATGCACAACGGCGTGCGTGTGTGTGTGTGTTTGTGTGTGTGTTTGTGTGTGTTTGTGTGTGTGGGGTGGGGGGTGGGGGGTGTAATATGCACCTTACTTTTCTTTAATAAGACTAATCCATTTTAATCCCACCTGCCACTGTTACCTTACAATGATGAATGTAAGCCTAAATGAGTTGAGACGCGGAGAAAATGCCCGCGGGAGACAGAGGAGGAGGAGGCTGGAAGGAAGATGCAAGTCTATAGATGTGCGTTACGTTGTATACACCACACTGTGCATGTGTGGGGGGTTTATAAAGGTTTGTACGGCAGCAGAAGCAGTTTTTTTCTCCCTGCTCTGGGGTTGTTTTCCCTGGGTCTTCAGGGTCACTGCTGTCCATTCTAATGTCTCCTTCAGCTGTAATCAGCACCATGGACAGCAACCCCCCTCTCCACCTAGTCAAGTACTGCAGCATTCATCCATCTCAATAGTCTCCCAAAGGCTCCTTTCCCTTTTTTATCCCTGCAGGAATTGAAAATGTGGATGTAGGCTTCCCAGATTGATTTGTGTGATTTGTGTGATTGATAAGTGTGTAAAGTTTTTAAAGAAAATGCAGGATGAAAGAGGAGGAACTGGAACTAATGGTAAATGACAAAAGTGAATATGAGACATAATTAATACATCAACTTGTTTAAACTCCTGACAGGGAGTCCATCTCTGACACGGCGAAGGTCCAGAGTGCATTGGATATAAATTTTTATAAATTCAACACTTGGTACTGTGTAGAGAGCCACAGGTTTGGTGCCTCTCAGACGTGGAGCTACTGGGAATATGGAGATGCAAATAAAGGACACAATAAGAAGAGGAAAGGAGATATAGAAAGAAGATACTACTGTAGTGGATACAGCAAGTGAGTGGCTTATTTAGGCTGAGAGGGAGCAAGAAAAAGAGCAAGAGAGAGAGAGAGAGAGAGAGAGAGAGAGAGAGAGAGAGAGAGAGAGAGAGAGAGAGGGAGCAGAGAGAGAGAGGAGAGAGGGTCCAGATAGAGGGAGGGGAAAACAGTCTCTGCAGCTGAGCCCTGATGCCCGACTCTACAGGCTGAAGTCCAAGTCCTTCACGATTCGACAGGGTGAAGTCTTTCTCCTTCAAAAAAAGAATGGTAGGCACAAAGTACAAAGAGAAAGAGTGTAGGACAGAGAGAGGGGGAGAAAAGGCAAGAAAGACACAGATTGGGAAAGCAGACAGGCTGGTGAATAAAATCCTGCAGGTACGTATGCCACGCTCTCATTCGCTCCGAGTTCATTCATTAGCCTCTTCTGTTGTGTGATGTCTTCCGTCATGATATACAACTATCCCTCTCTCTCTCTCTCTCTCTCTCTATTTTTAAATGGTTACAGATCTAGAACGTATAATAACCACGGCTGTGTGTGTTGAATGTATGTGTCTGTATCTATGTCTCAGCCTGTCTCTGTCAATTTCTGTGGGTGCATGCATTATAGTGGGGGTGTACACACACACACACACACACACACACACACACGCACACACACACACACGCACGCACGCACGCACGCACGCACGCACGCACACACACACACACACACACACACACACACACAGTATAGTGGAAAGTTTTTGATGAAGAAGAAACATCTGTATGCCCCTGTGGGAAAACAAAATCCAGCTCCAGTTATTCAAATCCAGCTCAGATGCTTGCTCCTGGAGCAGAGGCCATGGCAGAGATTTGAGATTAGAGCAGTGGGACATTGTCCGAAGATAATAGAACCACATGGGAAAAACAGTCCTTTGTCTGTTCTGTTGCCGCTATAGAGCTTTCTCTCTGTCTGCATGAGAAAACCAAAGGGGCTAAAGCAATGCCTTTCAAAGCTGTGGTTGAGTGCTAACATAGCTGTGGTGAGTCACCCTGGTGACACCTCAGTGCCACACTATTCATTACAGAGTTGAAGATGTATTAAAAGTTAATGTCATTTTCAAACCAGGTATTTTCCCACCTCGCAGATCCAGGCTGTCTAGAGGATGTCTTTGGCATTACACAAAGAAAAATTGATTTTCTGTTGCTGTGATTAGTTCTAAATGCCACCGGCAGACAGATAACTGTGCACGCACGGTCACATTCAATAACAGCAGGAGATGGCTTTGACAGAATAAAATCCATTGTTGCACTGGTAAAACCTTCACAACCAGGACATCTGTATATACAGGTGTGTGTGTGTGTAGTGAGCTAATAGACCACCAGAGAGACGAAGAGCAAGACCGAGCTCAGGTCACGGGCAGTTTTCACCAGCGGTCTTCCATTTACACACCCGGGCCGCTGACATGCCACTCAATTAGTCACAGCATGGATTAGGCACGGCGAGGGGCTCGGTCAGAGAATCAGGCTGGAAATCCAATTTTGTGCCACATCAAATGTCAGGGAAGCTCCTTCAGATGCTGCGTGATAACCGCAAACACGGCAGGCGGAGACCTTGGGGGGTGGGGAGGTGATGACAGTGGGGGAGCGAAGAGAGAGATGGGAATGAAGTGAGGGAGAGAAATTCTTACTTCTCTGCATGAGTTTATAGCTTTTACAGATGACAGTTTGCCTTTGCGGCTGTGTGGTCAGAACCAAGATCCATCAGCTCTTCTATAAAACTGTCTGCCTCTTCAATCAGGCGGCTGTTGGTGGCTGTGTTCCAGTCACCACAGGCGCACACCAACAGGCGCTCATTTGTTTGTGTAACTCCTGCAGGGCGACCCCATTCATTCCTCTCAACCTGGAACATCAAACAGGTACGTTCGGCTCTCCTGAACAGCCAGTTTCTCTGGGCGTCTGACTGCAGGAACGCCACCACCTTCCTGCTGATAGTATTTGAATTAAGAAGCCCACTGTGGAATATTTGCTCTTCCTCAACATGACTTGTCTCCATCATCTGTGAATTGTGAATCTTGATACTGCCGGTTATACTGTGTAATTTTATTACGCTCAGTGAAAGAAAATATTTTGATGTCTGCTGAGCAAAGCGTATCTGATGTTCTAATCACTGTCCCGGAGAAAAAACCAACCAAAAAACAAAAAATAACAAAAAAAGGAAAATGGAAAATCCTGAACCCTGTTTGTCTCTCTTTGTGTTTTTTTCCCCCTTTATGCAACAAATTTCAGCAGAAACCTCTATTTATCTCTGCTGATGATGGCTGAAACACCACAGTCCCAGGAGTGATGACCAGAGTGGCCCTCCAAGCCTGTGTGTCATTACTGCTGACCGGTGGCCCATTTCTATCTGCCCGTGATCTCTCGACCTCCCCGAGAGGAGGCAGCCAGCAGCAGAGAGGGAGAGGGAGCAAAGGGTGTGTGGGAAGCCAAGATAGAAAGGCAGGAAAAACAGGGGTGGAGAGTGGCTGGAGAGGTGAGAGGGCAGCAACAAGCTCTGGGAGAACTCGGAGAAGAGTAAAGATAGAACCATGCAGGTGGATGGCAGGATGAAAGGTCAAGGAAGACTGAACTTAGAGGTACATGTGGAAATGGGAGGAGGGGTGGGAGGCTAAGAAAGAAACTGATGGTAGGAAATGAAGGTAAATAGACGGCATCAGATAAGACAAGCAGTGAGATTCAGAAATGGAGTGAGAGTGCTGCTATTTCAAGCCCACACTTAGTGTTAATGTCACTCTACTTCAAAGTGCAAAGCCTTTCTGTCACGCTCCCGCGTCACGGCGCCTCTGGAGCGTTTCCTCATAGATCAGATGATAACAGATGCCTGCCACTGGTGTGCACATACGCTCCCACACTGGCACATCTCCGAGTGTGACCAAGGCTAATGATATCTGTGTTTTCATTTTGTTTTAATCAACGCCCAGCTGCCGACGAGACGACCTTCGTGGAGGTGAAGAATGCAGGTGCAGCCGGACTGAGAGCACCGGAGGGAGTCGGGTAAAATCAGGTACATTCTGGAGCGAGCCATCATGGTCAGAGTCCTGAATAAAGATCTTAACGTCTACGGCATGTACCGAGCCTTTACCTCTGTGGTCTCACAATTGTTCAGTTCATGTTAATCACTTAACGTTTTAGTTGTACGATTGATGGCTCTGATGCAATCAATCATGTTGCCTTCAGGCTACACACTCATCACTGACTGGCAACAATATCTGCGGAGTAATGGATTGAATCTGACGTTACAGATTAAACATCCCTCCTGCGTCTTACTGAATATTTAAATTGAAGCTTTCACACAATCAGAATTGTGCAGTCTTTTTTATTTTGTTAGGAGGCTGTGCATTTTTTCTGATGATAATTTAATTCTAAGTTGACCCTGCTAACGCTCGATAAATGGCTTCCATTAATAGCAGGAAGAGTCACAATAAAAAAACAACAGCAGATGGTCAACGGTCCTCACACTCCGGCCCCTTATATATTGTTTATACTGTGTGAATCCACACATGCAGAGATTCAAATCTCTCCGCCAGTTTCAACAAGCAGTTTCCAGGTTTCTCATCATTTGTTAAGCATGTTTATCTTTCTGGTCAGTGCTCAATGTGCAGCACACTGAGATCATAAATAAAAAAATGTGATTAAATATTTAATTCTTGCACTGATGCTCTCAAGTGATCCCTTCTATTCTCACATGTAATAGAAGAACTACAGGCAGAGCAGCATGACCATCCCAGGCTAATGTGTGAAGACATAAACAGAGACATATAAAACACTCGGTTAGTCCTTTTAGTACAATTCATACAGAAAATCAGGGCAGTTTAACTCATTTTAAAAAGTGGCTTTCACTTCTGCCTAAAACACACTGATGATAAATTTAAAGATTTGCTATTTGTGTCTTTTACTAAGGCTCCCTGGATTTTTAATTTTATTTAGAGAGATGCTGTTATGTTTAGCCTACAGGAAGAGACAAATATTTGAGGATTTAGTCCAAAAATATGTTCTCTGTGTGTGCTGCCAAACCAGTATTCCCACAAAATTAATTAGAGAAGTTATTTCAGTAGCGCTGTTGTAATATTTCCTCCACACTTCCTCTGAATGGCTGCCATGGCCATCCAATTAACACACAAATTGCTAAATATGTGTACAGAAAACACAGATGTTTGCTTTGTGAGCCCTTCTAAAAAAACCCAAAAAAACCATGTGATTTTCAAAAGCCATCTTCATTTCCATTCAAAGCTTTTGGAACAGCTAATGCTCCATTATGCATGCTACGTAATGATTTTAGATGATTTTAGTTTGAAAACAAAGACTCAGTGGCTGAATGAATTACCCTTTTCAATTAAAACTAATTAATTAGATAAACCTGTTTTAATAGACCAATAATGATGCTTTAGTCTCCAAATGATGCCCCCATTTCTGTCTTTATGTTTACTCTACAACCCCATCTGTCACCCACCCCTCTTCTCTTACAGATATCACCGCTCCCCCCAGTGTGTTTCTCCATTTATGCCACTGTGCATTATGGCTTTTTTATTCCTATGTGATGATAAAAAAATGTTCGTGTAGGAATCGAAGCCATGTTACACTTGGTGAGAGAGCGACAGAACAGAAGTGAGCGCCGCCTGCCTGACATATGGTTGGATAAACAGATCTGTCTTCTGCTGACTGATCCCTGTACGAATGATAGATCTGTGCACATTCTTCACTTGATAAGTGAGCCCACTGACATGCTAACTGAAGACCTGAAAAAAAGGGAAAAAAAACCCACTGACTACGTGTACCTCTGTTTCCTTGCCTGCTGGAGGAGCTTGGTGTGTGTGGGGGTGTAGCTGCCGTCTGCAGGGACGGAGGTTTACCAAACACAGCTTGAACAAATGAAGAGACCAATACTGAGAGACCAATACAGATCTTTAGTGAGCATCTCATAAAGAAGGCACTTAGGTAACCACTTAACAACTTGGCACCACATTTCCCCTTCTTCTCACTCAGATTCTTTTGTTGTTATTAAAATAAAACTTTGACACGAAGCAGTACATCAACAATGTTCTACCTACAATATAATACAAGATGATACATACAGTATAAACATGATGAAGCACCTTTTCTTGTCTGTAAAAAGTAATTATAATTAAACAGTTGGAGTTAACACAGATTATTATCTTTGTGATTTGTGGTATTATCAGTGCAAGGAAAGACGGTCTTTGGCCTGTTTTTTTTATTCTCTTCTTCAGCCTACGTTAATGGTGTTTAAATAGTATTGTGGCTAAAACACAACCAGTAAAAACAGTATGATGAATGTTTTGAAACTGCTACAAATCATGTGTTCCCTTCTGAGGACATTGGCATTCACATTAAAATAAAACACAATGTAGCACCATGTAATGTTTATAGAAAAAGCTAGTATGAATGAATGTCAATGCAGTACAGTAAAGTTAAAGTGAATACAAAATGAATATGCTGGAATATGCTGAAGGTGCACAGTCAGGTCAGGTGTGTTGTTGTTTGGTCCATTTGATTTACCGGTAATCTGATTTTAGGGTTTTTAATTAAAAAACAAAACAAAACATGCACTTAGTTCCAATAAGACTATTTTCAAGTATTTTTGAAAAAAACATTTTGTGGAGAAATATTATCTCTGAGACATCATTTCTGACAAAAACAAAGTATAAAAAAATTCAACAACTTTCGAACTAGAATTGGTATTATGCAAATCTGCTGTTTGTCCTCACATTTGTGTAATAAAAACACATACAAAGAAGACATAAAGTGACTATGTAAATATTTAAAGATAGCATTTCACAGAAAAGAGCTGTGCAATCTCATTCACCATAATGAATTGTCTTAAACATTTATTTTAACATTATATTTTTCTGTGAAATTTACAGTCCCTTATTCACAGATCCATCCCTCTCAGTTAATAGATTCAGATGCATCTTTTCTTAAAGGAATTTTAAAGCTTGTGAGTTTCTGGCCAAACAGCTGGCTTAGGAGGTGGTTCTGGGACTCAGCGGTCCGGTAGGAATGGCTTTCCATTGACCTAACTCCCATCTTTGGCCTTGTTTTATTCAAAGCATTGTTCATGGGACCCGAAGGCAGTTTGGAAATGGGGGAATGCAGCGCGCGCCCCAGAGGTCCCTTCTTCACTTTGTAATCCCCATTAAGAGGCGTCACAATCTCAGTTTTCTTTGGTGTACAGCTGTCAAGGAAGCTTCTTTTTGACTGCAATCCTGCGTTTGAAGTCTTGCACTTAGATGTTATCTTGTTGCTGACAACGTCGTCCTGCACAGAGGAAAGCACAGGGTAGTCGGTGGAGCCGTCACATTTTCTTTGTAGAGAGGGATTAGCGCACTTGTTAGGTCGGAATTTCTTTTTGGCCCTGGAATCAACGGCAAAGTTCTCCTGTGTGGCTGGAGAGGAAACCCTTTGCTGGGGGGATTTCAGGTCTTTTCTCTTCTTCTGTGATCTCACAGGTTCTTTGTCTCCATTTGTAGCTGAGGCATTACTGGGAATATTGGCCGGGAGGACTGCTGTGGAATCGGTGCTCTTGGTGTTGCTGGTTTTAGTGTTCGTCTTGTAGTCAGCTGCTTTGTCTGCAGCAGCTTTGTCTTTTATCTGGTGGCTGCTTTCCAGCTCATTACTCTCAGATATCATCAGCTGTCCGCCGTCGTCATTTGAAGCCTCTGATGAGTGATGTTGGTGCTCTTCGTCCCTCTGTAGATCCATCACATCAGCAGCTAACCCATGCTTCGTCGACTCAGGTGTTTCTGGAAGGATTTGATTTTCTGATGAGATGACAAAAGTGTTGTTTGATGTTGGTGAATCTGTTTTTTCTTCAGCTGCAGCTGCGTCACCCTTAGCCAAGGCCTCCACCTCATCAGCTGTCGTTTCTCCTGCACGGCTACTGTCTTTGCACGCTGACCATGAAGTCGTCTCCACTCTAATGAAGACTGACTCGGCTTCCTCTTTCACTTCACATGCCTGAGAAACTGACATTCTATTACCTTCCTTATCAAATAAAGGTGCGGGGACCGGGTCCATTTCCTCTTTCATGGGTGTAGCTGTCGACTCCATCTGAATACATTTCTCCAGCTCCACAAGTAGCTCAGTGTAGTCCTCCATCATTTCCTCAGTCTTCACATTTGTGTTGGTTGTGTCACGGTGGTACTTGTTCGCCACCGTCTGTGTGGAGTCGTCTGCTGTGGAAACGAGGGTTTTAGAAAATTGTGTCTCGGCGTTCTGATTTAAGTGCAGTGAGCTGACACTGGCGATGCCGCTGTCTGAGCTGTTTTCTTGCAGACTGTCAGAGAGAATTCTCTTCTTAGCTGCAGGAGAATCACATTCATTCTCCTTGGAAGCTGACACTTTGACAGGTCGAAGAACACCACGGAATTTGAAAATTTTGTTCGCCCCTGACAGGTGCTTTTCCATGTGACGATCAAATTGTTCTTTTTTAGAGAAGGTGTAGTTGCAGGTGCTGCAAATGAAGGATTTTTTAATAACGTGCATAACGTCAGCGCAGAGCTCACAGGTGTAGAGGGTTGTATGTTTTGAGTCCAGCTCTTCCACCTCCTCATGTGCCCTCTTCAGGTGGCTTTTCAGCTCCTGAGCTTCTTGATAAGATATAGGACATTTGTGACAAAGGAAAATCTTCTCTACATTGTGAACAACCAAATGTCTCTGGAGTTTAAACGGTTTAGGGAATTGTTTCCCACAGTGGTGGCAGTCCCTAGAAGGGTCTTTGCAGTTGGGATGCATTTCCACACTCCTGTGTGTCTCTGTTTTGTGGAGTACTTCGAGTGGAGGTGATGTGCTTTGCTTTCTACCTGGTCCGCTGCTGCTTTTAGCTCTTTGACCTTTAGGCTCCAACCCCTCAGAGGTACTCCCCTCTCCTACTGCAGTGCATTCTAAAACACTCTCCTGATCCTTTATGACCTTGCTGGACTCTCGGTTTGTTTTGCTGGGGCGCTGCTGCAAAATTGAAGTGATAAAGTTCTTCACCGCCGTCTCCTGCATTAGGCAGCCTGAAATGCCCAACATAGAACCCTGAGTCTGGCCCCTCCGTGCAAACTGAGTTGCATGTTCTCGTAAATGCTCATTGTACATCCACACATCTGATATCTCCTTCAAGCACATTCCACAGCTCCAGGTTCCCGTCTTGTTCTTGGCGTGCTTCTCCCTCAGATGGTCTCTGAGCTGTTCCCTGGAGCTGAACTTGCGCTGGACACACATGTAGCAGGTTGGAGGTGGGGAAGGGTTGTGGGACAGCTTGTGAAAGTTGAGTTCCCCTAGGGTGAGAAACCAAGTAAAGCAGACTTTGCATTTGTACTGCTTATCTTTGACCTTGATACGGCCGTCTGGCCGTTTTCTGACAGGCTGCTCTGTGGGCATCTTGGACTTTTCCTCTTCTTTGTGCTCCATGTCAACAGTTCCAACAGGAGGAGATACTATGTCTCTGGTAGGGTCAAAGAACTGAATCTCAGGAAGCTGAAATGTGGTGTTAATATTCTGGATGTCAATGGAGTGCAGGGTTTGGACACTGTCAGCGACAAAAGGTTCTGCAGAGTAGGGGCTCGATGTCAGGGGGCAGGACCCAGTTGGCACTTCTACTTTATAGATAGTGGGGTCAGAGATCGCTGATGAGTGCACACTGAGGTCTTCAGAGCCATTTTGTTCAGTTGCAGATGTATGAATGGTGCACTCAAGTGGATTGAAGAGGCACTTGTCGAGCTCTTTAATACTCTCGTGAACTGTGTGCTCGTTACTCTCTTTCATTTCTGATGACGACTTTGAATCAGCTTTGAGAGTGTTGTTGTGGCACATGTTCAACATCATGGCATCGTCAATAGATATAGTCTCATAATCACAGTGGTTCGTTTGAGGGACAGCAAACGTCTGCTCTGCCTGGTTTTCCAGGGGCTGCTCTTTCTTTTGCACAAATGTTTCCGCCAGAGAATAGTCTGGAGTCAAATCTGCTGATAGCTTTTGTCTTTTGTTTCTTTTGCTGTAGACCCTCTGGCACCTTTTTCTTTTTGCCTCGTCGTCTCTGGGGAACAGCTGTGAGAAAGTGATGTCATCATCAAATAGGGCCTTCAGCTCAGGACTTAAGCCCGGAGGACTGGCAGTAGAAGTATTTAAGTAGGAGAGGGGGTGAGAGTCCTCAAGTCCACTGCTTTTTGTACAGTTTATGTCGACTGCCACGCTTCTAAGTATCTCCTGAGAAAGGTTCTCTTCTGATCCTTTCACTTCACACATCTTTTCCAGAGTCTTTGTGGAGCCATCACACCCTCTGAGTGTGTCCTGGTGTACACAGGTAGCAGTTTTCTCGAGAGTTTCTCTGCATTCTTCCCCATTGGTGATTTCCGTTAGACTTGGTAAGTTCATTTCTTGTGTATTGGTAGCTTGATTTAACACCACAGTTTCATTAGGCAAACTTATTTCTTTTGCTGGCATCTGCACTTGGCTTTGAAATCCAGTTTGGTGAGGGAGGTTCTCTGTCACTGGAACGGTTTTGGGATTGATTTGTACCTGTCTCTCAGGAGACTTTTGCTGCTCTTTTAATCCACAGCTTTTGAATTCAGGATTTAGGGCTTGAAGTATGTCTGTTTTTAATATATTCAAAAGTTCATCAGAAAGGGGGTCAGGCTTCATGTTTATTTTGCTGTTTTTACTCTTTCGAGCTTTGTTGTACTTTTTTGATTTTGTTGGCTGCACAGGGGTTTGGCTGCTTATTTTATCTGCTGCCACCATCCTCGTCTCCATTGCCATTTCCTCCAGCACTGGCTCCGTCTCTACTGCTCTAGGTATGGAGGTGCCACTTGCCTCGGGCAGCCCATCTATTTTTGTTCCTAAACAAGTCTGTGAATCATCTTTATGTTCTTTGTCTGCATTTCGCGATGCTTCATAGACAGACCCGGCTTCCTGATGGATTGACACTGTGCTCTGTGGGTTGATGTGTTTTTCAGGTCGTACCGAATGCTTCATGGCCTTGTGTCTCTTTAACCCTGGCACGGTTCTAAAACACATGAGGCATATCTCACAGATCACCTTTCCCTGTTGAGAGTTACTCTGTGCCTTTTTGGTCAGTATTTCTTTGTGTGACTGTAATAAAATCTGGTCACTTATGGGCTGGGTCACAGATGGTTCTGGTGGGAGTGATGTACACTCACCTTCACAGACGAGGAGAGATTGAGGAGAAGCTTGATTACCTGGTGTCCTGGTCTTTGATACTGGATCAGAACACACCCCCAGATCTGTCCTTTCACTTTGAGCTGACAGATCTTCAGGTTTGTTTTCAGGTGTGAGGCCCAAGGAAAAACACAAGTATTTCATACTTTGTGGAAGCACCAGTTCAGTTGATAGATTCAGTTCACCTGCAACATCTGAGTTCACTGTTGCACCTGTGGTTGTCTGTGTGTTGTTGAAAATGAGTGCAGGGTTATTGCTGAGGTCACATGGACCACATCCATCTCTGGGACCCCGCTTGATGTCTGAGGTGTCTTCGGGTTTGCAGGCGAGGGAAATGGGTATGTAGCCATACTGGCTTAGCTGTGGAGGTTCGTCTGAGATGCTGCCATAGTTCAGAGGGCTAAGCTTGAAATCGTACACCGGATTCCTCTTGGCAGGACCAACTAGCGCTTGAGGTTCTGCTGAGCTGGTTATTGAAGGTGGAGAAGCAACGACAGATTCACAAGTGATTTTGGATATGATTATACCCAGGTCAAGAGGGGGAGGGCTTATTAAGGAATACTCTATCACAGTTGATGTGCTCAGCTGTTCTTCAGTGTTTAGAGTATTTTGCAAACTGGGATCTTCCTCTTTATCACTTGGGGATTTTATACTCCGAATCAAGTCTTGGTTATCTGGTGTATCATTACATTGGCTCTGTGACTGACAGGGGTCCCAATTCTGCAAGGCTGTTTGACAAGAGCTTGTTAAATAGGACCTGTTTGGTGAGGTTCTCTGAAGAACAGGACTTTGGTCTACATCTCTACATGGTGAGTTTTGGTGACTTGCCATGAAATCAACAGGGAGATCGCTGATGTCCCGAACATTCAACATTTCTTCTGGTTTTGAAATTTTAAAAGAAGCAAGTGAAGTCTCTTTGCAGGTCTCACTGTCAGTCATTGAATCTGACTGTGGAAGATGCAACAGATGACTTGATTCTTCCGTGTCCTGGGTAGCTTTGACAGGTGAGGAGCAATTACTGTGCTCTGTGGTGCTTTTCTCTAGTATTGGGCTGCAGGGCTTGTCTGTAAACTGCACTGACATTTCAGCCGTTGGAGTTGGACTGTAAGTTCTCGCAGGGCTACAGTTTTTAGGAGAGTGTTTGATGAAATTATTCCGTTCTGCTGTTTCCTCAGGAGTCTTCTCAGCTCCCCTCAGTTCACCAGCACATGGTGACAAATTATCTGCAGAATTATTGTGCTCATCAGTGGATTGTCCTTCAAACGCTGCTATAACTACAGTCTGAACCTTCTCTCTGATATATGGGCTGTTGTTAGCATGAAGAGCAGGTGACAAAGGAAGGCTTCCAGAGCAGCTGGGGGTTCCCTTGACTGTGCTTTCTTTCCGACTACCGTCTGCTGTCAGAGGTTCTTGTCTTTCAGCGCTGTCCTTAAATAACAGGTTCACGTTCTCTGCTCTGCTGTGATTCTTGCCAGTCTCCTCAATCAAATGTGGGTAATTTGAAGCCACACTTGAAGAGCGAGCAGTTTCAATCAGATTACTATGCAGAGTTATATCCTGCACTGATGTGGCTTCGGCCTCGGCCTCTGTATTGGATTCCGTGGGCTTACACGGCTGCGCTGGAATTGAATAGTTTCCATCAACTCCGGGGTCTTTGCTGCTACGGAGAGATGACTGTGACTCATTTAAAATGAATTTAATATCATCTTTCTGTTTATTGTTATTTGAAGGTGATAATAAATTCTCCTTCCCAGTAATTGCTTCCTTTTTACTTTGATCTTCCCTCTCAGCTGCATCTTTTCCCTGACATTCATTTTGTTGATGTTGACTCGTGGGGGAGGTGACACTCAGCGCCTTGTGTTCTGATATAATGGGTACTTTCTTGAATATAGAATCTGAAATCACCTCCAGGCTTTTCATGAGGTTCTCTGTATATCTTTTCTCATCCAAAATCTCTTCTTTTGTTGCTTTTTCAGCATTGCTCTTTTCTGATTTCTGATGTGAGGTTGTGCTGATCAGATCTGGCAAATTGTTGTCTTTCCTGGAATTTTGTGTAAGTCCTTCTTCATTGTGAATTGAAGTGTGGGGGTGATGGTTCTCACCTATTATGTCAAACCGGAATGGACTGGCCCACGTTCCGATGAAAGGCTCAGAGTGTAAACTGGGCACTTGTACTTCTGTGGTTTGTGCAGGGCAGCTTATGTCCAGACCAGATCCCCCACTTACTGACCCATCGTCTAAACTTAAAGGTGAAAATTTGCTGATTTTGACAAGCTTGGGGACATCCTGAGCTATTACTGGTAGGCTTTCTTTTTTAGTTGTCTGCAGCTGAGTTTCAAGCTCATTCACTATTCTTTTTATTTCTAACTCATCTTCGGACGTGCAGCAGTTGAGATTTGTGCTGTAGTCAATGATTTTTTCTGGTAGAGACAAAGGGATGTGATTGTAATCTTGTTTCTTTTCACTGGATTTCTCTGTATTACCTTTGTATTGAGACATTTCATCTGGTAGCACTGGACTGACCATAAGGTTCCAGTCTCGGTGTTCCAGGAAAGGGGAGAAGGATGACACAAACACTTCTTTTTTGTCAGCTATATTTTCCATTGAATAGAAACCCTCTTTCTGAATTGGCATTTCGGGATAAAGGCCACTTTCAAATCCTGTGAGGTCCTCAAACATTGATGAGGTATCAAATGAAAGTGGGGATTTGATGAGACTCTGCTCCTGATCCAGAGTGTAATTCATGATCTGAAGTGCATCTTTTGGTATTATTTGGCTTTGGTTTGCAGCTGGAGAAAGACACACCTCATCCATCAAAGGCGAGCAAAGCGATGCAGTTTTGTGAGATTGTATGTATGAGACTAAAGAAATAGACTCTTTCGCCATGTGGACACTCTGTTTTTCGAATGTGCTGCTCTCTGACAGTCCCAGTTGTGCAGCTGCAGGCTCCTCTTCTGTCTTCCCCTTGGTGTTTCCATCCACAGTGGAATCAGCTTCTTTCTTGCTGTGGGTAGAGTGGGACTCCAGCTGGAGCGGTTTACTGTCAGGGCTGCTACACTGTGCCGGTTCATCCCTGGGACACAGAATGTCTGTGCTCTGCAGGCTTTCTGATGTGGCAACTGTGTTTTTTGGAGATGCTGCATCCCCTCTTACATTTGCATTGGAGATTCTGTTTTTGTCAAAGTATCTAATAGTGTCTTTCTGCATCGATGACGCTGGGGCAGCCACATCTGAAAGGAAGTGATGGTCCTTTGGTTTGGCTGTAGTGTTTTTGCTATCAGAAACGACACCATTATCAGACTCGTACTTCTTGGCAGATTTGGTAAAGGTCAGAGTGCAGGACTCCTTCCCTAACTTCTGTGGAGAGGACCTCCCATAGGTTTTTAGGCTGGGAGACGCTCTCTTTTTGATGTCTGCCTTCTTCTCACAGTCTGAGTCGTTGAATTCAGCACTTCTTGGGCTGTTGACGGCATCGCTTGATACACTAATTGACGTGCTGACTTCACTGCTTGTGGACGACCTGCTGCCCCTACGCTGGAGCTTCTGGTGGGGACCAGGTTTGTCAGGGGAGAGGGAAACCTCCTCACTCTTTTTCATGTCAAAACACTCCTTTGACTCATTTTTCCAGGCAGCTTGCTCCCGCTCATTCTTTGCACGCCTTTTGCATTCTTTAGTGTATGTGTACTTACACCGGCTGCGCTGATTTAGCCGGCCTTGGCTTCCTATCTTAACGGGCTCACATTCGTCATCTGTGTCAGAGACGTAGTCGTATTCTCCGAGTGCTGGGTTCTGAACGGTGGGAGTCAGCCTCTCCATCACTAAGGAAAACCGCAGGTTTTTGGCACCTTTAACATGAAGCTTATGAAGCTTGTTTTTCTGCTGGACTATTTTATGGATTAGTTCTTTGCTCCAGGTGCCTCCTCCAGCGTTTTTTCTCTTGTTCTCTTTGACGGAAGTTCTCAATGGTGGAGATGTGGAGGCCTGCGAGCGTGTTGATCCTTGAAGTGCTGAGGTGTCCTGAAAACTTTTAGCATGCTGAGGAAGCTTGGTCAAGAGAAGCTTTTGTGTCCCGACATTTTCATCCTGAATCTTGAAGAGCTTTCTTGCTTCTTTCTCTTTCCTGTCTTGTTTCTCCATCTTCTCCTGAAAGGAAAAACTGGAATTTTTTGAAAAGGCTTCTTTGTTTATCTTAAATCTTTCATTTTGTTCCAGATTCTGGGGCATTTTCTCTGGCTTGCTTTCTGTGTATTTTTTATCTATCTTAGAGCTTTCAGTATCAGATTCATAAAAATATTTTTCCTTTCTGAAAGAGCTGTCATCATTAATTGTTTTTTTGGTCTTGCTCTCAATACCCAAAGGTTCTTTGGCTTTTAGACCTTGTTTGGTTGATGTGGCCTTCACAGAAGTGAATTCGTCATCAACCAAAGCGTCCATGAAGCTGCTGTCTATCTCAGCATTTTCTGACTGGTAACCCAGTACATTCAGGGCTTCTGTAATCAGGCTGTCTAGTTTGGAATCCTCTATTTCCAGCTCAGGGAGAGGCGCTGGGAGGTTACCAGATCCTGAGAACAAACTGAGTTTTGGTGTTTCATCCTTGCTTTCTCCTTTTGTTTCACTGTCTGATACCAGTTCTCCGTTTTTATTCAGGCCCAACAAAGATAAATGAAGGTCTGATGGACACCTTGATATTGAAACACTGGACAAAGGCGATGCTTTAGTCGGTTCTGCATGAAATTTTCTGGTGCGCTCTATTTTAGCTACATCTTTTAGGTCACTTTGTGAAATTGTCTGCTGGGCACAGAATTGCTTATGACCCAGAAAAGAAGCTAGGTTGTTGAAGTTCTGATCACATTGCCTGCATTTCAGCAGCACATCTAACTGGTCAAGATTTGCTGTGGCTAACGATGTTGCTAGTAGCTGATGTGCAGAATATGGTGGTGGAGGCTGGTGATGTTCCAGCCCAAAACTGTCCACATAGACCTTATTTCCATCCACAGGAGGCTTTGGGTGTGTGCTGCTTTGTAGGTAGCTCGTCATGTCATCTTTGGCTCTGTCCGGTGCAAAGGGGAGGCTTTGTGGAGTGTCGGGCTGAAACGGGTGCTGGTGGGAGCTCAGTTGCTCTGTCGGTAGCTGAGTTTTGGCTTGGCCCTGGTGATAAAAAGGGTGAAGTGTTGCTGACTTTGACATCTGATTGTCCTCTGAACATATATTTACAGGACTGGTAGATGCTGGAGAAAGGGAGGAGCAGGTACTACTAGATGCAGGGTTATGGATTGGTGAAGGCAATGGAGATTCATACGGCGACACCATCATATGTCCCATAGAGGGGGCCTGTAAAGGAGGATAGCTGTAACTTCTTGATGATGCTGTTGGAAGAGATTGATTAAGTCCAAAATACAATGGCTTATTTTTAGATTCGCATACTTGTGCATGACCCATCTCTGTTTTGAAACTAAGCACTGCATTGCTGTTATGTTTTACAGCCTCTTGTCGTTGGTTTGAAAACCCTTCACCTGTTCTGCCATTCTGAAACGAACCAGGACTTTTCAGAGAGCCGTGTTTATGTGTCTTGCCATCATCCTGCCAGTCATTGGAAGAAACCATATAAGCTATTTTTTGAACGTTTATTTGTCTGGATATTTCAAGCCTGTTTTGATTTGACACGGCAGATGTTGGCCTTATCTGCTGCCAGGGCATCCTGCTGTTTTTAGTACTTGATCTCTGGTCAAGTGCTGTCTGGTTCTGAAAGTGAAAATTCTCATTAATATGATCATTATCATTCATGCTATACTGAAGGCTGCTCTGATCAGGTTGTAATAAAGTCTTTTTTGACCCCTCCCAAGTGTTTGGTAATCTATTTAGAGCCTTGTTATTCAGGTTTTTGTCAAAGGTAATTGCCCCTGTGTGATTGTTACTTACAGGACTGCTAAAACTTTTACTAGGAAAGTGCATTTGGGAACCTGGAACTTGTGAAATGTTTCTTGCATGGTGAACACCTCCAGGAATGAGTGTTCTTTGGGTGGCAGTTGTGTCTTTCGAGTGACAGTTCTTCTTATTCCCCGAGGTGATGGCTGCTTCCCTGCTGTCGGCTTGTCCAATAATGTCTGTGCTTTCACTCTTCCCCTGCTCTGAATGCTGTGAGGCGGAGCTGTCGCTGCCGACTGAGTCCTCGCTCAGACTGCAAGGACACTGGATGGAGGAGGCCACCGCTTGAATAAACTGTGTGCGTTGAGGATAAGAGCCTCTATCCTCCTGCTGTTTGTTACTATATTGTGTGCCGCTCTGAGCACTGTTTTGCCCTTCTTCTTCTGTTGCAAAGGAAAAAGACTTGTGGGTCATGTGAACAGAACCCAGGGAGGAGTCTGTGCAGTCTTGAGATTGGAGGTTTGGTTCACAACTAAAAGAGTCAGAATTTGATTCTTCCAGAAAATTATATCCATACTGAAATGGAGTGGGTGCAAAAGCATTTGTCTTATTAGCTTCGGTGAAGGTAATATTTTTTTGTGAAGAAACCCCAAAGTTAGCACCATTAAAAGTTCTTTCAGGAGACTGCCACGTGTTGGATACTGTCAGCTGAAAGTCACTGAGCATCAGCTGGCCACCGGGCTGCGAGCTGTTGGTCTCCATCGATGCGGACTGCTGCTGTGACAGTGGTGGATGTAGGTGGGATGAAGTTCCACTTGAGGTAACCAGTGCCTGTGAGGTATAGCTTGGGGAGGTGAGGTTAGAGGAAGCCTCCTGACAGCAGCGGCTATAGTTTAGCTCTTCTTGCTGTAGTTCGCTCTCTCTCTCTGGCATACTTTGAATGTGGAATCTGTACCTGTCTGTCACTGGGCCTCGACTGGACTCCAACTTCTTGGGTGGCAGAACTTTCTGCTGTGGGTAGGCAATCCCAATGTTCGGGTTGGAGCGAGGATTTGTAATGCTAAGTCTGTACAGCTGTTGTGGGTTGCCGCACTCTGTCTTTCCTGACCGCTTGCCCTTCTCTTTGCTGCGACCCTTTCCACTCGGAGACTGGGGGCTACCTTTACCAGTCGACCAAGTCCTGTCAGTGGCTAATTTTGATCTGTTATGCAGGGACCTGAAGTCAATTTTCCCCGCTTGTTGCGGTCGTATGACAGCCTCCCGCTGCTGAGGACAGTCCCTTTCCTTCTCCAATTTCTCGATGCTGGCCCCAGTGCTGGTGCCTCTATCTTCAGTGCCTGGGCTTGAAAAGTGCTCTGAAGATTCCTTTGTAGTTTTGTCTCTCTGCTGTTCCTGTGCTGCCCCCTCATCCTGGTGTTTGGACTCAGCATCCAGCTCTTTGACAGCATGCGTGTGCTGAGTCTGTCCTGCCATGGTGCTGTGAAAGCCTGGTCCTCAGAAGTGCTCTCTGGGAGACAGGTACATCATTTTCCTGGATAGTATGAAAGGGTAAAGGTCCAGTGGCGGGAACAGCAAGGACAGGGCCGCTCGTTGCAGGATCATCTCTTCAGTCTCATTGTGAACTGCTCATCTAGCACCAAAACAAAGCAGATCTGTGGAGAAAAAAAAAACAAAAAACAGTCTATGTGAGTATAATGTGCAAAACGCATGCATAAAAGACAAGAAGTGCAGATGGGGCGAGAAAAATGTAAAATATAAAGCATATCATGCCAAAGTTTAAAACATCTACCCAGAATAAGATCTCTAAACATAACATAACTGTTTGCAATACAAATATGTTCCGAATTTCGCCAGAAGAGGGCATAATTGCAACACTCCACTGTTGAGCATAATTACTTGCACGCAATACTCAATTCAAGGTAAAGCTTTTTACAAAGTGTAGTTCCCCAAAACGAATAATATTAACAAAATAATGACTAATAAAAACTAGTTACGGTTTAATCTGACTTTTAGTCTGGAGGCTGTCATAATTCTGCATAATAATACAAATAGCACAATGCCATAGTGTTCTGTCACTGCACAGCCTGCAGGTTTAGGTCATGGAGGAATAGGGATTAGTCATTTAGCTATTAGAAAGTGAGAACTTTGGCCACACTGACATTTGTTGTCTTTCATCAGGCATACCAGACACCGCTCCTCTGGCTTCCAGTTTACTTTGGCCCTGGACTGCTACTTTTGAGCTCAGATTAGGTGAAACTTGGACCTAGCAGGAAAATGGAATTTTAAAGTCTGTTAAGCATTTTCTGTCCCACTCTCTTTGCTGCTCCCTGTGGCTATCACCAAAGCTAATGCTGGTGGAGGTCTGGAGCCATGAGAAAACACCAAGCTTCTATCTTGACTCAAAACCGCCCTCGGAAGTGTCCGCAAGCAAGTAACATTCCTGACAATTTGGTTTGCTAATGGTTTTCTTCAAACAACCTCAATCTTGGAGGAGTGACTAAATAAAAACCCTGCAATTACTTTGCATTATTTCTTTATGAATGAGTGCCTTGCAATTTGGCATCATCATTGGCAAGACTGCAGTCACTATGGAGATGGTTAGGGATGTAAAAAAAAAAATGAATCCAGTGGGCTGTTATCAAAATGAAAGAGCATATTTCTGTAAATGCAGTAAATCTTGAGGACATGTTGTTATGCCCTCTTGGGGTCATTTTATGATAAATCTCATATTTTGATCCCAAAAGCGTGAATTCTTTCTTCCAGCCCAAGAGTTTTAAATTTATCATCTAGGTTACCTCTAACTATTAATTACATGAAAAGTTTATACCCAGATACTTTTCCCTCCATAAAACACAGTGATTTAGACCCCCAAAACATGCATTTTTGGCACATGGATATCACTAAAGTTGTAGTTCAAACATGTAGAACTATTTGGGTGGTTAGCTCAACAGCAAAAAGAAAGAGAGAAAAAAACATTTTAACCTAAATTCCTGGTGTAATTAAATCATATCTTGTCATCTCTGATTAAGATTGTTTAACAAACCACCGATTCTGAATATCAAAGAGATGATGACAGATGGCACTCAGATGGATACTTTGTTGTCTTTGTTAACATAACCAAACTGCCTCCAGTTGTGATGAAGCACTGTCGTGTCCCTAAACAAAAGCAAAGCACCTAATGGCACGCTGCGTGTTAAGAGTACAGACTGAAAGCATACAGGATGTGCTGAGTGCTTAACAGTATGACTGAGGGCTCACAGCCTCGGTGGAGAGGACTGAGGAGGATTTAAAGGCCCTGGAGGCAGACATATTGTCCCAAAGAGGAAATTAATTCAGTGTTAAACGTCAAAGACCCTTCGCAGACAGAGAAAAGAGCACCCAGGGAGGCAGAAATCAGGTAAGACTGCTTCAATCTCGAGAGTCCAACGCCCCCAGACCCGTAGGACAAATGGATGACTGATATAACTGTCCACATTTACCCAGACACAACACCCGCTGCCATGTGCTTCCTGGTGTCATGCTTGGGCAAACCTCCCAGAGACATTTAGCAAGTCAGAAGAGAGCCTTGAGGCTAAGACCTGACTGCCTCTAGGCTGGTTGTGAAAAGTCACATATCCTCTACAACGGCAAGGAACCTGAAAGCCGGAGTGTCTGCAGCCATTTCCTCTACCGACTGGGGAAACTGGTGTGAGCGGCCCTGCCAGCATGTCCAGCAGCATGTGCTTATTTCAGGCCTACAGAGTCAACAGTCAGGACCATAGATCATAGCCTGAATTGTATTTGCCCAGACTGGTCCGGAGGGTTGGGACAGAGGATGAATCTCTCCTGCTGTGTAATAGGATCACGAGGGCCTCACAGAAGTTGCACCACGTTCCAAGCTGTCAGTTTATAGAGAAAAAAGGGCTCATTTTTTATCATGATGAATGATTTGTTCACTGTTTTCATCACTTACTCTTCCCTTGCCCAGTTCTCCACAAATACACACTTGTGCATCTGACTGTCCAATATTGCCTTTGTTGCAGCTGCATTAACCTTGTCTAAGCTGCTGAGCGTGAGCTCAGTACTGCAAGCTACATGTGCACAACTTGATATAAAGTCCTATGTTACTAAAATTAGCTCCATCAAGCATGTGTTGGAGTGTGTGTGTATTGGTGTGCTCTTCTGGCTACAAGTCACCAGATTTTCCAAGCACCCGGAGCCCATATGGCTTCACCACAACACCCCCAAAAGGCTCCATACTGCTGAGTGGGACAGAGCTGGTGTGTTTGTGGTGTAGGGACATGTGTGCTTCTACTAGTGTGCAACTGCAACACGAGAACAAAACCAGATCCTTATTTTGCGTGCATGGAAAAAAGGTGCTTGACTGAAGAATCAATTTCCTGAAAGCCTTTTTCCTTTCATTATGGTGTAGGATGTATGTGCTGCTGGTTTGAGTGAAAAATTGCTGGTAGCACTGTGCCATCACACCACTGCTTTTAGGTTGTAATTTGATGCAGCCATCTGTGAGGGCCCAATCAGCTCCATCTACCTACACATAAGATGGCTTTACCATTTCAGTAATGTGTCATGTATTGTGATTTTTTGCTGTGTGAGCATTTGACATAGGCCTGCTGTCTGCTCTGACTGCTTCCTGATTCTCTTGGCTTTTCCTGAGTCTACATTCTTGCCTGTGATGATCTGCTGTGCACAGCTTGGTGCTGCTTCCATCTTGGTAGGTATTCTTCCTGCTGCTGAAAACGTTTCTGAGACTCACCTCCATTTTTTGTGACATCCTCTGCATTCTTCTGAGCTATTCAACTTTAATGTAACTGTGTGTTCAGAAACTAGAGAGCGCAGAAAAGTGTTAAATGAGCTCACCAAAATAGACTGTCACAGCACTGCAGCAGTTTATTCTCGGCAACTGAAGACAATGACCTTTACAACTTTACAGCCAAGAGAAGCGGCAAACAGTGGATAACCTACTATTTAGCAATGATGGCCAATAAATTGCACTAGTGTGAATATCTCAAATGACTCTCCTTGTGTCTCTTGAAGCATAACTGGTTTAGTAATGGCAGCGCTCCGCCTGAATGGCTGGCCCTTTTGGCCATGGCCCAGGTCGTGGCGTGCCGCCAAGCCCTCGGTCAGCGTGGCTGCCTACTGCTGACTGTGATTTTTGGAAACCTCCATTATGCAAGCAATCTGCTTTTAAGATCTCTCCACGTCTCTCCATTCAAAGACAGACAGACAGGGCCAATATGTCAGTGATGATTTTAGAATGCAACAATGGGTAAAGCAGAAACCTTGGACGTAGAACAGAGAGTTATGAAGCTGAAAGTACAAGGTAATAAACAGCTTGTCTTCACCTGTCTCCAAGACGTCTTGGCTCAGGAGAGCTTGACGGAGCAAACTAACATTTGCGAACTTCACATGAAACAGTGAACTCAGTACTGAGGGCTGCTTGTTACGCACGTGCCTCCCTGCCTCCATCGCCCCCAACCCCACCCTTCACCCACTGTGGTTAGCTGCGCTGTAGGGAAGATGGAAGGAGTGTATGCCTGCTTCTGTGTCCGAGTGTCTCTGTACACTGTGTCTATGTGTGCTGTGAAGTTTAGCTGTGTAATTCCAGAGGCTCCCCTGACCCCCTCCCAAGTTTCCGTCCTTCTCCAACAAGTTTTCATTATTATGGATTTTTTTCTAACTGCTGGATTTTGGACTCGGTCAGTTTCCACATTGAAAACCACAAACATTCCACAAACATGATGGAATCTTTGTTTCAGGGAGCCTTAACTTTACCTTTTTTTTTTTTTGACACAATATTCTCTAATTCTGCATAGCAGGGTGGAATATCACTTGTGTGGCCATGCAAAGGAAAAGACGCCATCGACTTTAAAACATGAGTTAGAGGAACAGGATATTAGGCAAGTTCAATTTACTGTCGCCCACTTAGAGCAATGATAATATGTATCCTTAATGGACAAAATCTGTTTGGGTTTTCTCTTAATGCTGCATTTTCCTATTTTCTCCTAATATTTCCTTGTCCTTTTCACTGCTTTGGCCAGAATCTTTGGTTGCATGTCAAAGTTTTATTAAAGTAAATACATGGGGTAAGATGTCATTAAATAAAACCTTAAATTGTCTGCATTATTTGAGTAATTCAAAAGGGTTAGTTTGTAATAAAATTCGCTTGACATATAAAATAATCCCAACAACTACAACTGATAAATAATATTTTCTTAACTCACCTTAACAGCAGTCATTAAAGATAAAACATGTGCTTGAAGTGAGGAGCCAGAACAGTTACTCGTTTAAAAGCACTGATTTGAAATGTGCTGGATGACCCCCAACACTAGAAGTGAGATAAAATATATCTGTTTTATCTATTTCTGCCATGCACTATAAGGAAATCATAAATCCTTAGTTTAAATTGTGCATTCAAATGGTAAAATTAAATGACCCAGCAAAAGATAACAAACAGTCACTTTTACGTTCCTGACTGACATTCAGGCCATGGCCAGCAACAAGAGATTTCTTTTTTTGGCCATGTTTTTTGTCCTATTCTTGTTTTTATTATTTCACAATAACATCTAAACTTACCACTATGCACACCTAGCATGCTGTCATAACTTTACTTCAGAATGAGTTTTTCCTAATTCTCTTTATAATATTTTGAAATGTAGTTAACATAATAACACCATTTTAGTAATTAGAACTTTATTTACACAGAGGCTGCATGTTGAGGCCCATTAACATTTACATATCCTCTCCCCAAGGAAACCAGAGGCAGTGAAACGAGTTCAGGGCCAGTACCAGTGAAAGTCCAGGGGGGAAACTGGGACTGCAGAGGCCAAGTTACAACCCAAAGCCCCATGGGATGTTACTTCTCTCTGACCTGTCGCCCACCCTCTAATGAATCCAATAAACAAAGACACCTAAGACTCGCATGCACGGACAAGCAACACTCTGGGTTGTGTCTTCAGGCTGATAACGCATCTGCTTGGACAGACAGGCCTTTAATCTCTTTTTTAAACAGTTATGCACTAACGGGACTTGAACTGATGGACAGCGGTGAACACAGACTTTCAAGCCAGGAGTTTGTCTCTATCAACGGAGCAGGTGAAAGTCAAACATGCACAGACATCTAAGGAGTATCAGGTCTGATACAGTATGTGTTGCGTTACCATTTGCCATTTGCTGTTTAACTCGTGCACTTATTGACTAAATCCACATGACCACTTAAATTTAATGTGGAGCTTCTCTGTATACAGCTGCTTCCGAGCACACCAGGGAGATGGACCACCATGCTGTCAGCATGTATTTTTTATGATGTGAAATGTGGAAAAAAATGAACTCCTTCCCAAAGGAGCAACAAATTATAGCTCGGGCAGGTAACGTGTGTGAGACATTCAAACGTGGTTTGGCTTACCTCTAACATACCTGGAGGCCACACTCATAACCTTTCACCTCTTCCCGACATGAGCTTGTAAGACTCCCAGGCAGAGTTTTTTGCATAAATTTAGACAAAAATACCAACAGGTTCCAACACATAGCTATAGAAGTTTTTTTTTTTTTTTCCCCCTAAAACAGAGAAAGGGAGGCCACAGTTGTCACTATGACAGGGGTGTTGATTTATTATTGGTGACTGAACCTTTGCTCTAAGTTGATTTGCACATTATGTGTGCATCTTTTTTAATGTGCAGCATTAAGATGTGCATGTGTGTACATGTTTATTTCAGTTCTCCAAACTGAGATACAACTTTATGTCAGATTTTTATGTAATATAAAATATATAATTGTCTCTTGGCTGAACTTAGGTTACAGGGTCACAAGCTAGCACCAAGGTATTTTAATTAAAGAGGTGTGCAGACTTATGACAGGAAATAATTCATTTTCTATGGTACCAGGAAAAATGTGAGTGACACGCCGGAAAATAAAATTTGAATTATGGGTGGGGAAACAAATAAGGCCTGAGAACCATCATCAGTCAACCTGCACCTTCTCAAGTTCCACAGCCTCTGACCACAATGCCAAATGTGTCACGTTTCCTACATACTTCACATCTGTCTCTTTTTCTCTTTTATTTTCCCAATTCACAATGACATGAAAGCAAGTTCCTTCAGTTTGGCATGAGGTCATAGAAAGTGGGGGGCAAATGGGGTATGTACCAGGAGGAAACAAAAACATTTGTAAAGGATTTAGGGTGAATGCTAGAGAAAGTACATGATTGACAGTTATGCTTTAATGATAAAAACAGCACAGCTAACTCCAAGAATGAGAGCCAGGGTTATTAAAAAAAAAAACTAAGTAGCATTTTACAAACTCACTCATCCTTAATACAGTCCAGAGGAATGTCCACATGACCTAATTCAGACTCATGTTTCTCGACAGTAAGTAACCAGCATCAGCTCATGACAGGCTTTCAAAATATATGCATAAAAACAGAAGCGCGGTCCACCAGTATCTCTGTTATTAGTGTTGTGGTGAAAAGGCGAGCTCTCTAAATTGATGCTCCTCTTTGCTGTGTCTCGCTTCGTAAAGTTTCCCGAACCTGGACAAACCCTCAAAGGATCCCTGGAGCTGATTGATTTAACACAGATTTTATCGCATCACTTCATTACACTTCAGTTGGAATCGAAAAATATGAGCAGCTAAATTCAACAGCACATTTGACATTAAATGTCAGTCTGCTACTGAAGTTCTCCTTCTGATGCTGATGGGCAGGCACACAAAGCCGCTCTGTATGAACAAATACTATTAAACAACCGTTTCTGTTACGAGGCCCAGAATTTTTGCCAACATCAGAAGCTCAATTGCATCTAAAGTGGCCCTTGAAAGAAAAAGAGAGAGAGAGAGGGAAAACAATGCTCAAACAAAAGCTACATTCATTACAAATGAAGCTCTGCTGAGCTGTCATTTAGTGACATTACAGCAGGTTTCTAACTTTATACTTTTACTGTGTTTATTCTTGCAGCCCTGCTGGAGATGTGGTGGTGAGCATCCTGCTCAAAACCACTTTTATTGTAATGGTTTGAAAATAGCCAAGACAATTAAAGCAAAATGAAGGGGAACACAGTGCACTAGTGCAAGTTTCAG
>CAAE01014715.1:578058-594087 GCA_000180735.1 Tetraodon nigroviridis
ATAAATAGTATGCTTCTCAGACTGTAAATGCCTGCTCTTAGCTTTGCTATTTTCGGGCCAATATTACTATACAGCTATATTCTAAGAGCAGAGCAGCTGCTTAAAGACAGACAATGATGCATTGTTTCATGCACTAGTGTGTTAAACCCCCGACACACCCAAGTTAATTAAGCATTTAAGTTCAACTCTTGTAAACTTGGATCCAGATTTTCTTTACACTTTCAAACTATAAATATTGGGGTTGTCACACCCTCCAATAACTGAAGTCATACATTAAAAGAAATGTGCTGTCAAAATAGAGTCCAAGAGCTTTGAGAGAAGCACTTAAAACATTCAGCAAGGCCAAACGTTTGAGGGAACCAGTGAAGACCTAATCTGAATTTTCAAGGCCATCCTTCCCTTGAGGTGAGGCATGTAAAACATTCAAGTGTCTGTTTTCATGGGAATGACAGTTTTATCTTCTAACCTGAGAGATTTACACTGAAACACCCACAGTGACTAAACACAACAACAAGTCACTGATGAGAGAGAAGGGATGATTTTGATGACTTTGCAACCACGGTGCTGCTTCACACCACTTTGTTGCTGTATGTGTGTGGTACTGAAAAAAATGCAAACATTAAACGTCCAGCACATTGTATTAAGTCTGCTAGCACTTTGTGCCATTTTAACTTTCATCCACTGGAAGGCCAAGAAGATACTAGAAACTCCCTGAGCAAAGACTGCTGCAGCAAGAAGAAGTGACGAGGAGACGAAGAGCAAGCAATGCCAGTTCTCACCGGAAATATTCAGGTTTTAAGCTTTTAACTGTCTGAACCCAAGGCACTAGAGACACTAGATTAGCCCAGGGAAATAGATGCATGTTTGAAGGCCAAACAGTGCTCAAGGCAGTGCTCCCATGGGGAATCTGTCAGAAGAGTCTCCACTATGCAGACAGTTTCAGTAAGAAAGCACAATAGGCCCAGTCATCAGGACAAAGACCTACTCATCCCTTTATTGAAGATTGGGTGCCAAACAATTTTCCTTCTGTACTCATAGTGGTATCCTACACCGTATGTACACAGGCCACACAGAAAGAGGTTCATTATCCCATTCTTCTATGGCATGAGGTGCCAGGTTCATTGACTGACAGAGCTAATTAGAGAAGTATGAAAGTTTAGGCAGCATGTGACTCCCTTGACCCATTAAAAAAACCTATCAGGTTTATTGTTTCAAGGCAGTCGAGTGAGAAAAAAAAAAGCCTTATCGTTTCAAGTGAGCTTACAACAGTACCAGGCTTCACTCTGAAACGCTAAAGCCATGACCCACACAGAAAATTCATTCTTGGTTTCTGAGATTACAGCCATCTATTCCAAACAATACTAAAACTCACAATATCTATGAACTTGATGTGAGATTATAAAAACACGTATCACATATTTTCTGAAAAGTAGTAGCCTGTTTAATGAGCCTTTTCAAAATGACATGTCTGTCAACACTTAAAATGAATGCGGTCATCTGCACATGACACAGATTACTGTGCCATGAATGACAGTCATGAGCAGTCCCAGACACAGGCTTTGAAGTAAGACCACAGCGCACTCCTTTCCACCCGGTTCTCATGAGTTCTGCCTTCAAATAGAGCATGACATCAGAGTAGGTGCTCCTCTGCCAGCCCGGGCCCAAAGCTAATGTGTCCAAACAATGCCACATTTGGGGAGGGACCTGCAAGTATGAGGGGAAGAGCGAGAATGCAGCGGAAGAGAGGGTGAAATAAAGGCAAAGTGGTCCACAAGCTGTTTAACTCTGGTTGTCTACTCAAGATGTCTGGGGCCTAGAAAATCTGGATACAGAATCAGAGATGGTGCCCTTTGATTCCTGTAGCACATGAAGCAAACCACTTGATCATTTACCTTTGTGAGGTTAAATAGAGTGCACACAGAGAAGTATCTACGTGAAATATGTATCTGAATTTCAATTTAGGCCTACCTACACTAAATAATAAAAAAATTCTCTTATGACTGTCTTATGTAATAAAGTGGCATCTTGCACACTTACAACTGACCACTTAGTTTTACTTCTACCAAATAACTGAACAAGCTCAGAGGACAAAAATAAATGTGTATAAATTTGCTCTTTGGTCAGATTGTTCTATTTCCATTTGGGAAGATTTCTTCTCAGGCAGCTTCCTCTTGTTGTCACTGTCAGAAGCAATCAAAGCTGCTGGGTCTACATTCATGCAGCAGAAGACCAGGCAAATATTCAGGCCAATTTTCTGCCTGTTGGATAAAGCATCTAACAAACCTCTAATGAATGACCCAGCATTCAATTGTCAGTCAGACCCACAGTGTTACGATTATAATTATTAGAGGTAAGAAGGATTAAAGTAAACTCTAACACACTGACATGCATCAGTGTTTTGTTGGTTCAAGGGGCTATTTGGATGCAACACGACTGTCCTGAAACCATTGTTCACTTTTTTAGTGGAGGGGATCGAATGAAAAAGATGGAGAAGAAAGGAAGAACTTTGCTCTGCTGCAAATCATGTGGTTTACATCTACATCACACTGACTCTACTCAGCCTCCTATTTACAAGGCCAGTTCTAGGTTTGAGCTGACTGGGAGGTCAGTTTTAGGATCATCAGCTGCACAATTAATCACAGAATACACATGAGGAAACCACGAATCCTTTAAAGACCACACGGGAATGTTTGTTGTATAAGAAAACAAATTCTGAGCAATTTGAAGGTGTTGAAACATGAGTGAAAGGTAAAGACAAAGATGAAGCCAGTGCCACATGTTCCATCTGATATCAGAATATTGAAACAAGTTTTTTTTTTTTTTAATGATCAAAAATTAAACCATGAAATAAAAACACAAGTAAAAAACATTTAGGTAGAATCCTCACATCTACCACATCTATCTAGATGTAAACTCTGTTACTATGGCAGCAAATGTCTCATTCAAGCCAATATGACCCTAAATAAATGCATTATTGCAAAAGGTTAATTCAAAAGCTTATAAGAATTTTTCTTTTTTGTTCAGGTGCCATCTATGTGTATTTTCACACTGGGTACCTTGGACTTTCCTCTGACCTCTCGTCATTGTCCTGCTTTTACGTTAGCGAACTTCTTTCACGCCTGAGCACACTTGGTTACGTAAACAAGCCAATGGTGGGTATTGGTATGCACATAGTTGGCTTGCATTCTGCTGAGAAGAAGGGAGACAAAGCCACCACTTGCATTTACGCAGCTTGTTTTGATATTTCTGAGATACAAACATCCCTCTCACCTGTGATCTTACTTCACCTCAACTCTGCAGAGCTTTAAATGATGTGCACGTGTACAATGGTTTTTAAGGGGAGAAAAGATGCATGGAGGAATGCTTTTAACTTTCTACCCCAACTCCAAATTTACAGCTCTTTCCTGTTTGAGCATGAACATTCACATCTGCTGAAGAACTGCACTGGGGATCAGGAAAACTCTCTTCAAAACCAGATGAACAAGCTGACTCATATGTGTCCTCTGGTCACAATGATTAAGTATACTTGAATTTTGGGGTCAAGAGTGCTTTGATCAGAACCAGGTTACTTATGTAAAAGCAGCCTGAAACGATAGGTTGTATACCCAGGGGGCAACATGAAAGCACCGAGCTGGCCTTTAAGACCTCTCTATTATTATATTAATGTCTATTATTTCTTTCAGGCGTCTGATATATGAAGCATTTGCTTTTGTAGACAAAGAATACAATCTCAGACACATTTAGCACAACACAAATGCAGCAGGAAAGGCTGCCTTGCTCTGAATACTATCCCTGCTTGGCCTACAAACTGATTTGCAATTTGGCCCCAGTTTAGCCCACTGACAAATCACATGTCTTCTGATGTTGAGGTCACTAGTTAGCTTCACTTGTGCAACCTGATGAAAGACAGTTCAGCCCTGCCAGACATTAAGCAGAAGGTTCAAAAGTCAGGACAGTGTCAGGCAGCTTGGGAATTAAGGAATTAAACCCCTAACCTGGTTTTCTGTATCCCTCGGAACTGGTTTGGACAGTAACCTGGGAACTGATTATTAACCTTACTGCCAGCAAAAGTCTTCATAAACACTAGAGTGATTTTATTTTTTGTAGATAATAGACTTTTATAAAACTCATGGAAGTTAAAAGATAAAAAAAGAAAATTACAACTTGTCATTAATCAAAAAAAGAAAAGTGTCTCTCTGAAGAGAATGAAATTACTCTTTCCAAGCTCTTCTTCCACTCTAATCATCCACACACTCCTCTAACGGTGAGGTCATCGGCACGTTCCCAGAGGATTCCTCTTTGAAAAACATAACTATGACCTACTGTAACAAGTGTTGTTGTAATCATGCACAAATGCAGTGCTGTCTGTCGGGGAACAGAGAACCAAAACCATCAGCACTGTAGGGTTAAGTAAGGGGGCAGAACTAGGGCCAGAAGGTGATAGCAAGGTCAGGGGTCAGAATGGCACGACAAAGAAAAAAACCACCCAGTGACACTGTCAACAGAAGATGCTTCCCTCTGCAGCGCTGCAAGCCCAAGCAACGGCAACAGCCAGCAAACATGTGTGTGACATCTGAACCAATGACAGGGTCCCAATCATCTCCATATGTGGTTACCACACAAACATGACAGGCATACTGCAGAGGGCACAGAGATGGGAGTAGGGGATGTAGCAGAGACCAAAGTCTCAATAAAAGATATCAAAGAACTTGAGCACTGCAGCTTCAAATCGAGGCACTGTTGCTGAAGCTGCATTTGTTGAAATGACACACTGGGAGACTTACTGATGTTGCCTCAACAACATTCAGGGCTTTTTTATTGTGGGTTTTGCTGCTGCCTTTTTGGGGCCTAATGACTAGCAAACACATTCATGATGGGCCCTTTCTGAGGTTTCATACAGTTAAAAACCCCATTTATTTAAGCTGACTTAGACACCAGATCAGCTCAATTCAAAGCACACACACACCTACACACGCACACGCACGCGCGCGCGCGCGCACACACACACGCACAGAGCTGCCTTCTGTTTTTTATGCTGCTTTCAAAAGATTTAAAATACATACATAAGGTTCGATTTCTTTTCATTTGCCTCAGTAGTCTGCCTGCCCTCTAGTTTCTGCAATTCTTGTATTTTTCTCTTTCCTGCGCTCCCCCTCACCATCTCTGGAAAGTACATTCACACAGTTCAGCTGTGACACAGGGACCATCTCCTCCATGGCAGACCATGCTTGTGTTTTTTCAATTAAGTCCAGCTCCAGTACACTATTCATTTGGGGAAACCATAATTCTCGTGACCCAGCAGAAACTAATGGAAAGTCGCTTAGGTTTTCTTTTTCTGGGAGCAGTATCGGAAAGACCCGTTCTTTAGAAGCGCATGTGATAGTGAGAGCACAGAGACTAAAAACCACTATTACTAATGTCAAAAGGAAGGCTCTTGACATGAAGGTGAGGTCTCTGTAAGAGCATCAGGCAGCAGTGATCCAGAGGGTAGGTGAATGGGGACAGCAAGGCAGTGAGTGGGTGAATCCAGATGGATGGACTTCCATGGGGATTGTGGATGAAAGTGAGGGAGCTGAAGGCCGGATCTGAAATGCCCAGGAAAGAGGAAAATAGATCCACTGAAATTACATCAAAGCCTGGAATGTAAGGGAGCACCAGAAGAATAAAAAAAACACTGTCCTTCTTATTTTCAGAGATGAGCCCAAGTATTCCAGGGTATTTCAGGAAAACTGATCAGCTGTATAAATAAACACCACACAGGAGGAAAAAGGTTAAAAGGTAGTTAATAGGTGGTGTTATGAAATATTAGCCAGGAACAAGGAAAATAGATCAGAACAAAAAAAAATCACTAAGTGTAAGATCAGATTTTTGACTTTTTCTTAACCCATTTCTGAAAGTGTCTCGCCCTCAGTATAACCCTCTCTTTTGCCTGACCAGCAGGAGCTATTCATCACAATTACCATAAACCTTTCAGTGAATGCTGACTAAGTCTTCATTCATGCATAAACACCACCCCACAGAGTGCACGCGCACACATTAATGTATGGACTGTGACACGAGCACACACCTACGCACATTACTATACAGTAGGTGCACACATACTGAGACATTTAAAGTGGGAGGGCCCTAACTTGGCCAACCCCACCCCTCTACCCCTACCCCTACCACAACAAACCGCAGACAAACTCAGACAGGCAGTAAAGTAAGGCAGGGAGACCGGCAGGGGCAGCAAAAAAGTAGAAGATGGGCTTACCTCAAGAGTGCTGGTGTGGAGCCAAATTACAGGAAAGCCTCATGACTCGAGCGGTCCCTGCTCGTAGTGTATTTTTATCTGTCAGCTGTGGCAGATGGACACACAGGCAGCACAGAGTAGAGCGTTACAGGCAGAGAGAGCAGTGCAGCTGAACACAGCCCGGGCCCGTCCGCTCACACTCTGCCTTCTGAGGATGAAAAGAGAAGACTTCATTACGAGCTGAAGACCACGCCTCCACCCCTCCCGTCTCCCTCCTCCCAAACCCTTTTTCCCTTCCTACCCCCTTCTCCTCCCCTCTCTCTACCTCCCTGCTTCCCTTCCACACTCCCAGCCAGTAGCATGTTCCAGGGCCTGTCCCGGCCAAAAGAGGGGAAGCAGCCTGCCAAAGAAAACCTCCCATCCAATGGCCGGCCTGTGCTGTGCTGTGCCGTGCACAGACAGACAAGGGGGAAGAAGTAGGGACAGAGTGATGGGCTATATGGTTTGAATCCCGAAATTGACATGCTAGTGTTCAGGGTTTATGTTGCGATCACTTTTATTTTAGCATGACAATACTGAAGCTCAAAAATAACTGGTAAGGTGTATGTGCGCATGAATGTGGGAGAATGGGGAGTTTGTCAAATAAAGAGTATGAAATAAAAAGAAAAATGTGAAACAGAAGAAAGAGAAAGTGGACCAAGCCAAGAGTGTGAAGCAGCAGGGATTTACTTGAGATAGAGAATAGTCAGAAAGTGGAGGACAGATGGAAAGAAAAGAAAGGGACTGGCACAATTCAAGGAAGGTTGTAAGTTCTAACTAGAAGTGTAAAAACGAGCACATCACACATGTCTGCATGTCTCAGGAGTGGGACTTGTGCTTCTCTAAAACTTCTTTGTCTCGTCACAAATTGCTTCGATCACTATCATCAACACAAAAAAAAAACCAAAAAAACAAAACCAGTTATGATCCATCACCACAATCTCTTCCTTTTCTTCCTCTCTGAACTTCTTGCATAATCCAAAGAGAGCACTCTCTCTATTTTAGATGAGGAAAATAGGCCTTAAAGCACGAGCTGTTTACTGTCTGTAATTATGAGGGGCTGGGTGTGCTCAGACCAGGCAAGCTCTGCACCCTGGCCCCAGAGCCACCACACATAAACTGAACTCTGCCAAGTCTGCCAGTTAAAAACTGGGCCATGGCACACAAAGACAGAGAGGTGCAAACTGAAAGAAGAAAGAAAATGTTTGAGGTTTTCCAGTGTGCAGGGCTGATTGATTTAATATAGATTCAGCAGCAGTGACGGTGTGGCTTCAATTTAGCTGAAGCAGCAACAAAAGGAGCAATTTCCAAAAGATCTGAAGAAACTAATTTGTAGGTAATCTTTAATTCATAGATGGCTGAACAGCCAAGCCCAGAGTCCTTGCTAAAAATGAAAAGACAGTACGCATTCATGTCAACACTCACAGACTGCTCCTCCTTCAGCATAAACTTCAGTTATTAGTTAAGCTTTACAGCCGTTTAGTGTGAATAAACTAAAAAAAATAATGCAATAAATAAATAAAAACACAACAGCATAAGGAACAAATTCATAAGAGGAAAATCTTATGAATAATTAAAACATTACTTGTGGGGCCAAGAAGGGGGCTTGTTTAGTGTAATCAAAAAGAAGTCATTTTTCTCAACTCAAGTTAAGGTAATGAGGGATTACACAGACCTCTCACACTAGCATTAACGCCTACACAGACACTCACTGTGGCATCAAATTTAAGTAGTCAACAAAACAGTACTTAAGGTTATGAGCTGCTTTCATTGTAGCTTGTGAATGCCTGGTCTGGGCTTTGAGGCAGCTGAAGTGCGTTGCTCAAGGGATAACAGAGATGGGCAGACAAACTCATTTTAGTGCACCGCATTCCTAGGAAACACTAATCCTCCAAAACCAAAGACACACTTAGCCCTTCTTAGGCACTTTATGTCTTTAATATGGTGCTTTAGTAAGAAAAAAGGGGCCTGATCCAGGATCTGAAACCTGCTGCTTAGTTACCTTCTCCCGTGTAACTAAGGGCTGTCTCATTTAATGACAAGTAAATGGAATAAAATGACAGAATACTACAATTAGACCTGGAATATTTTTTTAAAATTGATTTTTTATGTGAGTGGAATGCAGCTACTTTATAATTAAATACTAAAAATGAGAAACATTTGATTCATACAACAACTCGGCTAAGTAATGGTTAATTTTACAGAACAGAGTTTTATATGTGGTTGATGTAACACAAGTGGGGAGCCAGAGATTGACAAAAATAGCAGGTATAAATGTACCTGTATGTGGGAATACACCAACTGACTAAAACTTGATTGCAGAATTTACTGCAATTGTGTGTGCAGTAAAAGTGTGAATAAATTCTGCAAGAAGTTTAGGTTTAATGTAGAATCTGCTATGAAATTCTATTTGAATGCGCCACTAGGGGCAGAGGCGAGCTAAACACAGTTTAACAGTGACTTTGTTATACATGCCTCAGCAACATCACTATTTCTGTTTTTTGGAGGGGGTATTACCTTTTCTGCCCCTTGGTTTTATACTTGAGATTAGCGTATCTTGCAGATGTTTGGAAAGGTCCGTTTTAGGGGTGACTGCTCTCATAGTTACTTTAAACATTTATTTAATTTCTTGAAACATGTGTGCTGTGGAAGAATTATTTCGATAAGGAAATAAATAAACGAACAGTTAACAGGTTCCAGAGAAATGGAAGCATTTCTCAGGAACCTTGTGACATTTACTTGTAACCAGTTTCATTGCTGTCACTGATAATCCATTCTATAACAAGCCAAAAAGCTTAAAATATAACTGCTATTTATTTTATTTAGATTTTTGAATACCACAACCCTAATAAGTCTGTTCAAACTAAACAAGTGACAAATACCTACCATGCAATTTCGAAATAATTTCAAAAATGGGTATTAAAAGGGGGAAAATAGGTACACAATGTGAAATACACAGGTTTTATTAATTTGGCCTTTTATGTTTATATAGGTTACAGAGGACAAATCTAAATTTAAACATTATGGTAAAATATCTCTACTCTGCCAAAAATAATCTACTAATGAAAAGAACTACTGCTCTCTTGCTGTCAAAAATTCATTTAAAACAGTGAAAGACCAACATATAAAAGTATTTATTGACCAGTGGGGATTTAAATGTCCCTCTGGAGGCCAAACCTGTCAAACTAAGACTTTTTTGGGTGGAACTTGCAGGTAGACCATCGTCGACCTCTTGACAGCTTTTAGTAAATACAACATCATAAAGCTAAATATAGCCACCAGGAAAAGTCTACCATTCAGACATTCACCAAGCTCATCTTTATATGACATACAAGGAAAAGACTTTTTGCACTCCTGACAGGGATGAGGCTCCATGATGTGATGGCCTATAAAGAAAAGAAGGAAAACTGTGCTTTCTTTAAGATGTAAAATGATCCACCACCAGATTTTGCCAGAGCTGCACACAGGATCATTCTAGGTCAAGTCGGCGACACACCCAGAGCCCCAATGAAAGGCTTCCCTGATGCCATCAACACTGTAATTCTAAATTAAGGTCACTGAGGGTGACCACATGTGGTGACAGTCTTCCCAATGACTCACAGTTCTACACCTTGTCCAGTTGAAATAATAATATTAAGACTTCATAGCAGGACCAGACAAGACAGGGACTGGATTTAAGTGTTTTGACTCTTAAATAAGAAAAATGTAAAAAAGGGCCCCAGAAAGAGGAAGGTTTTAAATTTAAGCAGGTGATCGGGACTGCTGTTGGGCTCAGTTCTGGGAATTTCACACTTACGATGACCAGAACCAGCACAGCAAAGCCTATCACACCCTGGTGTGCCATTTCTGACCTGGATAGTCCAGCATCCATGCTCTCCCCAGGGCAAACACAGGGCACCCCGGCATGTGGACTTAGCAGTTTGGTGACGTGTACTCACTCTGCCATGTGGACCGGCAGTGAATCTGTTCCCAGGGTGACAAGGTATGGGGGTTTGGGCGAGGTGGAAGATGGGTGGAACTGAGGGGGTTAAGGGTGACTTTTGAAGACACAAAAGAGGCTCACAGAATATCTGGACATTCAAACTAAACTAAACTAATGAAAAAACTAACAAAATATTCACAATCATTTTTACTCTCCCCTCCCCACAGAACTAAACGAAGAAAGTTGCACATGCACTGCTTCCCAAAAGAATGTAAATCTTCCAGTAAGGATGTAATCACTGCTGGGGAATCTATTTTAAAAGCACTGCTTTGCAAACTATCAATTACTTCACACTGCAAAAAAAGTGAAAGTACAGCAAACCTTCTTTAGTTTGGTTAACTAAAGTTATCCAGACAAAAGCCTGTATTGGTCATACAGCATCATCAGACACAACTAGAGCTCTGAAATGTTGGGTTTGCCAAATAAAACTTGGACTTCTGAAATGATAACTGATCAAAATAAAGTAACACATGCATCATCCAATATTCCCTACTTGTCTGGATAAAATGAAAAATGATTGATGGTTTCTCCCAAATCCTAATCTGATTAAAACGTGCCAGTTGAGACAGAGCAACCAGTCTACTTTTGTAGAGCTAGAGCCAACCAAACCTGACCGTCATCAACACAAACAGGCCTTTCAGTCCTCTCCTCACCTTTGTCCCTTCAGTCTTCGCTCCTGGAGACCAAAGCCACCAATTCCAGCCCGACCTCTGCTCTCTGAACACACAGAGATGTGAATGCTGTCTACTGTACCATCTACCACTCCCCTCACTGTGGGGTAGAAAACATTTTGACAGGACTGTATTTATGGTTTGCTGGAGTGTTGGTATGAATCATGAAAAGAACCAACATCATCTGACTGGATGTTCATTTATATTGAGTGCTGGTCAGCTGTGTGGTTCTCTGTGTGTGGCCTATGCAGATAGAGGAGGATGAGTGTATGAGTCAGTGGAAGATAAGCCCTCTAATGAGCACCAAGTGGGTTGCACATTCTGTGTTTATTATCTGTCTGTGTCTGTGTGGATGACATTGTTACATGCTAGTTTCTGATGAGATTCTGTTCCCATTTAGGAAAATGAAGCACATCTACTTTCCGAGGAGGGTCCATTTAAGTAGCACCTAGAACAGCAGCATTGGGGAATAATATCTGCCCTATTCCTTTAATTATATTTTACTGTATTTGGTCTTGCTGTTGCTATGAATTAAAATAACCCATTATGAAATTACTGACACTGAGTTTTGCATTAGATTTGCAAAGTGCATTAACTTAAAACGATGAGGATAAAACACTACTGTTCATCTACTTTCAGTGTGTGAAAAAGAAAAATGGATAGGCGGTTGGTGAGACACCGTTACTCATTAGTCCTTTCCCCACAGATGTGGCATACCTAGATGCTGACTGAACAGCATGGTCATTGGACAGATGGGAATTAGGCTGCCCCAATAAAAACAGCCACTCTAAATTGAAAAGTGCTCCCTAACATAGATTAAGATTTAGGCAAATTTATAAATAATATTTAGGAAAACCAGGCCTTTTGTGCACTTAGAAAAAGTCCTCTAGAACTCTAGAACATAATGTATAATGACGGTTTGGTGTTTAATTCAAAGGAAGCCAGTTGAAAAAGAAGAAAAGCTAAAATTTTGAAAACAGAACAAATTAAAGTGTTTCAGAACTACACTTGTATAAAATCACAAATCTGCTCTTTTGTTACAGAAAAAATGTCTACAATATAACCTCTAATCTATCTATACAGCATTTTCATGCAAGAACTGCAGTTACAGGATTACAGCTGCTTTACATGAGAGACCTGGACTTGAAATTCACTGTAAACATGACAGTGGTAAAGATGGGGATGCTGCATCGGTGAGTGTGTGGTAACAGTGGGAGCTGGGATGAGCCAATGCAGACTTCTCTGGGCCTCCTCCACATAACCCTTTAATATAAGGCCTCTTTAGCACCAGTCGGCCATCTAAAGGCACTGTACCCTGTAATTGACCTTAAAAATACTTTCCGTGGAAGTTGTCAGCCATGTCATTGGCCTTCGGCCGAGCAGTGGTCACATCTCTCCAGCCCAGAGGAGCCTGGGAAGGCCTCACAGGGTATATTTAGTGGTCCTGTCCACTGAGAGGAGTAGAAGATGTAGATAATGCCAGTCTGAGTATAAAACCACTCTGCCGCCTACGACTCGTCCTGTCACAGGCACACTGGTCTATACTAATGAATGTTTCTTGAGGTCAGAGGTCAGACTAATGCACCCAAGTAAACATATGAAGATTTGGGACCATCACCAAACTCCTGCGTATTAAAAAAATGAATGCTATCTGTGATATGCAAACTGGCTAGTGGTAAAAAAATAGAATACGGTAAATATTGGTGGAATGACACTGTATCAAGAGGAAGAGCCCTTTACCATCCATGCTGAGAGCATTCACTATATTAATACTGTAATTAATACTGTAAATACTGTAACAAAAAGTCTCCTTTCAACAGTTTGGGCCTAACTATAAGCCCTGGTGTTATTTGCTCAAATGAGAGTAGTGTATACAGATTCTATTTTACATTACTTTTTACCTCTGACAGAGAGGTTCTGTTTTTGCTGGTGTTATCTGTCTGTTGCAAAAGAACTCAAAAATTTATGGTAGAAGCAGTTGAGGGAGGTCACATATTTCACTGCAATCTTTTCACTGCAGCTGCTGTAAGACTTTTTCCAGTTTTCAAGGGCCCTCTACTGGCCTGGGGCCCCAGCAGTTGCCTGTCATGCCAGCTGACAAGTAGTTCATCTGAGTGACACACATAGACACAACTGTTGCAAAAAATTTTTATCATTCGCTTTCACTATAGACGCTTTTATCATAACAGATCCATATCGACACTTGGCTATAGATTTTATACGAAACACATGGGCAGTATCCAAAAGACTACAGACAAAGGCAACCACTACATGTAAAAACTGTAAAGTGAACTGTCCTAGTGTATTTTCTAGCTATTTAGCAGTCAAACATGACAATATGTTCCCACTTCAGGAAAAGTGCACTGTTCAGCAGCAAGATATTATTATCAGAGGAGACATTTTATGCTTATCCACGTACAACTAGGAAACCTAAGGTAGGGGGTCATGCATTTTGTTTTATCTGGCAGGACTTCTCCATTATAATTGCTTCCAAAAAAGCAACCAAGCAGAACTATTACCACTACACTGTTTATGACCCATGCCTATAATATGTTTATGATGCCGTAAGCAAATCTGTGCAGTATGGTGACATTTGCTAAATAAGTTATACTAGCTCATGTGTGAAGGTTTTTCACCACCTGCCATCCTCTCAGGCTACAGTTCTTTTGGTTTATGTTTTGACACTTATGCTTTGATGCTTTTATCAAGGGCATCTGTGATATACTTTTTGAGAGTCTCTCAGATAGATTATAACTGAAGGTAAATCGCAGATCTCTTCTGTCTTGTAAATTCTTTGAAGGTGTAAAGTGGAATCAGTAGAGAAAGAAAAACAGCTTCATTCTCTACTGATCGTCTTTAACAGACATTGGGATTCACCAAAAATGGTGGCTGTCTCAGCTTTACGACATCCCAGTATGACACGGTGATGTAAGAGACCTTCATCTGCCACAAGCAGGACTTTTGTGCACCTCTCACCATCCTAAACTATTCCAATAAAATCAGAAAAGACCTCATCTCTGACAGGTGAAAATATGGGCAAGAAGTGCTTGACTATGTGCCTCTAGCCACTTATGTTACATAATACTCATACATCTATCTGAGGTCTCTTTAAGTCTTCTGTCTGTTTTTGTGCGAAGAACTGTGCACTTCTGGGTGAGGAAGAGTCAGTGGGTTTTCTTGCAGTGTGTACATTCACACATTTAAATTCCTTTAGTGCAGCAGAGAAAAGTTGTGTTGGCCTCTGTTCCTAAAGAGGAAACCACAAGCCTTGAAAGCGCTTGACCAAACTATAAGCCAAAAGCTCTGCACTAACTTTAGAATTCATAACCTCCAGCAATGAGCACTTTGATACCAAACAACCAACTAAGTAATTTGATTTAGAACTGGATAGTTTATGTTCATTCTTCACATGCTTAATTCATATATTTTTTACACATTCTCTGTTCTCTTTTGCTCTCCCCTAATTTTTTCTAACATATGCAAACAAGCAGGACAAACACAACAGAGGAGGAAAGAGTAAAAAATGTCTGGTTTCTCTTGAGACACTGTCTGTGGGTATAATATCGAGTCCAACAATAACAAAGAAGTGCTTCTGATCTGCTGCATAAAAGGAGAGTTGTTGAAAAACCAGGGGTTCATGTGCACACCGTGGTCGCAGTGACAGATCTGCGGACCACTCCTTGCCCATCTGCACTGCAGTGGCTGTGTGCCGGCGGGCTGAGGACAATGAGTTCAGACCAGTAATTTGGTTCAGATGAAGTAAAACAGTATTTCCAGATTAATACGAGCCATATTCCCTCAGAATGGCCAGTTCTTTTTTCTCCTTCTTCCTGGATTGTTTTTATAATGTACACATGTCCAAAAACATCTGGCTGCAGATGAAAGAAAACATGTAGAAGAAAAAGAAATTGGGATGATAAACAAGTCCTTTTAGAAAGCATGAACCCCACATGTGGTATGACAGCACTTGTTTGACCATTAAATTTTTAAAAATATTTTTCTAAAGTATGGAATTATTTGAACACACTCAAGAACTAATTTATTAAGTGCAAGTTGAATCTATTGACACCCTGTGGCACAGCCAGGTATATGTTTAATATCACCAAGTAATGCTGAACACCCACAGCTAACCCCCACACTCTGTCACTATTAGGCAGATAAAACGAATCCTCAAATACTTTAGTACATTCATCCAGCTGGGCTCTTCAGGTGCTTTATCCCACCTTAAGGACATTTCTTTGTTGACCTCTTTTGCGACAATATCCCTGAGTATGAATAGTCTCTGGATCGTATCATATCTGAGTGAAATGGTTCCAGCTGCGATTAGTCTAGTTTGGCAGCAGACTCAGTAGGCCGTATTCAGGAAGTCACATCTGTCCCATGTCCTGCAGCTGCTGGCTGAACATGTGACTGCCTGCATACTCAGCCCATCCAGATGAGATAAAGCACTATAAATCTACAAGACATTCTACTGTATTTGGATACTGGGAGGACTACACCACACTTCTTAGAACCTTGATGCCGTGTTTGCACTTTGGGCACTGGTGCTGATTTTACTTTCCCTGAACACATACGTGCACATGCACACCAGTCAAAGACCCAGGAAAGTCCATACGAAGATATAGACAAACATGAGACACTGGCGCACATTGCTCCAGAGTTTCTGTTGCCGCTGCAACCAGATATTTGATCTTTAGCAGAATAATGCAGAAAAAAGCACAATGTTCAAACAAATTAGTAGGGGTAAACTGACCCAGCGGCAACGTTGAAATCCAAGGTTTTCATTATTGGGCCATTTTTTCTAATATTATTGCCAAAATGGGATACCAATAGCCTGGAAAAAAACTTCAAGTCCCCGTACTTTATCCCCAATGGTCTTCAATTAAATTGAAAAAGACTGGATCAAGCAGACAGCCACCCTGGCCATGGCTTACGGCAGGATCACACAGATGAAGGGCTAGTGACTGACATGCAGCAGTGGCACCCTCTGATTTTTTTGTCCTGACGTAAAACTGACTTTTTCTGTCCCTTTAATTCTCTGGCCAGATATCGTTCCTAAACCAATTCAAATGATCACCGCTGAGTGACTAATAAAAATGTTGAAT
>CAAE01014715.1:594137-604571 GCA_000180735.1 Tetraodon nigroviridis
CAGGGGCTCACATGTGCTTTTCTAGGCCAGTGAAACAGAGAGTGGAGTCATCTTCATCTTCATCTTCATCTTCATCTTCATCTTCATCTTCATCTGCCTCTTCATCTTCACCTTCATCTTCATCTGCTTCTGCTTATGAGGCTGCTAGCTGGTATCCAGGCGCCCAACCAGATACACCGAGGGCCTGCTCCTGAGCAGCCTTGTCCTTCTTTCATGCTTGATCCCTTATTCATGATCAGACCAACATGTCAGTGATAAATGTCCCATTCAACCGAAGAGGAATCCATTACACACCTATTTTTAGCAGAGACGTAACTCGAGTACAATAAACAGGATCGAACAGAAGCGCGTAACAAAGGTGGCCCCGGACGGGGCCGAGGTCACAGGGGCCGAGGTCAGAGGGGCCGTCTCCCTGGTGCTGGAAATGTTCCATGTTCTCTATATTTCTGCTTATTTTTATCTCTCTGGTGAAAAGATGTCCTTGTGTTAGATCCAGACTGAACCTTCATGTGGCTGCAGGACACAGATGCAGATCTGAGCAGCGCTTCAGTAAAAATGCAAAACCCTCCAGCCAGCCGCTTAAAAGCTCCAGCACCCTCCTTTCTTCTTTCTGTTTGTGTGTGTGTGTGTGTGTGTGTGTGTGTGTGTGTGTGTGTGTGTGTGTGTGTGTGTGATAGAGAGAGAGAATGAGAAAACAAATCAGATAGTTCCCTGAGCAACACTGCCACCACCTGGAATCAAAAGGAAAAAAAAATGAATTTGGAGACTCAGCTGTTCTTATTTCCCGGGGTTTTTTAAGAACACACACACACGCATACACACGCGCACGCATGCACACACACACACTCTCTCACACACACACTCACACACACACACACACACACACACACACACACACACATCACACACACACACACACACGCACACCGTCTTCAATTGCAGCTTTTCTCCACTAGGTGACGGTAGATATTAAAGTAGGTGATTCATGGGCGTCTGTTAAAACTTTTAGTTCCACTAACTTTCCAAAGATGTAAAAACTCTGTCTTCACTTGTTTTGGGCTCTTTAAAGCACAAATATTGTTTAAATTAGAAATTATTGCTGAAGAACAAGAGTTTTTTCCCTTTCTTTTAAATAAAAGATAACTCTTAGAGCAGCTTAGTTCATCCTGTGAGCCGATAGCAGATCTGCTGTCCAGTTTCTGGTCCTGGGGGGATGCCCCGTGGCTTCAGAGGGAGATTTATGTCTGTCGGCAGCAGAGCGAGCTGGTATTATTTGTCTGAGGTTGTTAGAGGCACTTTTCAGGCCTCCAGCATCTTTCTTTGTTTCTTTTCCTGAAACTTTGACTTCTTTATGGATGTTTGTGTGTTGAGCCCCAGATTCCTAATGCGCAGATCATTCAGCACACGTGTGCTCATTCATGAACCCAAGCAGACTGTTTGACCTTTGACCTGGTGTGTGCCTTAGCTAAGTCTGTTGCTGGTGGCAGAGTTGAATCAAACTTGATTATTTCAGCAGCCTGCAGATTTCCTTCTGCAGTGTAACTAGCTGCTAGCTAAAGTTGGTGTAAGAATACAGAATACACATTATTTACCAGGTGCTATTATAGGTGATGGTACACAAGCCTACAGAGTTGAATAAGAAACTCAAATCAATAATCGATGATGCTCCAAAAGTCCGTCCAGGTTTCTGCTTCCTCTCTTATGGATCCGTCATCCTGCCCCACAGATTGGTTTTACTTTTCCCACTGAGAAAGTGTGGTCCTGCAGTGGGAAGGAGAAAGAAGAGGGCTGCCTGAGGTGTCGAGTTGCCATGGCAACAGCTTCCAGCCCTCGTGATAGTTGTCTTTCTTTAGCTGGCTGACAGGATGATGAGAGTCCAGCAGCAAAGTTGGTTGACAGTCGTGAAAGAGATTAAATTTGGCTTTACGGCTAAAGAAAACCCCATTTTCTTCCATCCTGGATGGCCGAGCCAGAGCGGAGGCCTTCCTGCTGCAGACGGGGGCAGACTGGGGCCCGAGCGGGCCGAGCGGGCCGCTGCTCCTTCCTGCTCCTTCCTGCTCCCCCGTTGCTGCTTGCCGATTATGTAACCCTGAAGTCTGCCAGGAAAGAAAGCCAACGTTAGCTAAGAACAGGTGCCAAACAGGAGGAATGATGTGTTTGAACCTGGTCCTGCTCAAGGTTTCTCCCTGTTCAATGGGCTGCAGAGGCCAATCTAATGCCTGTTTCACTGTGGTCCAGCTGTGTCGATGTAGCAGTGGGTTACGCCTCCGAAACACACCGTGATGAGCAGTGAGGAAGTCATGGGACGGCCTCCACGAGCTGAGGGCTCACATCAGGTGGTTGAACAGCTCCATCGCCTAGCAACTCTGCCTCCTGTTAGCGTAAAAGGTATGTTAATAGGTTCACAAAGCAGAAGGGAACAAAACACACCAGCAGAATATATATGTGTGTGTGTGTGTGTGTGTGTGTGTGTGTGTGTGTGTGTGTGTGTGTGTGTGTGTGCGTGTGAATAACCTCCGAATTTGTTGCCGACTGCGGGATGTCGGTTTCCACGGCAACTGTGTTTTCACGTCTTTTACTTTCTGTCCCGTGCAGCTCATTAGGCTGCTTACGCTAGCGCTAGCTATAGGGAAACGCTATCGATGGAGGCCGGTGTGTTGTGGCGGCGCCTGGCAGACCTGGGAGCAGCGAAGGCGGCAGCGATGCATCACACAGATGAAGCCCAGGCTTGAGTTTCGTGTGTGTGTGTGTGTTTGGAGTGACTCACCATCTATTGATTCTCACCACGGTAGCTCTTCATCACCTTCCTGTCGCACCATGTGCCCCACAGGTGTGAAAACAGCAGGATTTATGTGTGTATAGATCAGAACCACCAGCCTGTCCGAACACCTGGTTCCCACTTTTTACCCGGTTCAGCAGGATTAGCTTGTGGGTTTATTCTTGATGTTTTCCTGAATTTAACTGTGTAAATTTTCTTTTCTGCAGGTTTGGGCCTCAGTAATGTCGGTTCGTATCCGTTTGCTTTAATTGAGAATTGCTCGAAAAGACCTTGACCTTTTGACCCCAGCAAACAAGCCAGCAAACTGGTTCTGCAGTTGCTGTTGGGGCCTTTACCCTGTGTGTGTGTGTGTGTGTGTGTGTGTGTGTTTTGGGGAGGGCTCTCAGTGAGGAATAAAAGAAGGGAAAGAGAGGGAGAGAAGTGGGACTGTGATGAGTCTTCACAGCATCATGCTAATGAGGAAGATGATAGGATAGTGTCCTTCCCTCAGGCAGCAGAGGCAGATGTTTACATTTTGAAAGTGCTCTGTGTGTGTGTGTGTGTGTGTGTGTCTTTATTTGGTGCTCATCTTTGCTTCAGAAAGAAGCAGCCCCACTGAGTCACAGAGATGTGTGTGTGTGTGTGTGTGTGTGTGTGTGTGTGCTAGTGCTGCGGGCCAGAAGTTTGTTCCTAAAGGTCAGAAAATAATGCGTCTGTGGGGGAGGGGGGCTCAGAAGCATGCACCGATGCACACACACACTCCCATGACTCTCTCCCCTCCTGTTTCTGCGCCCCCGCGTACTCCATCCTCCCCCCTCCAGCAGCCAGTGGTACGCTCCGCTCGCTTCCACACTCTCCTCCTTCCTCGCTGTCAGTGTCAGCCTTCCCCGCGCCCGAGCTGCACTGCTGCAGCGTCGGTCCTCGTGTGTGCACGTGTGCCTTTTTGCAGCTCTTTTGGAATATGCACACGGGGGCATCTTTTGATTAAATGCTGGGTTGGGGGGGGGCATCCTGAGAGGAGAGGAGGAGGAGGAGGAGGAGGAGGATGCTGGGTGGGCAGGTGTGATCTGCAGACTTCTTTCTCTCTTTTTTCTTTTTTTTCCTTGCGCCGTCTGCCCTCCTCGCCTCCCCGCTCGGTTATCCTGCGAGGGCACACGCTAGCGGCCCGCTGGGATGTCCACCCCGCCGGGGGCTGCAGACGGGAGCCAGAGGAACTCCTGTGAGTGACTTTCTTCTCCTGCATGCTTCAGCGTCGCGTCCTCCATCCGCCAAAAGATACTTTGAAAGTGAGAGAGGGTTAACACGCTCATGCCTTTACACACTGGAAGGAGAGCTGGCGGGGATGAGGAAGGTGGGAGTGTGTGTGTGTGTGTGTGTGTGGGGGGGAAGTTCTTTTCCCGGGTGCTGGAGGGCTGCTGTGCATTGATTCAACCAGCAGCTGGATCCTCTCAGAGCAGGAGGAGACGGCTCCTGGGGGGCCGTCCCCACTTCAGCTCTGAACTGTCAGATCTGCTTATGAGCCGGGTCCTGCTGGAGGTTTCTTCCTGTCAAAAGGGAGCGTTTGTCCTCGAACGCTGTGTAAATAAAGCTGAATTGAAAGGAGCTGTCATCAACCGAAATGAGCCCCGAGTTTGTGTCTTCTTTTTGAACAAAGGGAACAAAAGTGTGGTACTCTGCAGGCGTGGAGAGCAGTTTTCTAGTGCACGACAAGTGTACACACACACACACACACACACACACACACACACACACTGTGAGGGTTGTACTGTAAGATGGAGAGTGTTTGATAGTGATGTGAGTCACTTTTGACTCATTCAAGACCTCGACAACCACGCACTTGCACCCACACAACAACAACAACAACACACACACACACACACACAGGCATGCATGCACGCACACACATTACCACATTTCTATCTTTGTGGGGGCTTTTAAAGACATATTACGTTAGCCGGCTCCCTGCTGACCCTGACCATTCCAACCAACCCTGACCTGAAGGGGTAATTTGGTGTTATGTATTAACAGTGACACACACACACACACACACACACACAGGGACACACAGGCTTCTGGTGTTATTGTACCCCCCACCCCCTCCCCTCGTTCCTGCCTTTATTTGCCCCTCCAGCTCTCGTGTTGACCGACCCTGTTGGAGCTCACCGGGACGTCTCCCAGTTAGCCGCCCTCTCCTCCCAGCGGGGGGCCGCCGCCCTAAAGCTCATGTTCCTCTTCAAAACGCCTCCGTGCTCGCTCATCAGGATGACGAGCATGCTTGCTTGTTCTTGGGTAACTCCCGTGCTTCCCTGTCTGCTCGCATCTGTCATGCTGCGTCTCCGGGAGCCCGTTGGTCCGGACAGGCCGGGTGTCTCCGGGCTGAGCCGGCACCGCCCCCCCGGAGATCTCAGGCCCGGTGAAAACCACGACCCTTGCACCTTCTGGGACAAAAACACAGCATAATTGTTTTTATGAGTATTTATGGAATCTCAACAAAGCAGGAATATTTTTGGATCAGACGCTCGGCAGGGTTTGAGTCCTCTGAAAAGCACCGACAGCAGGCTCCCGCCACGCGAGGAAGCTGCTGCATCATCGCTTTTCTTGCTCCTATCTCTGCTAATCTCCTGTCCCTCCGTCCCTCCGTCCCTCCGCCACCCCCAGTCCCCCCCCAGTTCCCCCCAGTCCCCCCTGCCCGCCTGGTTGATCTCAGTCCACAGAAACTTTAATTGCATGTGAATCAAAGCTGTGCAGATGTGATGAGCCTTTTGTGGCGCCTTAATGAGCGTGCTCTGGCGCTAGCCGCCGCTTCTCCTCCTGATGCCTCAGACTGTGGCCAAACTCCACCTCTGATCCTCCCACGACCATTTTCGTCCTCTTGGAGGTCACACAGGCAGTAAAAACCCCGGCTGCATGTGAGATTGCTCCTCGCATGAAGGTCTAATAGGTCAAAACGGTTTGGCAATGCTGCCTTTGGCTGAAAGGAAGCATTTATGGCTAGTTTTCAACCCAAGTTAAAGGCAGCAGCTAAAAGGATGAAGGAGTTGTCAAATAAAATAAATTTGTGCATGATTTTTCAATGCAGCTTGATTGCTTATCCTCTAATTGCAGCTAACGTGCTAGTTAGCGGGGTCCAGCTGCGCTGCCTTCAGGAAGTGATCCTAACCACAACTACAACCTTCTGATGCTGCTACAGCAGCAAACAACAGCGAGACTCCAACATTTCCGCCAGCTTTGCACCAGAACGTGAGCCTTTATTGGGGAAGCTGTAGAAAAAGAGGGATGGAAAGACTCTCCTCTGACCCCTCCCCACCAGAACCACCACCTGCTTCCACGCACGTTGTTGGCAAAGCTCCCACCGCGCCCGTCTGCTCCTCCGGCGCCTAATCAGCCGCCTGGGATTTCCGGCCCTTTTTCCCACTTCGAGCGAGAGGATGGAAGGAGGAGGAGAGGTGAGGAGGATGACAGATAACAGGTGGAGGATGAAGGAGAGTGGGTGAGACGTTCAAGGACCTCCTGTTTGTGTCCTCCCATTTGTCCCGGGGTCAAGGAGCGCCTCTCCCTCTCTTCTTCACCTCCCTGCCCTGCCTCTCCATCTGAGCGCTTGGCTTGGCTGGTGAGCAGATCCCAGATCAGTGCGACGGAACCAGGATGCTGTCACCATGTCCGCGGCGGGCCAGACGCCCCGGAACAGTGGCGCTAGCTTTGCTAGCTACCAAACCAGAAACAACTGTTCCTTCTGGCCTTTTCCAGATGTTAGCAGCTGCCCGTTAGCGGTCGGGCAGACTAGGAGCGAACCCTTCTAGCCACTGACGCGCTGCCTCCTCCTCACCAGCGTGTGGAAAAATCCCCATCCTGGTGTGTCATTTGCCCAGTCAGACCTTTCATTCTCATCTTTTCCCCATTTTCAGCCTCATTAGCAGCCATTTTTAGCACTACAGGCTTTATTTTAATTGTTTTCTGGGATGCAAAGGTGGCTTATCTGGGTCCCGCCGAGCGCTGATGTATTTGGCTCGTCCGGGGTCGCTCTTCGTTTATCTCTGAGCACAGAAAGTGTGTGAAAAATCAAACCTTGCATTCTTCATCCCTGCTCATTTCATCCTCGTTTGAAAAAAAGATGGTTGAACTGAGGCGAAGGCCACCACCGCAACGTTCTGCAGCGTGTTTGCAAAATCAAGCCACCGCCCGTTGTTTTCCCAACGGACCGATGAGACGACCTCACTTTGACCTTTGACCTTTGCTCTGCACGAATCCTCTGTTTGACGTCGCCCTGTCAGGCGCCGGCAGTGTTTAGGGCCACGGACGCGAGGCTGGCGTTATATAATCTTTATAAAACTGCGAGCCGTTCGTGCCACACTCCCACGAGATGCACGTTCAGACAGATGGTCGCGCTGAAATGTTCCTAAACCCAAAAAAAAGAAAAGAAAATGTGCAACTCGTTGCGACACCTTTATGTCCAACAACCTTTTGTGCGGCTCCTTCTGTTCCTGCTGCATCCATCCGCCGACACGCTACAAGTAAAAGGCTCCAAACTGCTAGTTAGCTAGTTAGCTAGCGACGCAGAAGCTGAATATAAACAGAATATATCCTCCGTTCCTCTGCCAAGCCAGTCTGTCTGCCTAGATTAGATTTTAGCACAGCTTTGCTTATTGGGTTGTAGCGCTCCATTAGCTTCTCGGCTGTTATCAGAAGTGGCTCTAAGCTCTTTAAGACCAGAGCTTCATCTAAATCCCCTCCAGAGCACCGGCTGTAAAATAGTTGCTCAGGCATCAGCGGGGAAATAAGGCAGGTAATAGGTGATGAGTTCAAGACGATGAGCCTGACGACTTCACTTCCTGTCAGTGTTTATTTTTTTTCAATAGGCATTTTACAGGCCTGCTTTAAACGTGTGAAAGGTCCTGATTGTGGAGGAAATAGTTCTATTCTCTGGTGTTCAGCTCATGAATGACCTTGCGGAACGCAGCCCCCCCGCTGAGCTCCTCTTCCAGCGCTAGTTCCAGTTAGCCGTTGCCTGGTTACCCGCCGACTTAGCAAAACTGTCTCCGTACGCCTTTCTACTCCTCCTCAGACGAAAAGAGAGGGAGGAAGAGACACGACAGCACGTTTTTACCCCTTTACATGGTTCACATCAGACAGCGCCAGGAAACCAGTTTCAACCAGTTTCCCCAGTGTTTCACGACCTCTTTGATAGCATCCAGTCAAGTTTGAAGAAGAGTAATGTCCAGTTCAGGCAGGGAAGTAACGGCATGTGTGTGTGTGTGTGAGAAAGTCTAAAGCGCTTGTGCGATACAGCGAGGCGGACAGAATCTAAAAATACTACGGCTCAGGGAACAGCGGATCAGGAAGAAGATGAAGAAGATGATGAAGGAGAAGAAGGAGCTGATCTTGACTCGCCCACTTCAATATTTGGCAGAATAATCAGATAAACAAGCAAATCCACCAGAGAAGGAAGAGCGATTACCAGATATTGAACATTTGATCCCTTTGGTGATGAAACCTGGCGTAAACGACTGTAAATGAGTGTAACACAATCACAGAGGAGTAACACACTCAAACCCAGGAGACTTTTCCCACTCTCGTCGTTCGACCGGCCCAGATGAACTTTTGACCTTTTCTGTTGCCGGATCTGCCGGTTTTCCTTCCACGGTTATTCGCTGGCTCAGGGTCCAAACTCGGGCTGCGTTCAGGAACACAAACGCCGGCTCCGGCCTGGCCGAGGGCCCCGCCAGGCCTCAGTCATGACTGGGGACTAGCAGAGAGACGCCGGCGTCTGAAAACAAAGCGGTTAGCGGTTAGCGGTTATTTAAAGGCTGCGTCTGGCAGGCTGGTATTTACATGTGAAAAGTCTGGCAGCTTCCAGGCAGAGCTGCGACTGATGCGTCTCCAAAAGCTCTATTGAGGAGAGGAACCAGGCGGGTGTTTGGAGTGTGCGCTTCCTCTCCGCTTTTCAGCTCAAGTTCCTGGCTCCTCCGGCACAAATAACGGAATTACCGCTCAAAACAGCGTCGAGGCAGCACATTCAAGAGGAGGAAACGTCCACAGGAACCAGGGGACGGATCCAAATCGGATCAGGGAGGCACAAATAGACGCGATCTATCACATTAGGACTCTTCATGTCCACTGATCAGGGCTGAACAGCGGCCCCCCCTCGCTAACCTCACTGCCGCTGCCTTTGTGGCTAAATCTAATAAAGCTTTATGATATTTGCCCACGAGCACACACGGCCGAGCAGAGAGAGAGACGAGAGAGAGACAGAGAGAGAGAGAGAGAGAGAGAGAGAGAGAGAGAGAGAGAGAGAGAGAGAGAGAGAGAGAGAGAGAGAGAGAGAGAGAGAGAGAGAGAGAGAGAGAGAGAGAGAGAGGTTGAGGTCGTCCACCTGACTGTGATCATGATGTGTCTGTTTTCTCTTTTGTTTTATGTTTTTTTTCTTCAAGTTTTAAGATCTCATCAAAGCACTGCCCACGATGGCTGGAGGGGGGATGATCGGATGCAAACTCCGATTGGCACGGCGTCTAATTTAACTCTCAGCACGTCGGAGGCTTGTGTGTTGCGGTCCAGTTTCTGTCACAGCGGTTAGCGTCAGCTAGCCGGTTACATAATCCTGCCGTCCATCAGGGGACCAGGGGAAAACTAAAGAGACAGGCTGACAGAGACTGGAGGCTGCAGCATGTGCATGTGCATGTGCACACACACACACACAGATCCTATACACATACACACACAGAGATCCTCCCATTTCTGTCTTTTTGGGCTCTTTCTGCAGCCTAACCCTCCTAAATCCTGAATGGGCCAATCAAAATTCAGCAACCATCTTGTTGCCGGGGAGAATTTGTTTTTAATCCAAACTCCGCTTCAACAGACGATATTCTCCATCCGCTTGTTTCTTTCTGTGTCTCCAGTGGAGCTGGATGCGGACCCCCGGGGGGTCCCTGGGCCGGAGCAGGGAGGTGCCCCACCCACCCAGGTCAAGCTGAAGGAGAGGCAGAAGTTCTTCGAGGAGGCCTTCCAGCAGGACATGGAGCAGTACCTGTCCACCGGCTACCTGCAGATCACCGAGAGGCGAGGTGAGAGCGGCCGGCCTGGACCTGGGGTTCCATTCCCGGCGCCCTCACCGTCCGTCCACCGCCACCTCCAGCTGGGTGGCGGGGCGGCGGGGCGCTTCTCCTTCTTCCACTCGTCTCTCCTGCTCTGTTATTCCTCTGGAAACGCTTTATTTCACAGAGCTGTGGAGCGACGAGGAAGGAGGAGACGGAGGCTGTGAAAGACACACACACACACACACACAGAGATGAGAAAGGGGGCTCTAATCCAAGGGGGCTTAAACCCTCTCTCCCTCTCTCCATCTCTCCCTCTCTGCCTCCCTCCCTCCCTCTCATACTCCGGGAAGGTCACAGTGGGTATGCAGATGTGTCACGTGTGTGTGTGTCTGTATGTGTGTGTGTGTGTGTGTGTGTGTGTGTGTGTGTGTGTGTGTGTGTCATCTTCAGTATGTATGTCTTTGAAGGGCTCTGGGGTCTCTTCTCCTTCTCATTCTTCTTCTCTTCCTTCCTCCCTTTTCTTCTCTTCTCCTCTCTCCTCATTCTTTTTTTTTTTTTTTTTTTTTTTTTTTCTTTTCCCATCCAAAACACCCCCCCCCCCCACCACCCCCCCCATCACCACCACCACCACCACCACCACCTCAC